>QGQB01000109.1:0-453017 GCA_003385265.1 Neonectria hederae
GTTCTGATTGATATTAGATCGGGGGGGGGGGGGGGGGGGTGGATTGATGCTGGATCTTTGCTATATATCTCGTGAACTGCTTCTCCATTGAACGACTCTTATACAAGCTCTTTGTTACACACATACGCATTCTTTCTCTCTCTCGCTTTCAAAGCTGCTCGGTTATACCAGCTCTGTCGGAATCTCTCCCTCCATCCAGCAAACATGGCGCGCCAAGTCTACGCTCACTACATGGTATGAACTAGTTCCGACACCACCAGGTTCCTTCTGCTCAACTGACACACACACACCCCAGGTCGGCTTGACAGATCAACAAGCGCTCTCGCAATGGGAAAAGGACATCCGCGACGCAAAGGACGCGTCCATCGACGGCTTCGCGCTCAACATTGGCCCTGTCGACCCGTGGACCAACACGCAGCTGGGCCTGGCGTATCAGGCCGCCGCGGCCGCGGACTTCAAGCTGTTCCTGTCCTTCGACATGGCGTCGAAGGACAATGTCTGGGGCGTGCAGCAGGTCGCCGACTTGGTCAATGACTTCAAGGCCTCGGCCGCCCAGGTGCTGGTTGATGGGAAGCCCATGGTCAGCACCTTCGAGGGGCCCGACTGGTCGGACAACTGGGGCTCCGTCCGCGACAAGACCGGCGGCGTCTTTTTGATGCCCTGCTGGAGTAGCTTGGGGCCCGCAAAGCTGCAGGAGAAGTTGGGCGGCATCGATGGAGCCTGTAAGTGACGAGTTATACCCCTTGCCTTGGGCTTGAGGGTCTGTGACTGATGAAGCTGTCGGGTAGTTTCGTGGGCGGCCTGGCCCAGGGCTGGTCAGAACAAGCTGACGTCCGAGGAGGACGTGCTGTACCAGAACGTCCTCGCCGACAAGCCGTACATGATGGGCGTCAGCCCGCACTTTTACGTCAGTGAGTAGCCCCTGAACAAGAGTCAAAAGGGGGGACCCAGCCAACTGACGTGTGCAGACCTGCCCAACTGGGGCAAGAACTGGTACTCGTCCAGCGAGTCACTCTGGTTCGACCGGTGGCAGCAGGTGCTGGACCTGATGCCCGAGTACATCGAGATCATCACGTGGAACGACTTCAGCGAGTCGAGCTACATCGCCGACATTGTCGACGCGCAGATCGTCGGCGGCGCTGAGACGTATGTCGACGGCATGAGCCACGCTGCGTATCGGCGCGTGCTGCCGTACTTCATCAAGGCGTACAAGGAGGGCAGGAAGAACGTCGAGCTGCCGACAGCCGAGACGGCGATTGCGTGGTACCGCACGACGCCGGCCGACCTGGGCGGCAACGGCGGCACGGTGTGGGGCCAGGGCGGGTCCGAGTCGGCGAGCGCCGGGGCCCGGGACGTCGTGTCCGTCATCACCATCACCGTCGACGAGACCGAGTTCCAGCTGGCCATCGGCGACACGAGCCATAGCTTCCTGGCCAACGGCACCGCCAACCGCGTCAACTACTTCGAGATGCCATTTGATGGTGCCGTGGGCGACGTGTCGCTGTCTATGAATGGGATGACGTCCATCGGGGCGGCTATTTCGAACTCGCTTCCGGCCTCGGGCGCTGTCAACTTCAACTCGGTAGCGATCCAGCTTTGAGGAAACTCTGGGTAGTCTGTGGGTGGTTGCTTTCTTTTGATCATGTGCTACATTGCGATGTGTGTATTTATCATCATCTGGCTGTACGATCAGGAACTTGTATCAATACACCCTGCTTCCGCTTCAGCGTAGGGCATCTGTCTGTAGTTGATTTGGCTACGTCTTCTTGATCTCGGCCTGGAACTTTTCGGTCCACTCTGTGAACTCGTCCCGCTCGCCATTCCAGTTCTTGCTCAGGAGCTCACTGACACCAGTCGCATCCGAGAAAGCGTCGGCCATTGCCTTGTCAATCTCCTCGGGATCCAAGTCGTAGAAAGCAGCCGCCAGCTCGCCGAACTTGTCCGGGAGCTGCTGGAGCACCTTGGCCGTCTGATCGAGGCGCTGGGGGAGACCGGGGTTGGCAGTTTTGGGGGGGAAGGACGGGAGCTTCTTGAATCGTCGCTTGGCAATGGCTTGGTAGAGGAGGACGACGAGACGTAGTCGTTTGAGAGAAGATTCTAGTCGGGGTCGAATGCCGTCGGGATCGTTGCGCGGGATGGATTCCTGCGAGTTCATGAAGTCGTCGAGCATGTCTTGCTTGGAGATGGAAGTTTCCCCAAGTTTATCAGCGAGTTCGTTAACGTCTTTGTCATCGTCGTCGTCATCATCGTCGTCGTCTTCGGGTTCCTCATCTCCCCATTCCTTCATCTCTTCCATGACATCCTTGAGTGTATCTCTCCACTCCTCGGCTTTCTTGACGAAGAAGCCGCCAACACCCATGTTGGCCAGCCCGACAACATCGTCACATGCAGTCCACAGTAGACCAGTCGAGGCCAGGCTTCCCTTGCCACCAGGCCCGAACGAGTCCTTCTTCTCACCGGAGAGGATCTTGCCATCCCTGGGAATCCTCTGAAGCAGCCCACCCAGTTCAAGAAAGACCCTCTGAGCCCGCCAAGCAAGCTCTCGACGGAGAACTGCGGTGTACGTGTTTGAGTCGCAAATCTCGATGGAAGAGGCGAGGCCTGGGATAGGGCCGGTGATGAGCTGGCGGATGACGGTGGAGATGGCGCTCGGAGTGAAGGGCTCGTTGATGATGAAGAGTGAAATATTTGTGGAGTGGGCTTTAATGAGGGAGGTCGAGTCGCGGGCGAGAGCGAAGGCGTCGATGGCGGCGGCAGAAGAGGGCGAAGACGAGGTCGTGGACGTCGATTCCGGTTTATTGATTTCAGTGTTCGAGGTCTGGTTCTTCTGGATGCCGCCCAAGACAGTCTGAAGCTGGTGAAGGAGCGTCGTCGCCGTGTCGATCAGGGTGTTCAAGGCCTTGAGGGCCTCGGCGTCGGTCGGTGCCATGATTTTGTGGTGCTTTCTGAATGAATGTCTGCTTTGCAACTTTTCTTAGTGTTGATGGAGGGGCAACTTTTTTTTCTCGTTTCCCCCGCCTTCAGGTGTTCGCTCGGAGGCTTCCATCCCCCACTTTAGGCAATGAAGCAGCCGGGTGGGTCTATGAATAACTAGGCCTGTCAGAATGGACCATTGGCGCTGAAGCTCAGGGCATTGACACGTTGAGCAGTTCCGTCCCACCGCCAAAAAGGCCCTGATGTTTAGGGAGCCTTCTGCCAGTTTACAGTGGATACCCACCTTAAGCTAGGGAGTCTTGTTAGCGATCCCCGAGACGGCGGGCAAGCTTCTGTCCCTTTTCGGACGCTGACCTGGCTCCATCTCCATCTCAACGTCTTAACTTCCAACTCTCAACTCCATCTCTCCACGGGAGCGAGAGCAAGCTCGTGAAACAATTCTTCGGCCTCACAATCCGGGTTCACGCACAATTCCTCGCAAAATGCACCAACCACCGTCTTGGGCGCTGTTGGGCGCCATCTACGCCTTCACCTTGGCGGCTGCTGGCAGTCTGCCCCGAGGCGTCGGCCCTGAATGTGAGTTGGCTGAATTGAAGCTATCGCCAGCTGGTTTTCCTACATTCTGCCTCTGCCTCGTGCCTCATGCCTCGTGATAGCAATGAACCACCGCTGACGTAGCAATCGAACCGCAGTCGCCTCCCACTACGATGGCAAGGAGACCTTCTCCTGTATCACCAACGCTGCCATCAAGCTGAGCTTGAGCCAGATCAACGACAACTCCTGCGACTGCCCTGACGGCTCCGACGAGCCTGGCACCGCCGCCTGCGCAAACATCGACCCTCTCTCCCCCGAACAGCCGCTCCCCGGCTCCGCTTCCGGCACCACAAACACCTCCAATGCCCTGCCCGGCTTCTGGTGCGCCAACCACGGCCACGTCGGCACCTACGTGCCCTTCCTCTACGTCAACGACGGCGTCTGCGATTACGACCTCTGCTGCGACGGCTCCGAGGAGTTCCAATCTGTCGGCGGCGTCAAGTGCGAGAACCGCTGCGCTGAGATTGGTAAGGAGTACCGTCGCCTCGAGGAGGAGAAGCGAAAGAACATGGAAAAGGCCGCTAAGAAGAAGGAGGTCATGATCAAGGAGGCCAAGGAGCTTCGACGTAAGGTCGAGCTCAAGATCAACACTCTCAGGGACGAGATTAAGGCCCTCGACACCAAGCGCGCCGGCCTGGAGCAGCGGTTCCGCGAGGCCGAGCAGGAGGAGAAGGGCAAGCTCGTCCGCGGCGAGACTGGCGGCGGTGGTAAGCTCGGCGTCCTCGTTGGCCTGGCTAAGACGCGCATCAGCGAGCTCCGTGCAACTCTCGACGACGTCGTTGACCAGCGCGACGAGCTCCGCGAGAGGGCGACTGAGCTCGAGGAGATCCTGAAGAAGTTCAAGGAGGAGTACAACCCCAACTTCAACGACGAGGGTGTCAAGTCAGCCGTCAAGTCCTTCGAGGACTACGCAGCCCGTCAGGACACGGAGGCGGCTAAGAGGTCGCAGCGATCCGACGAGGACATCTTCAGTGTTCTCAAGGAGGACAGCGAGACCAACGGTATTAACTGGAAGGAGTTTGAGGGGGGTGTCGACGACACCGACATTCGTAAGTGCCAGCATGCCATGATATGAAACTACCACTCACATGCATTCTCTTAGTCTTCAACCTCGAGGCTTACCTGCCACCATTCGCCCGCGGCATCCTCCACAGCATGCTCGGCGGCATCCGCGTGTGGCTGATCGAGAACGGCGTCCTCGCCGACAACGCCAAGCCCGGATCCGAGTCGACCCTCGTCAAGGTAGCCCGGGAGGCCTTCGAAGCCTCGGAGCGCGATCTCACCAAGAAGAATAAGGCCCTCGACGGCGAACAGGCCGACCTCGACACCGACTACGGCCCTGACGACATCTTCCGCGCCCTCAAGGGCAAGTGCGTCAGCACCGATGCCGGCGAGTACACGTACGAGCTCTGCTGGCTCGACAAGACGGCCCAGAAGTCCAAGAAGGGCCACGGCAGCACCACCATGGGCAACTTCAAGCGCCTCGACTACGAGCTCGCCGACGACGAGGACCGCCTCGACGGCAAGAGCCTGGGCCGCGGGACACGCATGGTCCTGCGCTACGAGGACGGCCAACTCTGCTGGAACGGACCCAAGCGGAGGACCGACGTCTGGCTGGGTTGCGCTGAGACGGAGGAGCTGTGGCGCGTCGCCGAGGCCGAGAAGTGCGTCTACAGGATGGAGGTCGGCACGCCGGCTGCCTGCGAGGGGGGCGTTGCTCCCAAGGCGGCGGCGGCGGCCAAGGACGAGCTATAAAAGGAGGACAACCGGCGTTTTGTTGTACGTTGCAATGGTTATGTTATATGTACTCACTTGACAAAGATAGAGAGATATATATCGACATCTTGATTCGACTGAAGCATCTTCTCAATGGCGTTCTTAGCTAGACTTGCTCGTTCATCCTGAATCAAAATCACATCGTTGACATCTTCTCCCTATTATGTGTACATGAATGCGAAAAACAAGCACGCAAAAGCCCCTCATCCCAAAACCCCTAAGACATCCCTGACCGGCCCTCCAACTCCACGCAGTGATGATCTGATCTACTTGACCGTTCCAAATGCGACCTTCTCCTCCACCTTCATACCTGTCCATCCGCTGCATTTGAAAGCAGCGTACTTGGTCCCCCTCACCAGAAGCTGCACCATCCAATGTAGTGCTGGCACAGGTTCTCCAGCTTGGTAGCCTCCATGATGAGCTTGTTGACCTGGTTGATGACGTCCAGCTCCTCGTTGTTCTTGAAGTCGCGTCCCGTCAGCTTCTGCGAGACGCGGTCCAGTACCTCGACGGCTCTGGCGTTCTGGCTCTCTACTTCCTGTACCCCGTTGACGAGGTTTCCTTCTTGCGCCGCCGAGCTGTTGGTGCGAGCCCGGGCCCGAGATATCGGCGGCCCGGCCGGCTCTGCGGGGTTGGCGCTGAGGAGCTCAGACGGTGCGACGTCGCTGTCCAGGATGGATTGGCGTCTCGGCCTCGCGGTCCCAGGTCCACCCAGCGCCGTCTCGCGATCCGACTTGAAGGTTGGCCCGGTGGGCGATGCGGCGTTGGTCAGTCGCCATGTCAGCAGCGGGTCGTGGATGAACTGTGACACAGGATTAGTAAAGGATACGGAAACTGCGGGTAACGGGAACACTTACAGCTTCCAAGACTGCCATGACACTCTCCTTGTTGTCCCTCAGAACTCTCATCACGTTCTCGCAGGTGATTCTGAAGCTGCCCTCAATGTTACTAACCTCCATGGCGTAGGTCAACATGCGCGTCAGTCGGAACGGAACCCGCTCGGGGTATTTCTCTCGCTTCATGGCCACTTCGAAGCAGTCTCCGAAATCAATGTGGATGATCTTGCCAGTAACACGGTCCAGCATCAAGTTGGAGGGATGTCGATCGCCCAGGCCCAAGATGTAGCCCACCATGGACATGACGCCCAGCGAACGCGTGTAGTTGGTACGACGCTCCAACCAAGCCTCGGAGGACTTGGACTTGAGCCACAAGACGCGGTACAAGTCCTGGCCTGTCGTGTTGTCGAGGGCGTACCCAAAGACCTCGACCTTCTGCATCAAGGTGAGGTTGTCGTAGTCGGGTGCCATCTGCAGCATGATACGATGCTCAATATTAAGGAGTATCTTACGGCTCTCTCGATA
Source organism: Neonectria hederae (assembly GCA_003385265.1). Lineage (NCBI taxonomy): Eukaryota > Fungi > Ascomycota > Sordariomycetes > Hypocreales > Nectriaceae > Neonectria > Neonectria hederae. The sequence continues at coordinate 6,666 of QGQB01000109.1, forward strand.
TTCTCTAATCAGCACATGGAGCGTGTCGCTGTTTGGCACCCACCCGAGGAGACCGGAATTCTGGGACAGCGGGATGGCAGGGTATCGCTGGATATTGAGGTGTCGCTTGTAACACTCCGAGTCGTTGGCCAGCAGCGTGTTGCAAAGACCGAACAGTTGCATGACACGTTCATCCTGGCGGATATCCTCGTGACCCTTGAGCAAGAATGCGAACGACTTGCCGTCGCTTCCGTTGACGTTGAGCTTTCGGGGCCGTTGCTTGGAGTTGATGACGCTGAACGTCGTCTCGAACGACATGATACTCACAATTGGCTGCCCACTCTTGTAAGTGCCAGGAACCGCGAGGTCGAGGTTCTTGGCGTTGAGCAGCTTCGGCGAGCAGTACGTCAACTCTAAAGTCGTCACTTGAGGAAGCTGCCTAGAGATCCTCCTGAAAACCTGGTAATACAGATCCCAAGCTTGATTAAGATCGTTGACGTCCTGACTGGTCTCGTATTGTCGACACCAGTCTTGGGCCTCTTTGAGATCTCTCCCGAATGCCTGGGCAAACGAAATCTCGCGCAGCGTCTCCGGCCCGCGCTCAAGAAGCTCGTGAAGTGGCTCCAGCGTCGCAAACATCCCTTCAATGTTGTGGTCGCCAAAGTACAATCGCGATGCCTCTTCCAACCCCTCGTGCCAGAGTTCATGCCAGAGCACGGCGACTCGGATCAACTCGTGGCTGACGGTGTCAGCCTGGGCAACCAGATTTGCGCTATGCTGCCGCATGCTGTCCATGATTTGCGCGGCGGACCGTGACCGACGTGTGTTCTGCCAAGACTTCATGGCAACGGTGAGAGGGTATACCAACGCCTGGGGGTGAGCTCTTCCAACGTCGGCAAGAAGGTTGTGCACTGTTTGCTGCACTCGCTTGTTAGGCTGGTTGATGCGGGCAATGAGCTGCGGGATGACTTCGAGCCAGGTGTCGACGCTGACATTGGCGAATCCTTCAGTGACGGCTGTGTTGACCTCTGCGCTGCCTCCATGGCTGAACCAGAGTGTGAGTAGCCGAAGTGTGTCCTGGAGGGAGCTTCCGGCTGATAGGGCAATGGACTTGAAGAATCCCTTGACGGCCGGGACGACGTGATCGATAACCATCGACTGGTCCGCCCGCGACAGGTGGCCTTCGTTTCTTGCGGCGAGCGCTTGCACGATCTCAAAGTTGGCCAGCGCCCAGGCGTGCCAGGCCTTGTACCAGCGGGGGTTGTACTTGGTAGCCTGCGAGTACGAGGTCAAGATGTCTTGTACCTGAGTGTATTGCCAATCGTCCTTGTTCAGCGCAATCAACCACTCGCCCTGGCGTAGGTAGCACTTCGCAAGCAGCACCGTCTGGTCGTACAATGCTCGTTGGGTCTGGGGACTCATGATGGCCGGGTCCATCTGGTTCTGGAAGCCGTACTCGGTCCGGATGTTCATCTCGTTGCCAGCTTGGGCGGTCAAGTGCGCCTTGGCGACATCGAGTCGATGAGCAGTGTCGCTGGTGAACTTGCGAAGACAGAACAGAGTCTTCTCAGCGGTGCCTGTTTGCCGGTTGGCAGGCTGGAGTCCCAAGTCCCACTCATACTTGAGCACGGCGTAGATGACCTGCGCAGGCGTGTTGCGAGGTCCTGGCCCATTCTGCCTGTCCGTCCAGTAGGGAATCATACTCTCCAACGGGGCTTCAATGCCAATGAGCTGCTTCAATGACTTCTCAGCCAAGCCCATGCGACCGGACTTTCGACACAGGTTGGCGAACTTGATCCACATGTGCATGTTCTCGCCTGGGGAGATGACAATTGCGCGCAACCGTAGCATGCGCTGCCAAACCTCGACATTCCTCTGACAACCCTTTAGTCGAGTCTCCCACGTTCTTCGCATGATGGACTGCTTCTTCTCATCACACTGCTTATAGACAATAAGCTCCTCCAGCTCGGCAAGCATCTGAACTCGCACCACGACCTGGTACGCTCGGTTGTATGATTCGCTTACAAGCGCGCTCAGCTCAGTGTCGAGACCCTCGCGAGCCTGCTCCACACAGGAAAGGGCCTCGCGGAACTGATTACGATGAAGCGCCAATATAGCCCCAAAGAAAGATCGGTCAGGCGAGTATCTCTTGAGGGATGAGAGGTAGTTGTCCATGGAATCCCACTTGCCCAGACCCCAGGCCGCAGCCGTGGCGAGGGGCGCAATCATCCGTTGGACCTCGGGCGCTGAGTTGGCCCATGTGCTGCCAGTCAGGCTGGCGAGAGCCTCCCATTCGCCCAGAGCGTGCAGACATCGCATCTTTCCCATGGCAATATCGACGGGAATCGTCTGGTCCTCCGGCACCTCCGCCTCTCGCTTGTTGTAGAAGGCCAACGCTTCTTCCCAGCGCTCCAACTTTTCGAACCAGGTTTCGCGGAGCTGGATACCCTCCTTGTACAACTGCGCTTTGCGGAGAATACCGATGGCGGCATCGGATTGCTGGAGTTGGTTGTTGATGACAATTAGTGCTTCAACTGCGCCACTGCTCTGGTCTTGCAGGAACTCAAGCTCCTTGTAATGCAAAGCCTTGGCATACGCGTGACATCGAGCCGCTTCTCTCCCTAGCACCCTAATGTCTATCGGCAGGGCCTTGTCATCGTGTTCCATAAACTCTGCCAGGTTGAGCAGGAGACCCAACAGATCAGGAGGGACATTTTCCGACTTTATCGCGCTCTCAATGTTCTGAATGAGTTCATCCTGGAACTGTTCGTACAGTTCACTCCAGCATGAAACGAAAGCCGAGTTGAAAAGCTCACGGGCCAGGGGCAGATACACGCTGGCGAGACTTGCGCAGGCTCGTAGGGCGTGGTTGGGTGACTCGGTAAGGAGGGTGGTGCTGAATCTTCGAAGCCATTCCTGCCAATCCTCCTTGGTGGATTTGCCTTTTGTGTCCCAGGCAGCCTTCAGATGAATGGCGTTCATCTCAAGCTTCTTAGTCCCTTGATCTGCAAAAGCGGGCTCCTCTAAACCGTCGGTAAAGCGATGCTCGGAGCTTAGATCTTGAGGTAGCACCTCACCCTTCTGGAGCTTGCTGACGAAAAGTTCATAGTTTTGGTGTTGAATCTGGTGGAGGTTGATGGTTTTGTTGACCGTTCCCATGAAATGGAGGTAGTCCTTGCCCAGCTGTTGAATCAAAGCACACAGCGTGTCCAGGGCCGCAACCCGGAGCGAGGCGTCTCCCATGTCCAATACCCTTGTGAGTGGGTGGATGATCTTTGCGGCATAGTCATTTAGATTGACTTGACGCGAAATCTTTCCAATCGAGTCGATAGCTTGCTTCCTGATGAAGGTTGGCTGCCCTTGCTTCTCAAAGGTGCGCACAATCACGGGGATGATTAGGTGCATGTATTCTTCAGAGCTAGCCCCAAATACCAAGAACGCATGCAGCACCTTCTCAGATGGTATGCGCTTTGTGGAAGTGTCTTTGTCGAGAACTCCAAGCATGAGGGGGAGGAGACCAGCGAGATAGATCTTGAATTCACCCTCTAGTGACCTCGAAATGGCCTCGACGAGAGATAGGATGGTAGTTTGGAGCGACGGAGAGGTGTGCCAGTATTCCTGGAGAATCTCGACGATCTCTGGCAGATAATTCCTAATGTGCTGGCGCACAATACTGACCAGAGTCGCCAGCTGGTTGAAGTACGACTCTAGTCTTGTCGAAGTCGAAGACCTAATGACGAGGAGGAAAGCGGGGATAATTCTATCCAAGAACGAAACACACTCCAGTCCCAATGTGCGGAAAATGTTCATGATGGCCTCGATTACAGCAGCGTGGTGCTGGACCAACGAGGGATCTTTCAGAATTTGGAGTAGTGCATTGATGACAACTGTCGGGAAGTACTCCTTGTTTGAAGGAGTCAAGCCTGTCATCATCAATGAGATGTCTGTCATCTGGTTCGACTCAACGCGTCGCTGAACTTCGGGTGTCCGTTCTTCGACTTGCTATGTGGAAGTTAGCAACTCATAACTTACTTCTGATCCTGGTGATTGCATCCTCATGCCGAGACCGCGGAAACAATATAAATGCGTACCTGGTGTTTATAGGGATCTAGTGCACCCAGAATTCCCATCAATTTAATGGTCTCCTGTCTTAGGGGCACTCGCTGTCCCTCTGTCCGGATGATTCCTTGAAGAATCTCAAGCAGCTGTGGGTATTCGAGATATGGCAGGATGACATATCCAGAGTTGCTGGCGAGCTGGCCCAAGGCGTGGAGGGCGGCCTCTCGCTTGGAATTGGAGCTCTGATCCTGCAGAGCATCGATGATGATTGGCATTAGACGATCCTTGTAGGGCAGGATGTCTTCGCCGCCCACAGTAGCAAGCTCACCAATGGCTTTCAGAATAGTGGCAGCAACAGAAGGGTTCGGGTCGCTGGCTTTGGGCAGCAGAACAGAAATCATGGGCTCGACATACGGCTTGATCAGACCCTGTGCATTCTGCACCAGGAGGCTCAGCAACTTGGCGCTCTCCTCCTTGTTTCTGGCCACATCAGAAAACTCCAGCTCCGTTAGCATCTGGATGAGAGTCTTCCGCAACGAAGGAATGACGTAGGCCGGGTTGAACCTCGCTAGCCGGCCGATAATCGAGATGGCGACTTCTCTGATAGAGAACACCTCGTCGTTCAGGGCGAAGAAGAGGATGCGAATGTTCTCGGCCTTGGCCAAGTGCCGATCAAATCGCTCATCGAGGGCTGCCAGGACGGTGCGCCTGATGTTGGGTTCAGGGTCCGATACTCCAACTGTGAGAAGCTTTTCTATGACATCTCCGACGACTTGGAGGGCGTGGTAGCTGGTCTGGCTGACAATTGGGTCACGCACGTAGAGTTGACAACAAGTCAGGGCCGCCGCCTCGCGGATTTCTGGGTCCTCGTCCTCGACGTACTTGATGGCGACGTCGCGAACGAACTCGTTCAGCACATGGCCGGAAAAGTCAAAGCTGCCAAGGGTGTTGAGTGCTAGCTTTACTTCCGCCCTGCGGTGCTCGTAGGCTTGAGGGTCCTTGGCGTCTTTAGCAATGATGGGGACAGAGCTAAGGGTGTTTGGCTGCGGTGCCCCAAGAGGCTTGAAAGGCTCGCCGCACAGGACAACGCTCAGCATGTCAAGCAATCTCTCTTGGATCGTGGGTTTCACGGGAGGGATGTAAAAGGCCATGTCTACCAAGGCCTGGGTAAGCTTGGGGGTAAGGTCGCAGGCGAAGATGGGGTCCAGCAACGCTTCCATGTACTTGCTGAGGGTCTGCCCGACGGCCACGGCAAGGCGACTGATACAGTCAAAGACTGGGTCCACCGATCCTCTCTTACGGGACTGGATGCTCAGGCCTTCTCTCACATAAATAAGAACGCCGTCGAGATACGGAGCAATGGCACTCTTGACCGAGTTGGCAATGTTTCCAATGGCCAAGAAAGCATCGTTACGCTCCTTGTCCTTCTTCAGCATGCTAGACAGGTAGACCATGAACTTATGCAACCACGCGTTGGCGAAGTCAGCTGGCGAGTAGCTCGCCAGGTCCGGGATAAGGAGGACCACAGTCTTCCTGATGGTGGGGTCTCGATGGTCTTTGTGTTTGAAGACGATTTCGCAAGCTTGCTGGTAATGCTCTTGCATGTACATGGCTCCTTGTTCGAGGAGCTCCTTGAGAACCAGCAATGAGCCGTGGGTGGACTCGACGGTATTGGCCTTGAGGCCCTGCTTGGACTCGTTGTAGATCTTGCTCATCCATAATTGCTTCATCTCCTGGTCTCGCTCGCGAAGGATTCGGAAGCAGGCGCTGACCGTCTCGGCCGAGGTGGCGCGAATCAGCTGTCTCGTGTCTCGCAGTCCGACCCAGATCCAGTCGAAGATGGTAGGGATGTACTGGTACATAAGAGTGGGTGCGTTTCGCGCGAGCTCCCGCAAGACGAGGACAGCGCTATATCTCCGTTCTTCGACGCGGTCGTTCTGCAGCCATTCGAGAGCGGTGTTGACCTCGGAATCGACCAATTCAGATATCAGGGAGCCTCCCGGGCGGCATAGCTTTCCGAGGGCGATGGCGGCGGGTTGCATGGGGTTGATATCCTTTCCACGGAGGATCGTTTTGAGGTTCTGGGTGAAACGAGTGTATTTGACGGCGACGTCGACACCATCGAAGTCGATGAGGGCATCCAGGGCGTAGATGCCGCCGACACGGTCGGAGGAGTCGCCACCATGAGTGATGAGTTGGTTGATCTTGCTGTTGACGGCATTGTAGAAAGCGAGGAACTGCTCGGGGCTCAGGTCTACATCGAGTGTCAGCTTGAGACGGAACAGCTACGGGCTGGGAGCGTACCTCGATGGCACACGACGACCAGTTCGCGGAGTTGTATGGCCGAGCGCTTCCGCACGTCATCGGCGGTCCTAAAGACAGCGTGTTAGCAGCGGGCCAGAGCAGGCTGAGCAATGCATAGAGCGTACCGCGACCGGAGGCCCCGAGTGATGTAGTCGAGCCGCTCCAAGGCGACCTGCTGTTGTTGCGCCATCGTCCCCGTTCGGCGCTGTTGGCCGGTCGATCAGCGGTGCATGTACCCCGGGCTGGAGGGCGGACAGCGGCGAGGAGGTATAGATGTCGTTGCGGGGAGGCAGACGTGGAAATGGAGGTTGATAGAAAGGCTAAGTGAGGCCCGAGTGAGGATGCAGAGCCGGAGCGAGCTGGACGTGTCGTGTTTCGTGTCGTCGTCGTCAAGGCCGTGCAGAGAGGCGAACGGGCAGATATAATCCAACAGGCGTGGTCGCTAGTTTGCTGAGAGTTGTCGCCCTGGACCAGGCACCGCAGCTGCGCTCATTTGTCACGGGCGCATGGCACCTTGCTGAAGCTGAAGTTGGCGGTTGCTAGGTCAGGCGGAGGGTAAATTGGGGATTATCTAACTTAGGAACCCGAGCGTTTAGTTGGCGGAGCGGCGTGGTTCCTGGCCTGGGCGGGTAGGTACTTGTACAGTGCTGAATGCGAGCACAGACAGACAATCACACCGTGAACTGGTGGGGGAATGGGCGCGTTCTCGGCATTTTCTCTCAGTGACTCTCTGATACGGACACTGTGAAGGCACCCGACCAGCTCCCAGGCTTATCGATAGCGGCAGAGACACCCCAGCGCCTACTAGTAGTGGCCCAGGAGCTCCGAATTTAGGAATCGCCCGCCACTTCTTTGCCCGCCACCAGCCGACGATTCCTAAACAGAACTTCTACGACTACACAACCACGAATAGAACCACCAGAACTGCACCAACGCACCGCCAACGCACCTTTCAAAACACCACTGCCTCCCCCGAGCACCTGATTCACATCTCTGACCGCTCTCACACATCCTGTCACTGCTGCACCCGCCACCATGGGCAACGACGGCGGCTCCATCCCCAAGCGTCGCGAACTCGTCAAGAACGCCGCGCGCAATCCCACCGTTTCCGAGCTCAAAGCAACCGCCCTCGAGTCACTTGGCCATGCCTGGACGCACTGCGCCCTCAGCGGCGACCCCATCGATCTGGACACCCTCGTCTCCGACTGGCGCGGCCGACTGTACAACTACGAGGCCGTCCTCAACGCCCTGATGCCCTCTGACGAACCCGCCGAGGTCACGCCGTCGAGTTTGGGAATCAAGTCACTACGCGACGTCACGAAGCTAAAGGTCTCCAAGGATGGAAACGGTCTGGTTTGCCCCATCTCCATGAAGGAGCTGGGTCCTTCGACTAAGGCCGTGTACTTGGTTCCCTGCGGCCATGTCTTCGCCGAGGCGGCCATGAAGGAAATCCAGGAAAAGACCTGTCCAGAGTGTGCCGAGGAGTTTTCCAAGGAAAACATCATCCCTCTACTTGCGACAACCGAGGCGGAAATCAGCCGGCTGGAGACCCGCATCGAGGGTCTAAGGAGCCAGGGTCTCACACATACCCTGAAGAAGGACAAGTCGGAAAAGAAGAAGAAGCGCAAGGGCGACGATGTCAAGGAGGAGGAGAGTAAAGCCAAGAAGGACGCTTCAGTTGCAGAAAAGAACAACAATAAGAAGCGCGAGGACTCTAGGATCAGCGGCATCAACAATTCGTTTGCCGCGTCATTGACGGCCAAAGTGCTAGCCGAGCAGGATGAAAGGAATAAGAGGAGGAAATTAGCGGCGGCGGAAGCTGCTCCGCAAAGGAGAGAGGTTGCGAGGGGCTAGTAAAGCCCTTACAATCATATGTACGATTAATTGATACCCATGATATTGATGCAGGAATACAGCTAACCATTAAATTCCATGTTACGCAACAGAGTGTGTCACATGGACGAACATCACATCAACATCGCTCATGAAAGACACTATTCATACAAGAAAAATACGGGGTATATTTAATCATAATCATGCACGCTTCCTGAATCACATAGCCTCCCTGATCATCCTGCTCATGAGCACCTCAGAAACTCCCTACAGACATCCCACTCAGTCTCCCCCGGCGGGGGCTCCTTGAAGAAGGTCGTCCATATCCCATTCCCCTCCACCGCACCAATGACGGCATTTTTAATGCGCTGCGACTCGGGGATCCCGAACGGAGCCTCCAGCCTGTTGGCCTTGACGGCCGAGAGATCCAGCTGCTGCATCGCCTCGACCGCCATGGTCGTCGGCGACGGCGGCTCGTCGTACGAGTCTGGCGACGCTGACGGCTCAGAGTCAGGGGTGTCACCGGATACTGGGTCCGGCATCGGCATGGGATCTGTGAATGAGAGGGGTGGAGGCTTGAGAGACGGTGGCTGCGTGACGTGGATCTTTAGTTCTGGCGAGGTCTGTGGCTTTGCAGAGCTCGATCGACTACCAGAGGATAAGGAGCTATACGGACTGTCGCCCCAGTCTTCCGAAGACGATGCCTCGCTAAAGTCATCCCCAAACCCGGCTTCTTCCTTCTCAATGACCCGCGCGGCAATCACGGTCGTCTCCCTCACATGCCACAGGTTCTCTCTCCGATTGCGCATCTGGTCCCGCGTTAGGAGCTGAAGAGCCGCCCGCCGCAGCAGCGGGTGCCGACACTTGGTGGCCGTCCAGTACACGGGAGCCACCAGCTCCGTCTCGAAGCTGAAGGCCTCCATCTTGGCGTTGGCGGGCACGGAGCCGATGATGGACGACGCCAGCGAGATGATGGCGGCGAACGCCGGCAGGTGGGCGTCGTACTTGAGCTCGTCGCGCTGCAGCGCCGTCGACACCCACACCGTCCCGGCCTGGTGGTACATGCGGAGCAGGTTCTGGATGTTCTCCGACGCCGGCGACTGCGGGCTCATGGATACCAGCACGGTCAAGGCCGCGTGCCAGCGGGCCAGCTGCGACATGATGCGCTGCTGCTCGGTCTGGAGAGCCCACATCGTCTGGGCGTCGGTGGCTGGGTCGAAGGCCACCGCGTGCGCCTGGGCGCCGAACTGCAGCCCTTCGTCGAGGACAAGATAGAGGCCGCAGCGCGCCTCGTCAAGGGATGCGAACACGGCGGGCACCTCGGTCCAGCTCTTGAGATGCGCTGGGATAGTGGCCGGGCGGGTGCCGAAGAGAAAGCTCGCGAGGCTTAGACGGGCGTAGATGGGGACGAGCGACTGCTTGACCATCTCCATGGACGGGGAGTGGCCGGCGGCCAGCCCGGAGAGGATCTTCCTGCCCTGGCTAATGTGCATCTGCGACGCGGCGTCGCGGTCTGCGAGGAACTCGATACACACGAAGAGGATGCACACGAGCAGCGGCACGGCCGAGGGCTCATCGCGCTGGGCCCAGTTCCGCAGCGAGCGGATAGCGTTGCCGTACTCGCGGAAGGCGAAGCTGCGGTCCAGCTCGCGGCCGGTGGCGCTCTTGGTCTCGACGCACTCGTGCAGGCTGCTGACGGCGAGGATGGCGTGGCGCACGGCGGGCTCGGAGGCGCTCAGCTTGAGGACCAGGCCGCCCCAGAAGGGCGCGTCGACGGCGCCGGAGAGGATGCGGGCAGAGCGGCTGCGGTAGTAGTCGAAGGCGTGGGACTCCTGCGCGGAGCCGAAGCCGAGCCCGGGCACGGGGCTGAGGGCCAGCGGCTCCGGGGTGGAGCGGGCCGGGCTCGCGGGGCGGTAGCCGTCGCACTGGCGGCCGGTCTTGACGCAGCGCAGGCAGTGCGGCTTGGCCTCGTCGCACTTGACTTTGCGGATTCTTCGCGGGGGGGAAGACAGGTCAGCGGGAGGATGGTTTTATAGAGGGGGCGGGCGAGGAACTGACTTGCAGGTGATGCACCCGGTGCGCACCTTTTTGTTGCCCTTGCGGCCAGAGGGCTTTGGCGAGGGTGAGGGCGACTGCGACTGGGCGTAGTCTTGCGAGGGGAGAGACAACATGACGTAGGATGGATGAGATGGGATGGATGAACCAACGACGCAGAGAACAAGAGTCCGAGAGGCCAAGTCCGAGAAGTCAAGTCCGAGCGGACCAAGCAGAATAAATGAAAAAAAGATGCAAGGAAGTAGGATTCACTTGCACCGTGGTCCTGTTCTCTCGCAACCACTGCGCTGGGTGGACGGCCGTGGTTGTATTCGCACGGAAGGGATGCAGTTGCTCTACTAGCCCGGGGGAAATGATCCACGGACCCGCCTGTTTAGGCCTTGCCCAGCCCCCCCGAGCAGCGTCACAACAGGGCTGTAGCGAGGCGCTGTGCGTGCTGCGTGCCCCTGTAAGTTTTGTCGAGTAGCGGGTGGCGCTGCAAGTTCGAGGTGGGTGAGACCCGGGCTGATCCATGTCGGATGCGGATGGGCCAGTGGGAGAGTTGGGGTTCTGGCCAAAGGAAGCAGAGGATGAAGGTAGACTAAGGAATGGCAGGGAGGAGGAGGATTGGCCTTGGGCGTTTCAACTGGCTTTTTAGGGTGTTTACTAGATGCTTCATTTCAGGGACGCATGACGCTGAACAGGTGGAGGAACGTGCGGTTGGGTCTAAGTGTTTGAGTTGTCCATGTCAGCAAGACAACAGTGATGGCTTCATGTTTTAAATGACATGGTGAGAAATAGGTTATTTGTTAGTAAAATATCATTGAAGCACTCGAATAGTTGTAGTTGCTCTCGTTTATTGGCATTACCTACCTCTCATGATGATGACTCTCTACTTAGCAGACCATCTCCAAATTACCAGCTCATCCTTCTCAGTGGAAGTGGAATGCAACCCAACAAACCCCCCCAACAGCCGCCTAAACAAGCAAAAAAGACATCATCGTCTGGTGGATTAATGCGATCACCATCATCTCTTTCTCCATCTAGCAAGCCTAGCCATGAAGCTGTCACCCTGTCCTGTCAGCCCTACTGCCCACCCCGGCCTATATCTCCACACTGCCATCTGCTTCGCCTCCCTTGTCCGCTCTCTATTCTCGCACTTCGCACGACCAATCTCATTGGCCCGCTCGGACTTGAGACCTCGGACTTTCTTCTAACCCCACAACTTCCCTCGATTAGAAGTCGAACCTTTGGACATTTGCCGCCCCCGGGACCACTGCCGCGAGCTCGCACTCCCCTGCTGTCTGACAAGATGCGACCCCGTCATGTCAGCAGCGGGAACGCAGTTTGCCTTGAGCGCGCGTGTTGGTCGAATTGCTGGGGGAGGCTTAGCGCGCAGTCTTGGACTCGTCCTTGGTTCACCGTGGAGATGGAGATAGATCCCTTCATCTTGATTCAATCCATCCGTTCAGGGACTAATTCTTACTTTCAATGGCCAATTCGTCCGTTCAACGGGGGCTTAGACCTGGAGTCTGTCTGCATGGGGCCCTTGTGTTTGTTGTTTTGGTATTCGAACCTGTCGAGTGTTGATCCTTCGAGTTCTATATAATGTGTCCAGCTTCACGAGCTGTCCAAAGTCTGAACCATCCAGCCCCTCTCACCCACCTCCCACACCAGCAATTGCTTTTCTTGCTTGCTTGTTTCCATCTTCTCTTGTATTCCTATTCGTTCTCTCTCTGGCTTCCTGCACAATGCCGTCGTTCTCTAAGCTGGCTGCCGTCTTGGCTGTCGGCGCCTTCGCCCTCGTCGATGCAAAGGCCTGTCCTCCGATGGGCGCTGTCTTCCCAGCTCCCCAGGCGCCCAGCCAGAGCAAAGCCGTCAAGAACGCCGTCTCAGCTCTGAAAGATGCCCTTGATGAGCAGACATCCTCCCTCTTCGAGACCTCTGCCCTCTCCGTTGGTGTCAAGTCGATCCACGAGGATGACCCCCTCTTCACCTACCACTTCACGCCGCCCAACCCTGGATTCGGTGCCCAGAAGGTCGGCGACAACACCATGTACAGAATCGCCAGTGTCTCCAAGATGTTCACCGTGCTCGCCGCGCTCCAGAACTCCGACATTGACATGAACGCTTCGGTGTTGAGATACCTGCCCCAGCTGAACGAGACAGCCACCGACGACCCGGTCCTATCCTTGGACTGGGAAGAAATCACCGTCGGTTCTCTAGCCGGCCACCTCTCGGGTCTCGGTACCGACTGTAAGCAAGACCCTCCTAACGCCTAAAACTCAGTACTGACTTTAGAAGTGGCCCAAGATCTCGGTGTCGTTGGCTCCGAGGCCTGGGTGCAGATGGGCCTCCCCGAGTTCTCCAAGAAGACTGGCCCAACGTGCTCCGGCCTCCCTGGAACGATCCCCTGTACCAAGGAGGATCTTCTTGACCAGGTCAATCGTCGCCCTCCCGTGTACTCGCCTTACACGAACCCCGTGTACTCCAACATCGGAATCGCCATGCTGGCTCTGGTGGTGGAGGCGGCCAGCAACAAGACCCTCCATGAGGTTGTCACCCGTGATATCTTGGACGTTGTCGGCATGGATCGCACCTCCACCGGCGAGACGCCTTCTTCCAAGGACATCTTCATCCCCGAGGGCGAGAGCACCTGGAATGCTACTCTGGATGTGTTCGACGGGTAAGTGTTCTTGGCCTAGGTTCTACCTGAATGCAGTTCTGACAATAGCAGTGCTGGTGGCTTTTACTCGTCTTTGAGCGACTTGCAAGCCTTTGGTGAGGCTATCCTTAAGCATAAGCTGCTATCCCCCATGGAGACTCGCCGATGGATGAAGCCGGCGTCGTCTACTTCGTCTTGGGGCTACATGGTCGGACACCCGTGGGAGATCCTGCGCACCGACAACGTTACTTCCGACGGCCGTCTGATCGACGTCTACACCAAGAGCGGCGATCTCGGCCTGTACCACACGCTCACGGGCGTGGTCCCGGACTACGACATCGTCATCACCGTGCTGATGGCCGGCACCGAGGCGTCGGCCGGCTACGCGTCGGCCATCGCCTTCAGCGCCGTGATCCAGAGCCTCCTCCCGGCCATCGAGGCGGCGGGCCGCGACGAGGCCAAGACGGCGTACGTGGGCTCGTACACGCAGCGGTCGACCAACTCCAGCATCACGCTTCAGATGGACTCGGGCCCCGGACTGCTCATCTCGGAGTGGCAGGTGCGCGGGTTCGACGTGCTCACCAACATCGGCGGCTACTCGTGGGCCACGCTGGAGACGGGCAAGGTCAACAGCGCGCCGCCCGTGTCGGCGCGCGTGTACCCGACCAACCTGGCGACCAAGGGCGCGGCGGCGTGGCGGGCCGTGTTCGACTTCCGCAACGACACGGTGGATGCGGCGCTGGACAGCAAGCTGTTCTTCAAGGACGGCAGCTGCCAGACGTGGTTCTCGCAGGACCGGCAGACGTACGACTTCCTCAGCCTGGACGAGTTTGTCTTTGTCCATGTGGAGGGCGACTCGGATATCAAGGTCCAGAACCCGGCGTTCAACATCACGCTGAGCAAGGTACATGCCGCCCCCGAGAAGAAGACGAACGCCGGAAGTGCGGCGGCGGGTGCACCTGGTGCGGGTGCGCTCGCTGCTGTGTTGACGGCTTCGTTGGCGTTGGTGAGCTTGTTCTAAGACGATTTGCAGGTGTAATACAATACAATCCGGCCGGCCCGCTCCCTACTACGTACTACTTCCTTGGTAGCCACGCATATCTATCAACTGTACATAAGTCTGTCTGTATATTATTCTGGCCAACTGAAAACACATTTTGCACTTTGCACTTTGCACTTTGCAAGTGTCTTGCCGAGGATGGGCTGGCTAAGGTACCTACCTACCTACCTACCTAGTCGCGGATGCCTGATCGATGATGAAAGAAGCCAGACTTTAACTTATTTAAGCCGTGGGGGCCGGGGATATTAATAGTTTGGCGTTGAGCCAGAAGCCCCTTCGAACGCGGCTAATTAAAAGACATGTCTGTCGCTTATCACTTGATCCTATCCCTCCACTGATGTACTCCGTAGCAATAATGACGTCCACATTCCTTCCTCATGGTAGCCATGATGATCAGCCAGCTGCTGGCCAGGTCTCACCTCGACTCCCAATGGACAGTGGACACCGTCATGATGCACAACACCGGCCGACCAAAGACTCGCCCTCAAACACGTTCGAGCGTCCAGGGCCCCTGAGCCTGAAACAATCTTCTCTCCCCTCTAGCCAATAACATCACTGACTAGGTTAGAGTGACTTTAACTAAGTTACGCATCCCCTTTTTCCCAGCTCGTCCGGACTTGTTCCTGAGGTCGCAGGTAGGGCTGACCGGGCGTCCTAGGTCTCATCGTACCATCTGCCTCGCAATCGATTCTGTCCGTGGAACAGCGGCCACCACGAGCGAATCAGCGGCGCGCCACGGATGGGATCGCCAGGGATCGTTTCCCGTTGCGGGACCCCGCGAGTGGATCGGAACGGGCGCGCGAGGGTTTGTGAGTGGCCTCGGAGGCTGGCTCCGCCCCTGGTGACATGCAGTAGCTGGGGGGAGAGTTGAGCTAGAATTGTATGTAATTACTGCGTGGAGGCTGCGAGAGTTGCTGAAAGTGAGGCAGTGAGGCAGTGAGGCAGCAAGGCAACCAACCCTAGGACTTTTAACCGGTCTATTCGTACCTGCTAGTAGGTAAAGTGTGAGTGGGATGGATGGATGGATGGATTGGATTATGACGGAACTCGGGGCAGAGTTGAGATTGAGAGTGGATGACGGCTGACAGCTGACGGATGACTTGCCTGTATTTGTACGAAGTGATTAGGTGCGCGCACTTCATCCGTCGGTCGAGTCGAGTCGTTCCCTTCATTATCCTGCACATGGCCGCCGTGTTTCTAGTTCCTGCAGCCTGACCCAGCTTTTCGACATTTCCTTTTCCCTTCTCGCTCTGTCTCAGTCTCACTGTCACACACACACACACGCTCTCTCTCTCTCTCTCTCTCTCTCACTCTTCAAACTCCTTGATACATCCATCTATCTACACGCTCTTTGACCCTCTTTAACCCCTCTCTCGGTCCTCAACTCGCGCCTAGTCTCTTGAGCGGTCCGGATCCCTCCAGCAAGCGACGTCGCATTGATTCCCTTTGGTTGTCTGTTTAATTGACGCGCAGAATCAAGTCGCAGATCGCAGACAGACAGACTCAACCCAGCAAGAAGCAGCCTGCCGGTCGTCGCTGTCGTTCCTTTCAACCCGCCGTCGACCGTCCACTACCACCACTACCACCACTACCGTTCATCACCACCAATCATCACTATCAACCATCACCACCACCAAAAACTGCGGCCGCCCAATCCTCAACTCAATGACGGACCGATCCTTCCCCGAAACAGGCCTCCACCACCTCCCCCTCCGCGTCCGCGATGCCCGGCACAGCGACCCGACGCCCGGCACAGGCCTCCAGCTCTCCTCCAAGTTCCCCAACCTCACCACTGGCACTGGTTCTCGCAGCGATGCGCGCTCCAAGCGAGTCCCCGAGAGCCTCCATTTCGCGCCGGGCGCATTCCGCCTGAGGTCGCCCACCGAGTCGTCCATCAGCAGCATCTCGTCCGCCAACGTCCCCGACTCGGCCACCACCCACTCGCTCTCCACGCTGGCCAGCCCCATCAGCACCAGCTACGCCAGCGACGTCCAGGACATGTTCGCGTCCGCCAGCATCGACGACTCCAACTCCAGGCCCACGAGCCGCATCTGCCACCGCCACCAGCCCTCCAACGGCACCTGCTCGACCTTTGTCAACGACGAAGACGACGGGCCCATCATCACCGGCTACCCGGACTTTGAGCTCAAGATCCGCCAGCTCCGCGAGGACCGCCACCACCCCGGACAGTCGCAGCCCGTCAGCCCCCTCACCGAGTCGCCCGTCAAGGAGGAAGACACCAGCACAGAAGTCGAGTCGTTCCATGTTAACTATGCTGACGTCGACACCGACGCCGATGGTGATGCCGACACCGAAACCGACGCCGACGGGGAATGCGACGCCAACACCCAGAAATGGGAGGGCAGTTCCACAACCTCCGACGACCTCTCCAGAGACGATGCCGATGTCTTGCTCGGCTGCACCCTTCAGCTGGTCTACGGAATCGACATCAACGAGGCCGCCATTTCCCGCGCCACCGCACACGGCCTGGTCGCCAACTTCATCCAGGACATCGACAAGCACATCTGGAAGGCGCCTTCAGACACGCAACTGTCGCACACCATGTCGACCTCAAGTTCCTCGTCGACGCCCTCGCAGGAGGGACTGGGCGGCGACCCGCGAAGGGGAGGCAAGAGAAAGAAGCTGGGAAAACGCGACGACGACGGTGACGAGTTCAGCGACGGTGAAGGATCAGGATACCTGCCTACCAAGCGCGCGCGCCCCAATCCGCGCGAAGACGAGAACCTCCGCCTGAGCTGCCCGTTCCGCAAGCGAAACCCTCACCGGTTCAATGTGAGAGACCACCACAGCTGCGCCATGACGTATTTTCCCAAGTTCGCAGAATTGAGACAGCACATCGTCAAGCAGCACAAGCGGGACGACCCCACCGCCTTTGTTTGCGATAGGTGCAACCGCGACTTTGCGACGGGAAAGGAGCTCCGCGATCACCGCCGGCTGCCAAAGGAGCTCATTTGCGACATCACTGACCACGACGTTGAAAGCGGCATTGACTCGACCACCGCGACGAAGCTGCTGAGTCGGAAGCGCGCGAGCGGCGCGTCGCCCGAGATCCAGTGGCGAGAGATCTGGAGCATCCTCTTCCCAGACGATGAGGACCGACACATCAAAGCCTTCGGTAGGTGCACTAGCGACTCAGAGATTCAACTTTGCTGACCTGACTAGACTTCACCCCCGTGATTGAGCACTTTGAGCTCACGTCAAACTACCTGGTTTCTTTCCAACAACTGCAACTGTCTCTCCGCGACAAGATCTCAAATCCAGCTACGCTAGAGACCCTGTCCACCAAGTTCCACCAGTGCTTCGTCGAGACCCTCGAGAAGTGCATCTCAGACGCGCAGAGCATGCCTTACACCAATCGCAGCAACAAGAAAAGCGAAATCACAAAGACCCAAACACCACAGACCATCGTCCAACGTAAGAGCAGGGGCATCCTACCTCGGCCAGACTCAGGCGTGGTCATGGACGACGGGTCCGAGGAGAGCGGCAGCGTCATGGGCCTCGGGCTTGGACACAAGGACAGCGTTCGGACGGTCAAGGGCGGGCCCCGGCGAGGGAGCAGTTTAGTGCCCGAGACGGTGCGGGAAGTGTTACCGGTGACATCAATGCCGGGCCCCTTTGACGAACCACTGCTGCGACAACCATCCGTAACGCCACTCGGCATGACGGCTTCAATGGATCCTGCCGCCGTGCAAGCGTGGAACAACAGCGTCATCTACCAGCAGCTTGATGACGGCACCATAGGCATTCCTGACCAGTTCGCGCCAGCGGGTGGCATGACGCCGCAGAACGAGTTCATGAACTGGATGCCGCAGATGTACCCGCAGGGCTACGACGGCATCAACAACGGATACACGGGGTTCAATCCTCAATGAGTGAGTGATGCGATGAAGAAAACGGCGATCTTGATGATGAGACGAGGGCCGGGCTGTGCCTGTGTGTATTTATAGCGATACTTGTAATAACCCCCGTGCGCGGTGTCGCACGTCTAATTCCTGAAGGCGTTAAGGCATATGGAAACGAACAACAGGAAAAACCATTCGAGCTGGTTATACCAGCCAGCATTTACCAATCCTCCCAGTCCCTTAACCTTCCTTGCGTCGAGTGCGCTCTGCCAGCCGCTCGGCCCGTGAGACCTTGTTAGGTTCAGTGGTTGGCACGACGCGTCGCTCGGCCTCTTCCAGGATCTCGGTCCACTGGCTCACACTGATCAGACCATCGGGCACGTGAGTTGCCCAGCTGTCGGAAGATGTGAGGTATCTCGTAACGGGAGGGGAAGAGGGCGTGATTTTGGTCGCCGCAGCTCGTACCATCTGTTCGGCTCCTGCCCCCATCTTGACGGCTGCAAAACTCACGGCGTTGTCTGGCGATTTGTTCGGGTGTTAGACATATCTCTGGAGCGCCGGTGATTCGGGGCGTGGGGTTGAGCACAGCCCGGCTCGATAGTGTTGCTGGCCTGTCTTCCTGCTTGGGACCTGGCATTGGAGTGGTTTTAATTTTCTCTCAGTTCTGGGATGCGATACATCCTTCTGATTGGGTTTTACGAGAGGGTATCGCGCTGGCTTCGTCCCACCCGCCTCGTCCAGTCTACATTGCGGCCGATCTCGGACATCCCCAGGGACGCATAATTAAGCAATTGTTTCGACGGTTACCTCGACTCAAGGCCCTGCTAGTGATGCTTCACGGCAACGATAACCCGGTCTTATGCAGCCACTGCATCAATTCATACACTAAGACTATTACTGCGAACCGAGAGCATGTCCTATATCCCTTCCACAGCTGTCGGTCGATGCCTGGGTTTATGGGAGGCCGGTGTGCCAACTGTCTCTGGAGGGACGATTCCTCTTGCGAATGGGGGGTTCTGAATGGCTATCAATCGAAGGGTCCGCAGGAATATCCTCTGAGCTTTCTTCTTGGTGATGAAGATACTCTCACAGAGGGTGCGTCGGATGGCACGTGGGGGCTGGGAACTATGAACCCTGAAACCTGCCCACGGATTTCGAGTGAGCTTGCCTGGATGGGGACTAAAATCGTGGGTATGAAATGGTATTGAGCACCTTGATAGTTTGCTAAATGGGACGGACTGCTAGTCAATAGGGGAATGATGAACTCTGGTCAAAATAATGTTGAGATGCTGCCTTTGTACTAGTTGCTTCCTCTACTGTACAGCGACATTCAGTGCATCCTAATGTCCAATGCTATTTACTAGAAACTAAGAAGTAGTAGTAACTTCAAGGCAATCCCCCTTAAGGACAGGCCTCAACGTGATCACGACGCTTCGCTAGTGTTGATGGCACCTAAGGATGGGAAGTGTAATGCAACGCGAGGGTCTTAGAGCTGATCTAGATAATAGTCACAACTGTACTAGGTCAGGGATCTTAACGCTTGAGTCTCAGATCTCAGTGACTAACTAAGCTAAGTTAATAAGTCTGAGGTCCAAGTACTCAAGTCTATGGCCTCGGTGTCCAAATACATTATGATGATGACATAAGGGTGTTGTGTCAATAGCCACTCTGGGTAGGAAATAGGGAAAAAGTACGCGAGTGGTGATGACTGATGGTCGGTATGGATTTATGACGTCTCAAACGAACCCCACCGTCCCCGCTTCCCGCCATAAGATGCTGCTTTATCATCCATCATCTCTCCTTTAGCACTCCTCAACTTCCGAGCATTCATAAAGAGTCTACTAAAATTGACTCACTCGTGCAACTCATCATTGCCCTATAAGCTACACTCACAAAACACCTGCCAACCATGGCGTCAAACGCACCTCCGCTTCTGGCTTCACGACTGACAGTAAGTTACGTCAATCGAGTCTCACACACATCATCCAAGCTCTGAAAGTATGTCTGCTAACCATATATTCCAAGCTCGCCAACGGATTGACTATTCCCCGAGTGCAGCTCGGCCTGTACATGATGAGCGGCAAGGAAGCCACGCACGCAGTGAAGTCCGGCTTGTCACTCGGCTACCGAGGCCTCGACTGTGCGCAAATGTACCACAACGAGCGACAAGCCGGCAAGGCGATCCGGGACTTCCTCTCCAGCGGCGACAACACCCAGGGCCTCAAGCGCGAAGACATCTTCTACACCTCGAAACTGGCCAGCAATGAAACGTCGTATGACGCCGTGCGACGCTCGATCAAGGAGTCTGTTGCCGTTTCCGGTCTCGGTTACATCGACTTGTTTCTGCTTCATAGCCCGTACGGAGGCAAAACCGCTCGCTTGACGAGCTGGAGGGCGCTGGAGGATGCAGTTGATGATGGGGAGATCAAGATGGCTGGCGTGAGCAACTACGGCGTTACCCATGTGAGTTGAGTCCCGGCTCAGTGTAGCCATATCGCCAGACGGAAGACAGAAACAGCTAAAAATGTTCAGATCGAGGAATTGATGGCCTCCAATCCTCGCATACCCCCCGTCATCAACCAAATCGAGGTTCACCCATTCAACACCCAGACCGGGATCCGTGAGACGTGCGCCAAGCACAACATCACCATCGAAGCGTACGCTCCTCTAGCCAGAGCCATGCGCATGAAACACCCCAAGATCGTCGAGCTGGCCAAGAAATACTCCTGCACGCCGGCCCAAGTATTTGTCAAGTAAGTGCGGTGTCCCAAGTTCAGGCTGTGAGATGTCTAACGCCGGGTTGCCAGGTGGGGATTGCAGCATGGTATGGTGACGCTGCCCAAGTCCACTCGCCAGGAACGCATGGTTGAAAACGCGAGCGTCGATTGGTTCGAGATCTCAGACGAGGACGTGGCTGCGCTGGATGCTTTGGATGAGAGATTGGTGACTGACTGGTACGTTCACCGGCCTTCCTTCTCTGAGGATGAAGCTAATCAATTACACCAGGGATCCTACCGAAGCGCCTTAGGGAAATGTCAATATTCTGGACCTCGTTTATCTATGCTACGCAGGCGATATCTTTAGTTTCGAGCGGGATATAATTCCTTGGCTTCTAAAAAGTGAGTAGTGATACATAACGCTCATTAATGCAAATGTGTACATCATGTATGATCTACATCTTGGACTTTACCGTAGTCGTAAGCGACAAAACCTCCCTCACAAGCTGCTGGACCTCGCTCGCGACTCCCCAGGAAAGCTCGTAGCCACGTCCTCCCGCGCCATACGCATGAACGACATGTTGGTTCCCATCTCTGACTTCAGTCTCAACCCTCATGCCTCCATGCCTGGCAGGACGGCGTCCAACAATGTCTTTGATGACTTGGATATTCCCACTGTCGACCGATTGATCTCCGGCCGGCTGGTTGCACGATTCCGGAATGATGCGCTGCGCAGCTTTGAGGATCTGACGACGGACAGCAGCCGAGGGCTCAAGGCTCCAGTTGTTAGGCTCCTTTGTCCCGCCAACGATTGTTCCTCCGTTAAAGCCACGAGGAATGATGAAGCTCCACGAACCGTCTGAGTTCTGGGCCGTGATGGTTTTCACGGCGGATGAGAGATTTGTCAAGACGATCTGACCTGTGCTGATCTCAGTAGCTGCTCAACCTCAACACGAATAGATGGACGAGAGGAGAAGTACTCACCTCGGATAGGATAACACTTAGCATCACCGAATCCCATTCCGCTCGCATTGACCACAGCTTGGATGTGCGAGCCCCAGCTGTAAGGTTCCCATTCGCTCTTGAGATCTTGTTGCAGGGTATCTCCGCCTTGTAAGATGAATTTACGAAGGAGGTTGCCGCAGTACAAGGGCGAGTTAATGCAGTACGTCTGATACTCAAAACCATAATGAATTCCTTTTGGGAGATCATCAGTCGCATACGTTTTGTAGCCAAGCAAGCCTGATTCGTCGGCATAGCTCTGAGCGGTCTGACTCTCGTATTCCGGAGACGGAGCCGCGAGATACTCGACTCCAGCAACCTGGCTGATACCCACCCACGGATCACTCTCGAGATGGCGCTTGAACTCGGCAACCGTCTTCTTCAGCCATTCCGCCTCGCGACGCAACTGCGGTGTTGAAGCCGGGATGGGCCGTACGTGCGCTCCGGCCCACATGGATGCGTAGTCGGCCGAGTGGTGAATTGGCGCACCTGGGATCGAGGTCGGCCATTCCCGAGCAACGAGGAGGACTCTGGTCGAGCGGGTTGACGCATTTTCTGAGAGGAGTTGCTGGATCTTCAGGGCGCTGGTCAGGCCGATGATTCCAGCTCTGGCGCGCAGCCGTTTAGTTGACTTGATCTGGGGTGTGACGGATGAGGTAGCTTACCCGATGACAACGATGGTGGGTTTGGGAGGTGTTTGAGACATGTCGACAGATGTGTTTGCGGAAGGACAAGGGAATGGAGTATTCGTAAAATGAACAATCTGACTCTGAACACGATTGGAAAACACTCGTTATGTAGGGGAAAGATACGATGCCGATTGCGGACAATTCGGTTCCCTCTCGGTTAGACATGGTCGAACGGCTGCGAGTCACGCCAAGTTGGGAGGCAATTGCGAGGGGAAACAAGAGCACGAAGTCACAAAATGCAAACATCCACCCAGCGCTGTTGTAAACAATGGCCTTCCCTCTCTCTAGCAGGCTTAAAATATATAGTTTCGACCTCCTCACAGAGAGGAAGAGGCGTGTTTGAGAGTTGGCGGACATCTAGGCCTGGCCGATCGGAGGCATCCGGGTGCGGGGCCGGATCTTGGCGCTAAAGACCGGCCGATAGCGAAATCTGAAGCCGTACGATGCATGCGGGATGGCCTGTAACTACCGGCCTTGATCCAAAATGAAGCATTAGCGACTTGGGTAGAGCACTTCAATAAAAACTCCAATTCCTGCAATCTGGGCTCTTATGAGAACTAGTGCTTCAGACGTCGAGAGGTTTACATCCTGGCCATGTTCCCCCATTCACTTTAACACCACCGAGACCTGCTCACGCTATCACCGAACATGGAACAGTTGTTCGTATCGCTCATGTCTCGGTTTTGGCTCCAGCCAAGACAAGCAGGTTCCCAGGCAACACCACGTGCAGATCGCAGATTCCAATCTGGTTGCCCATTCGACTCCACGACACTGAGGGCTCTGAACCGCATAGTTCATGGTCACCGCGGAGCGGCCGTTGAACTGAGACCCACGTCAAGCGCAGGACCCATGTCCATTCCAAAGCCTGACAACAAGCATACCAGCTTCCCGGCAGCGAGATTACTACCATATGCAGTTCAGACAGAAGTACTAGCGATCCCTAGGATCGGCTCATTTGGCAATGGTAGTCCTTCGAAGAGCGGAGGGCTGTAAGCTATCCACGTTTGGGCTGTTTTTCATAAAGTGCCTAGCTAGTTTGGTTGCAGGAGAAAATCAAACTCGCAACTGCCTGCGGCTGAGTCTCTTTGAATGACGGCTGTATTGGTCCGATAATTTGATAGGAGACATACCCCCGAAAGATCAGCGTATGGAAATTTGAAATCAGTCGTTGTGTACAATGGCCCCACGCTGACTCTCGCTGCCTATTGATAAGAATACGGGACTCTTCATCAGGTAAGTAGCTTCTATGAAAAGATAATTCGTGACGCTAACCTTTTTTTTAGGAGAAGTTAAGGGAGATTGTCGAAAGTACCATCGTTAAAAAGGATACGGCGGGCGTTCCAAGTACAACGACACATGGTTCATCAAATCTCTCCACTTAGTCGTGGATCTTGAAGTATTTTCGTAAAGAATTATTGGAGAATTCAAAACCAACTCAAGAGGCATTTGCAGAACGTTTCCCTCGAATCCTAATGAACAGTGTTGGACAACGACAATGCCACTAAGAATTACGCCAATTTCCTAATACTAAACTACTTAAATTAGTATCCCACCATAAGTTAGAGTCTATCCGTCACCATCAGTCTGTATTTCTCTCTTCGAAATTCAGTCCTCGAGCATCAGGTCCTGGGTCTAGGTCCTCAAGGGCGTAACCCAGTTCAGCTATCCTTACGGTCCTAAAAAAAAAAAAGGCTCAAGTCGATTCCTCGTAAGCTAGAACGCCAATACACGGGCGCGTTTTGTCACCCTGAAGTCGAATCTGCTCCTCCAATTCGTCGACAACATCGCGTGCGTCCACTGTCTCATCATTGTCGCCCAGCCCGTCCAAATGCCACAGGCTTCTTTTCCAAGTTGGAACCTCGACATATCTGCCAGAACTGCAATGAAATACATACCGGTCCTTCTCACGACACCGCCACGGGGTTCGTTTGAGACGGTAGTCAATGATCCACAAAAACCTGACACTCTCAAGATCAACCAAGGCAGCTCTAGCAAGGCATGCAGCCACGCCTCGATGATTGGGATCGAACTCAATTGGTCGATTGATGGTTTTCGGGTCGAATTCAAGCCCGATGTGTTTGACTTCAAATCCAAAGCGCCAGTTAAAGATGGGCACGTAACTTTGGAGATCACGCCATCTAATTGTGTCGGCGTTGTAGGGCTGGAGGCAGAAGAGATCTGTTCTCGGATAGGTCGTGAAGTACTGGATGTTGCCGTCTGAGATGAAGGCGCCGGTGGCTGGTGCTTTTGGTCGTTTTTCGTAAGGGGCCAAGTGACGATACTGACGGCATACTTGCTTCCATGCGACCGTATCAAATTGCCTCTCCATGATTTCTCTTGACTCCTTGCAAGCGGTCCATAGCCCACTGTCGATCAAATAAGTGGATGGGTTAGAGGCCGTCCACGAAGGCGTGTCTGGGTCTGACTTATTGCACCGAGGTGCGGCTAAGTTGCACCATTGTGGTTCGTCGCGTCTAACAGCGTGCTTGTAGAATATGGAGGCTTCAGTCCGAATTCTGGCATTAAAGAGGGTAAACAAGTGAGCCCCACGCCGAGTACGGCGTACAGCGCAAGCCCATATCTCCTGTCTCAGCTCCGTTGGTAGTCTTGAGAAAGGGTGAAAAGTGGGAGTCGCCATGGTTTGAGGGCACGGGCGAAACGGATGTGTTTTGATGGAGCGGCGGGACACATGAGGAGGAGCATTTCAGGGTGATGGGCTGAAATATATAAGAGGCATTCAGTAACTTTCGCCGAGATGAGGGGCACGTAAACCTGGACGGCAAAGCTTACAACTATCCTTTCAAAAGCATATGTCAATTCATTGAGGTTATCGTGTGGAACGCAGCCAGAGGGGTAGACTTTTCGTAGGCGGTGCACCGTGGAGTAACAATATATAGTGTCAGGCACTGCAGAGCGGCTCAATCGCATCCAATCCACGGCGCAAGGGGCGCAAGCGGTCAACTTATTAGGCGGAGAAGGCACTGATTCACACCTTTATGAACTGCGTTTGAACAACCGGCGGATTCCATTAGTGGACAGGCCATGATGACCGAACCACATCATGTCATTCATTATTCATGATGGACGGTAACACCAGAATAGCTCGGTGGCGATCTGATGGCGGGCGATTGTTGCAAATAAGCGAGCGCTGATTGGCTAAAGGGGTGGTCATCAAGGGACACTGCCAATCAGCAATCAGACGATTACTGGTATCGAGACAGGCGGGCGGCGCAACCTTCATGGAATGTGGACCCATGCAAGCCATGCATCGCAGGTACAAATAAGTTGGAGAAGCCCGGTATTCGAGATGCGAGACTGTTATTCATCAAGCATTATTCATCAGACAATCCACAGTCATCTCCCATTCACCTCACTGTCAAATCCACATTCACATTCATATTTACATTCGCAAACCCCAAAAACCACCTTACAACAATCCACAATGACTCCCAAGGCTTCCACCTGCTGCGCCAAGGGCACCACCGAGTGCGCCTGTGGTATGTACACCCATCACCCATTTACCCACCACCCATCCGTGAACCATTCCCACTAACACAAGCCCAGCCAAGCAAGCCACCTGCTCTTGCGGCCAGAAGTCGGCTCTTCACTGCACCTGCGCCAAGGCCACCGACGAGAACACCATCAGCGGTCCTCGATGCTCGTGCCGCGCTCGCCCGGCCGGTGAATGCACCTGCGACCGTGCCTCGACCGAGAACTCGTCCCTCGCGGGCTCGACGTGCCAGTGCGGTTCGCGACCAGCGGGTATGTGCACTGCTCTCACTCCATCATTCTTCGGGACCGTCCCACTGACCTTTGTTCAGACGCTTGCACCTGCGAGAAGGCGGCCGATGGCGGATACAACCCTGCCAACGAGATCGACTTCACCACCAAGTAGAACTGAGAATCAGGGCGCGGGAAAACGAGTTTCACGGCGGAGTTTGGCGGCACTTGCACCCGAATAGGGACGGCGTTTGGGCTACAAGGTTGGGACATGAACCGGGTGAACAGGTCGGGTGGTAGGGTTGCCACCGGACCATTATTAGGGTTGCAGAACAGACAAGCAAACATATAAATATACAAACAATACGTTTGATGAATCCTCGGCAATTACAGTTTCGGTGCAACGTGTTCTGGGAAGCGTTCGAAGGGAGGGCGGCTTTTCCTGCAGCACAATGGGACAGGTAGGTGGCTCCTTACAGCCATTGAACTGTCGGTGTCTAATTGAGTCTCGGAACAGAGTGAGAACAGGGTGAGTGAGATTCAAGAGTGGAACAAAAACAGCACAGACGGCGGTCGACAGGAGTGCCAGGTGCTTCAGACGGGGAGCTCGCGCAGATGCCAGGGCCCTAGCGTCTCACCGCCCACGCCCCTGACGCGAAAAAGCAAGACGAAGCTGGAGAAACCGCGCCAAATACTGCCGGACAAATCCACCCTGGGCGTCCCAAGCTCCCAGGCGGTGTGGGCCGTTTCCGGGAAAACACCCCTGGAATGCCAGGCCCTAGGCCAACAATAGGACCCCTGTCCCCTGCTGAACTGAACAGCCCAACCGTATTTGATCGCACACTGAGTGATGTGTGATGGACGAGTGATGACGGTAGTAGTGGTCAGATCACACCCTAAAAAAACCTCCCCCCAAACCAAGAGTCGCGCCAGCTCTCATCAGCTACATCAGCCTCTCGTGCCTCCATCAACATTGAGCCTTTCTTTCTCTTCCGCCTGTCGTGAGCCATCCGAAAAGCTCTGTAAGGCCTTCGAGAATCCCATCCTGAGTCTCCTTTTTGACTCGACTCTCCCGCACTTGCATATTCCTGCACCCAAAAATTTGTCTTTTTTTTTTCTTCGCGTCGCTGTCCCACCACGCACACACACCACCAACGCGATGGCGCCCCGAGCCAAAGCTGCCGCCCCCAAGGCGACCACCACCACCACCAAGAAGGCATCCACAACTGCCGCTGCTGGCGTTAAGAAGGCCTCCAAGGCCGCTGCGAAGCCTGCTACCAAGGCCGCCGAGAAGAAAAAGGCCGAGCCCGCAACCAATGGCGCGTCCAAGAAGCGCAAGGCCGACAGCACCGAGCCTGAGTCTGAGGTAGAGGCCCCCAAGGCGAAGAAGACCAAGACTGCCCGCGAAGTCAAGCCCGCGAAGAAGCCCGCCGCCAAGTCTGCCACCAAGTCTGCCACCTCCACCAAGCCTGCTGTCGCCACCAAGGCGAAGCCCGCTGCCAACAAGGCAAAGCCCGAGCCTACCAAGGCCGTGTCTGTTTCTCCTCCCGTGTCAAAGGCTGCCGCTGCTGCTAAGGAGGCCGATGCCGTTGAGCCCGCCAAGAAGGCCAGAGCCGCGACACCCAAGGTCGATGAGCCCAAGTCAGCTGAGGAGACCGAAGCTGAAGACGCGGCCTCCGAGTCTGAATCCGAACCCGAGTCCAAGCCCGAGCCCAAGCCCAAGGCTGCTTCCAAGGCTGCTTCCAAGGCCGCTTCCAAGCCCGCGACTGTCAAGAAAACTGCCCTCCCTACGAAGAAGCCCACTGTGAAGAAGATTGTCGGCATCGGCCGCAAGATCAACGATGCCCCGACCCAGATCCTCGATGTCTACGTTTTCGGCGAGGGATCCTCCGGCGAGCTTGGCCTCGGCAGCAAGCGCGTCGGCAACAAGAAGCCCATCGACGTCAAGCGTCCCCGTCTCAACGACAACCTCTCCGCTGCCAACGTCGGCGTTGTTCAGGTTTCCTGCGGTGGCATGCACGTCGTTGCCCTAACCCACGACAACAAGATCTTGACCTGGGGTGTCAACGACCAGGGCGCGCTGGGCCGAGACACCACCTGGGAAGGTGGCCTGCGAGATGTGGATGACGACTCCGACTCGGACGATGAAGACGACACGGGTCTCAACCCCAACGAGAGCACACCTACCGCCGTTTCCGACGAGCACTTCGCCCCTGGCACCAAGTTCGTCCAGGTTGTCGCGTGTGACAGTGCCAGCTTCGCCCTGACCGAGGATGGCCGCGTCTACGGCTGGGGCACATTCCGCTCTAGCGATGGCATCCTTGGCTTCTCTGAGACCGTCAAGATCCAGTCCACCCCCGCTCTCCTGCCTTCGCTCAAGAACATCAAGTCTCTTGCTGCCGGATCAAACCACGTCCTCGCCCTGGATCACAAGGGCAATGTCGCCGCCTGGGGCTGTGGTCAGCAGAACCAGCTCGCTCGCCGCATTATCGAGCGCAACAAGATGTCTTCGCTTGTCCCCCAGGGCGTTGGCTTGCCCCGTGGCAAGATCGTCAAGGTCGCCTGCGGATCTTACCACAGCTTCGCCATCGACAAGACCGGCCAGGTCTGGGGCTGGGGACTGAACAACTTTGGCGAGATTGGCATCGAGTCCAACGCTGGCGAGGACGATGCTGTCATCCTTCGCCCTGCCAAGATCTCTGCCCTTGAGGACTACGACATCACCGACATTGACGGTGGTGAGCACCATTCCCTGGCTTGCTCCGACAAGGGTGACCTTCTCACCTGGGGCCGTGTCGATGGCTACCAGGTCGGATTCGAGTTCGACAAGCTCACTGAGGACATCGCCATCTACGACGAGCGAGGCAACGCCCGCATCCTATTCACGCCCACTGTTCAGCCAGGTATGTACCCCTTCAACTCATGACATAACTAAATGCTAACCAACTTCAGATGTTTCCGACGTTATCACCGTTACCGCTGGCACTGACAACAACTTTGCCATCACCTCCGACGGCAAGGCTTACTCTTGGGGCTTCTCCAGCAACTACCAGACCGGCCAGGGCACTCTGGAAGACATTCACACCCCAACCCTGATTGACAACACCGCTGTTCGCGAAAAGAAGCTCATCTCTGCTGGCGCCGGAGGCCAGTACTCTGTCCTCATCGGCGTTGCTGAGGATGCTCCTCAGGCGAATGGTGTCAAGACCAACGGCGTCCACCCCGAGGAGAACAAGGAGAACTAGGTGAAGGCCTAAGGATCTAGGACAACAAAACGGTGTCGCACGCGTCGACGTGCAATTTTTTCGGACCCACATCTCATTGCTTTGTGCTTGACTTTCTCAGAAGCCCTGTTTAATGAGGCTGCTGCCCGTCTTCAACTGGGCGGTGGATATATTTGGGCTTTGTGACATTACTTTTTTCTCTCCTCGACGGCAACGACATCATGCTTGAGGGTTTGGGAGGATGATTTGCTTACTGCAACAGGAGGGTGATGAAGACACGGGATCGCATGTTTTGCTTTTTGCCGGTAGTGATATAGACGTCTTGCATATGCATATTTTAAGTTGACTTTGACCTCGGCGTCAACACGTTTTAGCCCGTCTGTACGAATACAATACAATACAGTTCATGAGGTTTTGGTCGTTAATTCTCGGATTATCTAATACACGGGGGTCTTGTTTAAGCGCCCCAGGAGTTCCCCCTCGTCGATGCCCTTTACTCAGAAACGCCGTTTCCGCTGTGTAGTAACCCCTTTACTCTGTCCCCTAGATGGCCTGTCTGTCACGAGTATTCTAGTCGCTCGGCGTGATGCTTGAATGGGTTGTGGTGTAGGATTTGTGACTGGTGCGAGTTTTCATCCTAGCACTAGGATGCAGTTGCTTGTGAGCGCGAGCCGTTCAGCCGTTCACCTTGGCAGCCGCGTTGGTCAACGACCCGCTGCCTCGACTGCTGAAGATGCCCATGATGCCGAAGCCGACGTAGAAGAGCGCCAGAGGGTACGCCACCAGGCCACGCATGCCCTTCATCCTGCCGACGGCGCAGAACATGCCGCTGGCGCTGTACGTGCACCACATGATGGCGGCGGTGGTCATGACGATGCCCAGGGGCGTGTCCATGGGCATGACAATGCCGACGAGGCTGGTGGCGACGAGCGGCAGCAGGCAGTATCCCAGGACGGACGCCGACCGCGCCAACGTCAGCGTCGCCGAGAAGTGGCCCCGGTGCTGTGCCTGCGGCGGCTCTTGCGGCTCGTTGTACTGCGGGTAGGCGGGCTGCTGCTGCGCGGCGGCGGCGTCCGAGGGCGACATGAGCGACAGGATCACGTGCAGCGACGTCGAGCCCAGCAGCGCCAGGCCGTAGATGTAGCCGAAGTGCACCTTGCCCGAGAAGAGCAGGAAGGTGCCGAACATGAGGAAGAAGAGCATCGGGCCCGCGAGGTCGGAGTCGTCCATGAGGTGGTGGTCGATGCGCGAGAACGGGTTGAGGACGGCCAGGGTCTGGGGGGGTTTCTTCTCGTTAGCAGACGACACACGCGCGGGGCGTCGAGACAATGCCGGGGTCTTACCTTTGCCTGGATGTGTCCAAAGTTGACCCCGAGCTCCTCCAGCAGCGGCGGCTCGCCGTCGTAGCCCTCGGTCGAGAAGGCGGCGAGCCAACCTGTGCGCAGGCCGCCCTGCTCGCCCATGCGCCCGGAGACACCACCGGCGAAGGCACCCGCGCCGCCGAAGCCCTGGGCCCCGGCGCCGTAACCAGCCTGGTTCCCGTAGCCATAGGCGGCCTGCTGGGGCGTTGCGGCGCCCGAGACGCCGGGCCCGGCGCGGGTGTCGTAGGAGGACGGGTAGAACTGGAGGTTCTGGGCGGCCGAGGGGCCGGCGGGTTGAGGGGCGCCGCCGCCGCCGCCGCCGCCGTAGGGGGGTGATTGCTGGGCGCCGTAGTAGTTCGCCATGACGCGTGAGGGAAGGGGGGGGAGGGAGTTGCGGGAGGGAGGATTAGGGAGAGCGAGGGAGGGACGGCGTCGCCAGGTATTTCCGTGGTGATGAGGACAGTTGGACGCTGGGTCTGTTGGACGCCTGGCTTGTGATGAGGCTGGTGGATTGGCGGTCGAGGTGGGTGTGGCTGGCGATGTGGCTTGAGTGCCTCGCATGTCAGGCACCCCGGATCTGGCGAATGCCAAGCGCTGGTATCCACTGCGCGTTCCACCGTGTTGTTCACGATGTGTGCAAGTGAAGTGTGCGCTTCAATATGAGCGAAACAATGCCCTCAAAAATAGGGTGAATTATATTTCTTTCATGTTCTACAATGGCCAATTCGCAACATGACGGATCAAGCTGATTTAAGCCCTGTTGTTGCTGCCATTCGATACGTTGTCACTATACTCTCGATCCTCGCCCCCACGTCCTGTGGTGCCTCATACTGGAGATTCAGGACCTCACAAGGCCTTGGTCCAAATCACGTTCGAGTCGTTTCCTATAAAAGAGAGACAGCCTCTCCTTCTCGGAATACTCAAACTAACAACCCAAGAACACAGAGTGCTCAACAAAGCAACTCATCAAAAGCATCCCCCCTGTCGATAAACATAAGTTAAAATGTGCTACCTCGTTACAGAAAGCTGGAAATGCAAGTCCTGCAGAGCCGACCTCCATACCTTGTACGTTACAGAGCCGTGCACGTCGGCGCTCGAACGGGGCATCGACTGTCCGGTCCCCTTTTCTCATGCTCGCACCGTCATCAGCACGAAATGTAAGGCGTGCGAGAGAAGGGCTGCGCGAGAGGCTTACAGGAGGAGCAAGGAGAACAAGTAGGGGCTCTGACTACAGGTGCCAGTATCACATGGGTAGCATTTAATTACTGCTCCGAAGGGAGTCTAAATTAGGCTAGATATTTACCCTATCTGTTTTACAGCGATATCATTATTATAAGTGGTGACATTGGAGCACACTTCCAACTGGAGCGTGTAGAAACTGCAAACTGACGCCGTCGACATAAAACCCCAGAGCCAAACCCTATGAACTTCTCAAAAAATCGCCTTCCAACTGAAATCTTAACTCATAATCTGCAACAATCATCTTATTCACTTCTTTGGAATATCTCCGACCGTCCTCATCAACGCCCGGCCATTCGTCGTGAACCGGTCAAAGTCGCGAACCAGATCGGGGTAGTCCTTGATCTTCTCCAGGGCGTGCTGCTTCAGTTCCCGCACCCTCTCGTACCGTGACGCGCTCCCCTCGGGGAATGCGGCCTGCGACTCAGACCAAAGGTTGTTGAGCTCCTGGAAGCATTTCATGAACTCCTCGTAGTCGCACTCTCGCAGGTTTTGCTGGTTGGGGATGATTAGCGCAGGGGTGCTAGATGCAGCGGTTCGCCCGTCTTTACCTTTACCGTGCTCACATATCGGACGACAAAGAACATGGAGTCGTCTGCGTATCCGGGGACGTCGAGCATGGCATTGTGGAAGTCTGCGGCGCGTTGAGATCCGCCGCTGTCGCCGGCTTTGTTAGAACTTGCCATGGCCAGAGGTTCTTTCCGGATCTGCTTTAAGGGCAGTTTATCGATTCATGGATCGTGTCAGGTCGTGAAGCCTTGAAGGCGGGCATGCTGTCCGAGGTTGCCTTACGCCCTATCGTCGGTGACACTAAAATGATGGCGGACGAGTAAGTCACATGGAGAACGCTGCGCCACGTGGCTGTGCTGAAGATGTCAGTCAAAGGGGTTGTTTGCATCGAGAATTCCTATCTCTGCTTTAAATTAAGGGTGATGTTATATAGGCAGGCTTGATTTTGTGCTCTGCGATGGCCTGTACTTATATGCAACAACACGTTCGGTCCTAGTACTACTAACAACACAACCATGGAAATACAGGCTTGGCATTTCAGCGGCAATTAATGATCGCGAACAGAAGATACCAATGCCCCGTGAGACGATGCCGAGTTCCGAGACCTGGAAAATACAAAAGTGAAAGTGTCTGACTGACTTCACACTAAAGGGATAACTCCCGTTTTCCGCCTCATTTGCAGCCTTTTTAGGTGCTCAAAGGGTCGGAATTGACCTTAGAGAGGGCTGTGACTACAGACCTATAGTGGCAAAGCTTTGAAGCTAAATAAGTTCCCATTATCATGAATGGACAAAGGAGGTCTAATTGGACCGAACATTCCCCAGACGCCTGCGACGCGGGTAATACATCAGGCCGAACTCGGATGAATATGAACGTGTCGCGCCGCGTGGCGTGATGAGTGCTTTCAAGACCAAAGACAGTTCCGTCAGTGGGCCCGGTACATTCTATCTAATCAATCAATCTCATCGAACTTCCGGCCTGATCCTTGACGCCTCAGTACGTAATTCTCGCTTCCATCCAAGTCCGTCTGCATCCTAGGTCAGTCCAACTTCCCCAGGACGGCCCCGGATTTCTTTCTGTTTCATAGGCCCAGGGAGCCCATAATCCAGAGCCACTTTTGTTGTACGAATCGCTGAGTTGAGCAAGTAGATGCCCGGGCAAGCGGGTGCAAAGAAACACCGCCCGTCTTCCCACACAATCTTGGTGTAAGCACCGGCGGTGTTTTCTTTCACCCGCTTGCCGGGCCAGCGAATCCCCGAATCGCTTGGGAGCCCCGAACACGGAAGCGCGTGGCTTGTGCTGCGTGGTCGTGCCAAGAAGGGGCGGCGCCAATTCCGCAGTCATGGACCCTGATGGACTTGCAGCTGAATGATTCACGCAGCTGGATATAATATGCAAGCCTGGGACGCCTCTGAGCGCCTCAGTTTGGGTTCGCTTCACCCATTTGAGGCATCAATCCGTGAAGAATGGACAATGGAGCACCGACAGTTGCCGTTGTCGGCTTAGGTATGGCTGCCGCAGAGTTGACGCATCAGAGAAAAGAGTTGTCGCAGTTGGCTAACTAATACCAGGCGTTCTTGGCCTCGTTGCGGTCAAGAATCTGACTGAAGAGGGTTTCAACGTGACGGGATTCGACCGCAGTAACTACGTCGGAGGCCTGTGGCACTATACCGACGAAGACAAGACGTCTGTTCTTCCAAGTAAGTGCCGGTATTGAGACTTTCTAGCGTTAGTTTTTGACATTACTGCAGCTACCATCATCAACATCTCCAAAGAACGAGTGAGTCTTACGTGACAACTATACCTAGGTCCGAGTCACGCATGCTCAACGTTGTGCTAGGGCTGCTTCACGGATTTCCCATTCCCCGACGACACACCAAGCCACTGCACGTCGGCCCATGTGCAACGGTATCTCGAAAGCTATGTAGAGCACTTCAACTTGGGCGACAGGCTGCGCCTCGGCACCACGGTCAGTATTGTGAAGCGCGATGACAAGGAGGATCGCTGGGTGGTCGACGTCGAAGGCTCTGGCCCGGAGTACTTCGACAAGGTCGTCGTTGCGACTGGGATCAATTCCCGGCCGCATCTCCCTGCGTTTGATGGGGTTGAGCAATTCGAAGGCGAGATCCTGCACTCCCGCGCATTCAAGAGGTATGTTGTTCGCTTGAGAGAGTTAATGCAATCGCTGATTTAAGTCTTTTTTGCTGGACCCGAACTCTTCAAGGGGAAGAAGGTGGTCGTTGTCGGCATGGGAAACACCGGCGCCGATACAGCAGCAGCTCTTTGCGGCGTCGCGGACAAGGTCTACATTTCCCACAAGCATGGCGCTCTCGTAGTGAGTCTTCCTGCAATCATTCTCCTGAAAGACAATGTTGCTAAGGCATGTAAGTGTAGATTCCGCGAGTCGCCAACGGGATCCCCTTTGACCACACACTGACAGCTCGCAAGGCGGCCATCATGGGCTTTCTGGAACTACACTTCCCCAACGTCGCCGACTTCCTCTTCAACACCATGATCAAGAAGATGCAGGACAAGGCGTTTAACATCCGCCCGGAGTGGAACATGTCTCCCGCCCCGCCCATCAAGCACGCCGTGCCCATCATCTCCGACAACCTGGTGAACCTGCTCGAGGCCGGTCAGATCTTGTCTGTCGACGGGCTCAAGCGCGTTTCCGGCCGCAACGAGGTCGAGCTAGACGATGGGACGCGCCTAGACGCCGACACCATCATCTGGTGCACGGGATACAAGACCGAGTTCAACCTGCTGGACCGCAGCGTGGATCCCACGCGCCACACAACGCCCGCGTGGGAGTCGGCCGTCGGGTCGCGCGGAAAGCCGCTCCCCAGGCTGTACCAGAACGTCTTCTCGCTGGACCACCCGACGTCGCTGGCCTTGATGGGCTGCGTCGCCTTCGCCACGGGCGCGTTCCCGCTGTACGACCTGTGCTCGATGGCGCTGGCGCAGATCTGGAAGGGCGCGTCGCCGCTGCCGTCGCTGGCGGACATGAACCGCGCCGTCGACAGGCAGCACGCGTACATCTGCGGCATCGCCAAGGACGGCAGCGCGATGCCGGGCTGGGTGCGGCAGGGCGAATGGGTCGTCTGGGCCAATGCAGCCGCCGGCGCCGGCGTCAACGAGCATCTCGGCTGGGGACTCACGGGGTGGAAGTTCTGGTTCCGGGACCGGGCCTTCTACAAGCTGCTCATGGACGGCATCTACACCCCCTTCATCTGGCGCGTGTTTGCGGGGAAGCGTAAGGCGTGGGACGGCGCGAGGGCCGAGATTGAGAGGGTGAATGCCCAGGTGGAGGAGAGGAAGAGGCAGAAGAAGACAAACTAGATTCCATGAGTTTTCTGGCTAATTATTAATCATCTATTGTCGACTTTAAGTTGCCCGGCTTACATGACATGAGTCTCTGTGAATGTCTGCTCCGTGCCTATTCTGGGTTCGCATTGGCGAGCACACCAATAAGAACATAGTCGGCTCACTCTCTAGGCTTGGCTTTGGCGAGTGCACCAATGGAAATAGCTTCAACGGGCCGCTAGTTTCGATGACATCCTCCACTAGGTGATCCTGCAGCTCACACCCTCCTTCCACCGCTTCCCCACGAACAGTCGAACTGGAAGATTTGTCAGGCAGAGCTGAGTTGCGCCGTCTTGGCATCGGCTGTGGAACCCCAGCGCCGGCAAGGAGTTGAGCATCTCGAGTGGAGCGGATCTGACATTACTCATCTCGACGAAAGTTACGCCGCCTGTAAGATTCCATTGTCCAAGGATGTCTGCGGTCAAGACTTGGTTGATATTGGCCGTCATGAAATATAAGAATCACATCTGCGCGCTATAATGGCTTTGGTGTACAATGCAACAAGAATAATAAACTACAAGCCTTTCTAGCACTCAAACTCTCCTCATCGTCACGTTTACTACCCAGTTCTAAAAACCAATATGTCCCACCTCAAGTATTACAACTACGTCGGCATGGGCGAGTGGGCAAGCGAAAACCTTGGATACAGTCAGGCCGTCCGAGTTGGAGACCGAATCGAATGCTCCGGTCAAGGTTCGTCAATATCCCACAACGTTCGACTCATCATGATAATTAAAGTATCACTAACACCCGCATCCACCAGGAGGTTGGAAATCCCCCGAAAACGGCAAAGTCGACCTCTTTAACGCCTTCCCCAAGGCCATCAAAGACGAGATCGACCAGGCCTTCCGAAACGTCGACCAGGCGTTGAAGACGGCGGGCGGAAAGGGATGGTCCCAGGTCTTCCGCGTCAACTCGTACCACACTGAGCTGACACCTGAGGTCACCAGTTTGATGGCTGAGAACTTCAAGAAGTGGATGCCCGACCATCAGCCTATCTGGACGGAAATTGGGGTGGCTATGCTTGGTGCGGATGACATGCGTGTCGAGATTGAGGTTTCAGCCCATGATCCTGAGGGACCTGTAAAGGGAGGGAAGTAAAGATGTCGATGTTCAGTGGTTCAGTCTATCTCGTATTTGGCGATAGACCCATGTTCGAGATGAATGAATAACTTTTGTTTCGTCTGAAATCTTAACTGAGCGTGTATTAGTTCAGGGTAAGGCAAAGGTAACAACTCATACCATAATGAAGACAATAAGCTTAGTAGAGTCTCTATTTTCAACTTTGTCAAGAACAAGTTGAAGGGATTGTCCTTGCGGAGGCTTCTATCCCAGCCACCTCTTTGAAAGACTTGGGAACATTAAACACCCACTCACCAATTTTTTAATTCCTTTCACTTTGGTCCCTTCGAAAGAGGCTATGATCACGTCCTTGCGTTGTGCGAAACTCCTCTATGACCTCTCACCCTGTGTTACGACATTAATGCTGTGGCCTACGTCTATGCCTGTTTCGACAACGGTGTTCTCGCTTCCCCCCACGCCAGCACGGCACAAGATTGGGTATCGTCTCTTCTCTCTGGATCGTCTTTGGTCAACTTCATATATGTGAACGTGGGATTTGCAGGTCCCGCCTCTTCCTGGTTACAGTTTACCGGTTGTTTGCATTCCTTCTCGTCGCGTTCATTGTTAACGCGATTGACCTGTCTTGGACTTGAAGGAACTTGGTGCGCCTAGGAGATGGATTGCTGGTGAACTGAATGAGGGTTGAGTTGGAATCTTTTCAGACTCTTGTGGGGGAAGAAAGAAAAAACGGGAAGGATGACTTGCATCGGAAGATAATTCGAGTGGCAGAGGAACTATTGAAGGACAATGGGATATAGTAGACGAGTAAGTGGAACACTGGATTCGAGGAAGAAATTGAAAATTGAAAATAACTAGTCAGTATATTTGAGGTTCTACAACCGGGTTCAGTCAGATAAGAGGCCACTAGCTTAATACATATCAAGATGATACTTTCGTGAAGAAAATGTATTGGAACAGCTCTCGCGTTTGGAAGCGTCTGGGTTCAGAATGGTCCCAACGATTAAGGTTATTGTGCACGCAATAAAAATCCCATGAAAATCCGAAAAATTGAAACAGAGAAAATAAAATAAAATAAAGCAAGGCCCTGTTCTTGTTCTCTCGACTGTTTTCTCCCTACAATTGATGTCTGGCTGGAATGTTCACACAAGCAGTCACGTGGCGTTCGTGAGGCGATTTAGATACGACGCAAAAACGGGCACTCTGATAGCCATGGTGCTGACTCAGCGGGCGCGTTTTCCCTTTACACGAAAAAAGCTAGCGTGATTTGTTCTGCCGCGCATTGCGGCTTCATTTTTTTTTTCATGCGACAGCTCAGACAACGACGCAATCGCACTCGAGGACAGTACTCGACCAAATCTGCATCCGATCTGACGCCCGCGACACGAAATAATGGTGCGCAACAAACCACGTCCACGACGAGCGGACACGCGGGGTCCTCCTCGGAATGGCCCTGCGTCAGACCGCGACCGAGACCGGCCGTATCGTCGTCCGTCGCCGCCGCGAAACCACCACCAGGAGACGGACAGCTGGCGGCCAGGTGACCGCGGCCAGGATCCGCCGTCCCGCCCGTTCTACGACGACCACAGGCAAGACTCGCGACAGTCCGACTCGTATCGCCCTCAGCCACCCTGCGGCAACTTCACCTTCCGCGTCGACAAGCCCGCTGGCATCTCCGACCTGCCGTCCAACGACTACCGCGGCCAGGACAATAGACGAGGCCCGCGCAGAGACTTCCGTGGCGGTAAGCGCCCGGGAAAACCGAGGTGGCAGCCTCCTCCGCATCCCTCGGAACGAGCCCTCGTTTCTGGTGCGACCGCAAACCTGCCTGAAGAGCGCCTCGGCGATATCGACGCCAGCGCCAAGTTCCGCCCCGTAGACGAGCTATCGGACGACGACGAGCTTGATATGGAAATATCCTCGTCGTCGGAAAAGTCAGATACCGAAGGGCCTTCCAGGAAGCGAGCCCGCACCACCGCTGACTCAACATCTGCCGACGCCGCGCCCAAGTGGTCCAACCCAGACCCGTACACCGCGCTGCCGTGTCCCGACGAGAGCCAGCGCAAAAAGAAGGACGTTGTGAAACTTATCCGGAAGGCGCGAGTAGAGGCTGACGCCACGCCAACTGCCACAACCGAAGCCGAAGATTTCATCTCCTTTGACCTGAGCGACGAAAGTGAAGACAGCCCCGACGAAGCACCGCCGCCGCCTAAAGAACCACCACCGCTACCGCCGCCGCCGCCTCCACCTCCCAGCGCGCCCTCTGGACCACGAGTCTCGGCATCATCACAACCCGCCGCAAAGAACCTCCCCGCTCCACCAGACCGGAGTGGTCCTCTTGGCTCTCGCAAACGCACGGCCTACGACGAGATCAAGCCGCCCGATTACGGACAGCTCAAAAAGGTCAGCATGAAGCCAGCCAAGGGTCAGTTGGTTGCGGCCTGGCTGCCAAAGGCCAACGAAGAGGCGTGCCCTTGGGCTACAATCGATCACTCCGCTACAAGTGACATGGCGTTTCGGTAAGTCGGCAATCTAGTGCACCTTGAGGACATTTGCCTAACTCGATTTTAGCTTGCACAAGGAGATTATTGACTTTTACGAATACGTGCGGCCTCGCGAATTCGAGCAGCGCATTCGTGACAACCTGGTGGCCAATCTGAAGGCAGCGATGAAGCGTGAGAAGAGGAATTTCGGCAGTGCACAAGTCCATCCTTTTGGCTCCTTCATGTCGGGTTTGTACCTCCCGACTGCCGACATGGACTTGGTTGTTTGTTCCGCGAGCTTCATGAAAGGCGGCCCACCAACGTACCTTGGCGCAAAGAGCTGGCTCTACAAGTTCCAGAAATTCTTGGTCGCCCAACACGTGGCCGACTCGGATTCTATCGAGGTCATCGCCCACGCTAGAATCCCTCTGGTCAAGTTCGTTGACAAGCTTACCGGCTTGAAAGTCGACGTCTCATTTGAAAACCTGGGAGGAGTTGGCGCCGTCGACACATTTCTGGAATGGAAGAGGCGATACCCTGCCATGCCGATTCTTGTGACGGTCATCAAGCACTTCCTTCTCATGCGAGGTCTCAACGAACCTGTCAACGGTGGGATCGGTGGCTTTTCAGTCATCTGCTTGGTGGTTAGCATGCTGCAACTCATGCCGCAGGTGCAAAGTCGCAGCCTCATCCCGGAGCATCATCTCGGTGAGATGCTTCTGGAGTTTTTCGACCTGTATGGCCGCCACTTCCGCCACGAATCAAATGCTATTTCCCTTACAAGACCCGTTGGGTACATTCGAAAGGTAAGTCTTCCCATCTAACGCGCTGAACGCCTTGGGCTAACCTATGTTCTATAGCATGAGGTCTCGAGCTTCACCTACAAGAACACTGACCGTCTTTCGATCATCGATCCTAACAACGCGGCGAACGATATCTCTGGAGGCTCATCAAATACACCTGCCATCCTGGCCCGTTTCCACGACGCCTATAATGTCCTCCGGGATAGGATGGGTGACGTTCGACGAGACCCCAAGAAGGGAGGAATTCTTGATGTGATTCTCAAGGGCGACTACTCGTCATTCCGGCTGCAACGAGAGTACATCAAGCACGTCCACGAAAAGTTCTTCGGACCTTGCTCCGACTGATTGCTCTTGTTGCCGGCCTAAAGCTAGAATCGACAAACCGATGGTTGGTTATGATATCCGAATTTGGGGGTCGACGAACACGAACACGAATGCATTGATCTATATTATTTGAAGGGCTCGCCAACGAGAGGTGGAACGAATATCCGACGGCGTGAGGGTTGTCTCTGTTTTGTGGACTGGGACGTGTATAGTAACGCCGTGATGACCTGGGTCGGGTTCAGGCGCTGGAGGCATTTTTTTGCTGTTGCTATTGTTTCGTTGCATCGGCATCCATCACGATCAGGGCGGCAGGGCCTAGTGGCCAGAAATTCGACGAGATTGTGTTTCTTCCGAGGTTACTAACACTCGCAGTGACGGTGACGGCGCTTCTGTGCGCACGATGTGAGACGGCAAATGATGCCACGCCATGCTGACCGGTTCGCAGAATCATGACTTTTCTTGTGCTTCGCGGCACCTTGGTCGACAATGCTCTGCTCAGAGCATCCGACGCCGGGTCTTCAGCCAGTGGCCAGTCCAGTGGCTGGAGGAAGGGATCATTCGGTGGCCTGGCCACACCTTTTCCTCACTGCTCACTCTGCTTTACGCAGGGTCGCGGAGAGGGACGTTGGGCTGGGCTGATCTTGATCAGGGCTAAGGGTGCAGATGACCGACAGAGATCGGCTGCAGAGATGAGCTTATTGGAGCGGTTTCAAGAATCGAGAGTCTGGTACATAGAGGTACCGGGGAAGCATCTACACCGGGAAAGGATCTGGTGCCAAGGGCGGCCTGGTAGTTCTAGACCAGTCACCATCACGTGTCGATGTGTTAATACTCAGTGAAGCTTGGCTTGGCTCAGTTGACAGTTCACCAACAGCTGTGCTATATAGCCTGTAAGTAACGTTGCACCTCCCCTGTTCGGGTACTGACGCCGGTCACGAGCCCTTGGCTTATTACACCCGGGGAAGAGGGAGCCGAGAGGAAGACCGGGGGTCAGTCTGCCAAGGGGCCACAATTCAAAGAAGCTTCCCTCTAAGGTTACCCGGAGGGGCTGGTTGGGGGGATCCTTCGATTCCAGAACCGGGGTAAGCTGGTTAACGAGCCTGGAAAACAGGGATGTCAAAGCTGCATCGCAAATCATGGAGGAGTTGGACAGCCAAGCTATTCGATGCTGCGGGCGGGGGGCTACGGGGCATCGTCGGCGCTACTTGCGAGCTGGGTGATCTGCGTGGGCGTTGACGCGAAATACGAAATAAGACGAATATCCGACGGCGCTTGTTCGCGTGCTGCTACTTTGTGGGTGAGGGTGGTTTTGGAAGGGAACACTGGGTGATATCGCGTGCAACATGAGGCTTGAGTGAGACATCGGGACCCAGCTATTTAGTCTCCACGATGCAGATTTGCTGCCTTTTTATTTATTTATGATGCTATCAAATCACCACTTGAACATCTTTTATGCCGGTCGCGAGGTTTCTGACCGCGGAGTTGCATCCTGAAGGAAGACGCGATGTTACCGGCAGCGGCTAAAGAGGCCGCCATCCTTGACTCCGGCAGGGATGCCGTTCCAGTGAGACGCCGATCTTGCGGGGGAATGACTGGCACCCGGTGGACAATGAACAACGGTGATACTTGGTACAGTTCGCAAACCACATGTTGCGAGGCTGTGGCCTATTGCTTGCTCTGGGGTGACAATTTGTAACAGGTCGATCTTTTACATAGTAGGCAGCCCGAACTATAGGTACACGTTCCACCAAGTCCCCGCGGCCATCGGGTCTCGGGACAACCAGCATGGAATTGGTCCATGGCGTGAGGCTTCTCGTGGACGATGATCCTTCCCTTCACAAACGGCCAGTGTAACGGTCGGGCGTCAAACCATCTGCCAGAACCGCCTTGCTGCTTGGCATCTCGGCGCTGCCCTCCAGCATGCAATGCAGCACAAACCACGTCCATCCCTCCCTTTCCCTCCCCCCACTCTCCTTTCCTCGTCTCAAATCGGCCCGTCGCGGGTAATCCGGTTTGAGTTCTGGAGAGCTCGGGAGGTGGGTTGTGTTTAACGATGCGAGGGCGAGGCGTATCTGGCCCAGACTACATATGGAGAGGGGCCGGACCCATCTGTATCACCGTGACTCTGCTCTTGGAAGCTTCCTGCACTCTCAGTGAGCGTCGAGTGTGTTTGAGATCGAAAGAGAGAAAAAAACCAAAACCTTCGACTGTTCCTGATTAAGACGCGGCGCGATGTATCA
The DNA here is from genome assembly GCA_003385265.1 of Neonectria hederae. Lineage (NCBI taxonomy): Eukaryota > Fungi > Ascomycota > Sordariomycetes > Hypocreales > Nectriaceae > Neonectria > Neonectria hederae. The sequence continues at coordinate 49,218 of QGQB01000109.1, forward strand.
GGCATCGAATGTGTACTTCATCTGTGCCTTTGCCGCCCTGGGTACGTCGGCACAGGGCTCTCTCTTTGACTTTCCATGCTGTCTCAGATTCGAAGAAAGATCCGTAGCTGACCTCGTGTACCTCCAGGCGGTGGGCTCTTCGGCTTCGACATCTCGTCCATGTCGGGTGTGCTAGGGACCCAGGCCTACAAGCAGTACTTCGACAACCCCAAGTCCTACCGCCAGGGCGCCATCACGGCCTCGATGCCAGCCGGGTCTCTTGCCGGGTCCATCATCTCGTCCTTCATCGCCGACAAGTTCTCGCGGAGGATTGCGCTGCAGATCAGCTGTATCCTGTGGATCCTCGGCAGCACCATCCAGGCCGCTTCGCAGAATATCGGTATGCTCTGCACCGGACGTGTCATTGCCGGCTTCTGTGTTGGCATTGCCAGTGCTATTGTTCCTGTGTATCAGGTAAGGAAGCCGCGAGTTGGCTAGGGAAAATGAAGTTGGGATGCTGACTTGTTCCCAGTCTGAAATCGCCCCGAAAGAGATCCGAGGACGTGTTGTCAGGTAACCACCACAATAGCACTCCCAGACACGAACCAACTAACCATCCGCAGCTTCCAACAATGGGCAATCACCTGGGGAATCCTCATTCAATACTTCATCCAGTACGGCGCGGCCGAGGGCGTAGGCGGCGGCCCGAACGACCCCAACCAGCCGACGGCGGCGTTCCGCATCCCGTGGGGCGTGCAGATGGTCCCGGCCTTCATCCTCTTCGTCGGCCTCTTCTTCTTCCCGTACACGCCGCGATGGCTGGCGTCCAAGGACCGTTGGGAGGAGGCGCTGCAGGTGCTGGCGAAGCTGCACGGCAACGGCGACATCAACCACCCCAAGGTGCTTGCGCAGTATCGCGAGATCGAGGACGCGCTGAGGTTCGACCGCGAGGAGGCTGTCAGCAGCTTCAAGGCCCTGATCCAGCCGAGGATGGTCAAGCGTGTGGTGCTGGGCATGAGCATTCAGATGTGGAGCCAGCTTTGCGGCATGAATATCATGATGTGTAAGTCTGGAGTGGAAGATTATCAAGCGATGGAACTGGGCTGACCAAACCACAGACTATATCGTCTACATCATGGAAGGTGCTCAGATTGCCTCGCCTCTTATGACAGCGTCTATTCAGTACGTCATTAATGTCGTACTGACGCTTCCTGCCATCCTGTACCTGGATAAATGGGGTCGACGCCCGTCGCTCATCATTGGATCGTTCTTCATGATGACATGGCTCTTCATCTCGGGTAAGTCTCAATGGATGACAGCTACAGCTCAGAGACTAAGTCCAGTACAGGTGCCCTGCAGCAGTATTACGGACAACCAAACACCGAGGAGACCCAGACGGACAACAACAAGGACATTAGTTGGATCGTCAACGACAACCGCCCGGTTTCGTCTGCGATCGTGTCATGCTCTTACCTCTTCGTGGCGACCTTTGCTACCACTTGGGGCCCGACCTCGTGGACCTACCCTGCCGAGATCTTCCCCGGAAAGATTCGTGCCAAGGCTGTATCGATGAGTACAGCGACCAATTGGTTCTGGAACATGGTGCTGGCCTTTGCCGTGCCGCCGCTTTGTGAGTAGCCTTTGATATGTCTTTGAGATAGGTACAATGCTAATAGGGAGGTAATAGTGTGGAACATTAAGTAAGACCTGGTGACCCAGAGTTGATGGATGGATACTGACTTTGATCTAGCTTCAAGATGTACTACATCTTCGCTGCTTGTACGTTCAATAATCACTCGCAGGACCACAGTGAAAGCCACTAACACCTCGACAGTCAACGGCGCAGCCTTCCTCCACATGCTCTTTGCCGCATACGAGACCAAGGGATACACGCTGGAGGAAATGGACGACGTGTTTGACTCCGGGATGCCGGCCTGGAAGACGCGCATCAAGAAGAGCAGACTGGAAGACCTCGAGAAGGAGATTGAGCAGGGCAACCTCAAGGTTGTTGCGCCTGGGACTCGAACAGTCGAGGAGCTGTAGTCGAGTTTCGTTGTGGCCTTTTGGATGACTGAAAGCGATTGGCGAGGTGTGGGAACTTGGGAATTGTGGATGAAAAGCTGGTTCATGTGCTCGAGTTGAGTCTGGTGTTGAAGCTAATTACCATATGAGTAATTATGGGGTGGCTGGATGAGGATATTATGAAGAATCCTCATTAGGTCTCTTATTGCATAAAGCCTACCTGCGGTTTGGGAAGTTGTCAAGCCTCATTTGGAGATTACAGTATTAACATGTCTTTGGTGATGGTAAAAGATGAGTTTCGGAGTAGGTAATTGCAAGCTCCTTGGCCGTGACGTCATGCCAAGGTACCTGACGTGTCAAGCGGTGTCGCGGCGATACGAAGAACTGCCACATCCGACTGCTGCGCCTCTTTGCTATCAGATTAGCAGTTTTGGAACTGTACCTGTACCCAAACAAAATAAGTCGTCTAAAGCTTTGCTGCAGCAACTTCACGGTAAGCACGTAACTGGACGCAATGGCCTGGAAAGATCGCCTCAAGCGCGTCAAGGACGAGATCGAAGGCCTGATATCTCCGCCGGGGGAGTCCTCGCAGCCGCAGGGTCAACAGCAGCAATCACACCAGCAGTCACACCAGCAGTCCTACCCACCGCCGCCTCTGCCGCCTCCGGATTCCCGTCCGGCCGAGCGCTACTGGCAGCCGCGCTTCCAGGCGGATGCTCCGGTCACCGTCGAGTGGGATGCGAAGCTTGGGAACGGCCCGGACGGCTGGGGGAATCAGGAGCTGGAGCACTATACCGCGTCTCCTGCGAATGCCTTCCAGTAGGTCTACACATGGATGGTTCGCTGGATATCGGACTGACCGGCTCACCCTCACAGCACCCAAGACGGCAGACTCGTGCTCCGCGCCATCGCTCAGAATGCCGCGCCCAGCCCGGAGCAGCGATACACGTCTGCCCGGCTGGTCAGCAGACAGACGCTGGCTCGCGACAGGGGCGTGTTGACGGCCGTCATCCTGTCTCCGTGCGCCGAGGGCATCTGGCCCGCCTTCTGGCTCCTCCCCCAGGAACCCTTCTCGTGGCCGGTGGACGGCGAGGTCGACATCGCCGAGACGTGGAACGGGGACCACGAGAACCGCACCTGTCTGCACTGGGGCTTCCACCACGAGCCGCAGAAGCACCGCGTCATCGCCACCAAGATCCCCGACATGCACGCCCGCCCGGTGCGCTACGACTTCGCCTGGGACCAGCCCGCCGGACAGCCCGGCCAGGGCAGGATGGTCTGGTACATCGACGGCCGCCCGGTCATGAAGGCTCCCATCCCGGAGGGCACGCGGCCGATGCGGGACATGACGGTTCTGCTCAACGTGGCCATGGGGGGCAGCGTCTGTGGGGGGAAGACGCCGGCGGATGGGTACTACGACATGGTTGTTCAGACGCTCTTCATGGCGAGCGAGCCGGAGCATGGTGGATGGCATCGCTTCGAGAGCGACTGGGGAAGCCATAGCACCGTCTTTGGGAACACCTATTAAGTCTTCACGTAGACGATATCTAGGCGTGACTTTATTGGGCGGTTATATTCAAGGATAAATTGACTACACTGGATTTCGTCACTCGTCTAGGCTCCAACATCATCTGTGTGGCACTGCAAACAAAGTTGTGTGCCGCTTTTGGCAATGGGCAGGGATCGAGGGGGCGGCTGATGTCACTCGATCATCTGTCCTGGGCATAACGGAGTTGAATGGCTCGGTGCATTAATTGTTCGACAGCTATGTCAGCTTTGCGTCGCAAGAGTCGGAAATGATTGACAGAGTTGACGATCAGGGAAGATAAAAAGCAAACAGTGATGCCAAGAACTCTGACGAGGGATATCCATGAATGGGACTGATCATCATGCGGTTCGTCTATATAATGTCGTGATGACCCACCAGCGAGCAGATATAAAATCCTCAGTCTAACCATTGATTGAACTTCACTACCAAAAGACACCACCAATTTACCACATATATCCTACTACAACAAACATCATGCCTGGCCAGTATGCACCCCAATAAACTTATTGACAAGGAACCTTCCACCACTAACTCACAACGCTTAGATGGAAGCGCAGATTCTCCCTGACATCACCGGCCGTCAAAGCCTCCAAGCGAGTCACGGAGGAGCGCAATAAGCAGCCCCGTCACTCATCAGTGGACTCCAACGCGACGACCACTACCGTCGGTGAAGTCCCTGCAGTCGACATCGAGAACTACATGCTGTCGCCAGCCTCGCGCTGGACCACTGCCAACCGACTTGGCTAGAGGAATGAATAACTGCGAATGAATGAACCTGACTTTGGACTGTATTTATTGGCAAGGAAGAAGTTTGAACGTTTGGATCGTGTACAATAGTTTTCTTTCTTTATCTCGCGAGCTATAAGGGACCTTCAGCAACATGTAAATGAGGAGTGTAAGCTTTCCGACTTGAAAATAGAAGTCAAAAAAGAGATGAAATTGTATCTCTACAGTGATTCGATAGTTCTCCGTTTTTAAACGCCTCTTAGAAGAGTGGAAGTATAATTGGACCTGTTTTCCTCCGTACAACGTAAACATGGGGTGTGACTCCAAGTGAGGAACACCAGACAAGAGTCTCATTTAAGGTCCACTACTGCAATGTTGTCCAACATGAGTCCCCTTGCTTGATTAACTAGATTCTACGTGACGGAGCACTCGCCCAGTGCTTGCATAAGACTCTACAAGTGCAGTGCATGGTTGTGATGTTCAGCAGGCCCGATGATTTCTACTCCCAGCTGCTTGCGCTGCTATAAGTCTAGGAGTTACACGGAGAATTTCGAAACTAGGCTTGAGCCCAGTTATTCAGGATGCTTGTGGGGCTTATCTAAACATCTCCCTTGGAACTTTTACTGATTTCGTCCTCATCCGTCAATCTAGATCTCCCTACATATGGTTGTCTTAAGTATCGGGGCCTACCTAGCCCAGCACTTTCATCTTTTCAGTGCTGAAAATAAGTCTTTAGTATCTATCTGTCGAACTAGTTTCCCCGTCTTCTTGAGAATTGGAATGATCAGGTACGACTCGGTTTCATACATGGATATCCTCAAATTGCAAGCAATGCATGTAAACTCCAATACTCTCCTGACCTCACAAGCCTCTAGTGACTTCCCTAATTTTCATAGCACCCTGCACCGTGCCTCCTTCTCCAAGTCGTACATTTCGTAGAAGTCCATCCACAAGACCCGGTCTGCGCATCTTGGCCTATCCGCAGTCTCGATATCATCATCCCTGCACTCGGGAAGGGCGTCCTACCATTGCTTCTCCATACGCCGTTTCCGCGGCTTGGGCAAGGGCCAGTCGCTGAAGCGAACGAAGGAAGCACATGACAACTCGCCCATGGCGTTTCATTCCTCGTCGACATCTGGCACGAGGTATCTTGAGTGCTCTTGAGTGCGGAACTCGCCAGTCAGGAGAGCGGACCTTCGACGGGGCAGAATCATGGCCGAGTCACGGAACATGTGGTTCAGGACTGCCTTGTCGAACTCGCCTGACTGTTGCGCCTCGTCAATAATCCTTTTGTGGCGGGACTCATTCAGCTCAATAAGCATAACGCGAGACCCTAGGACCTGCTTCGCGATGTCTGCATCCTTCTCTCGCTGAGCCAGTATGTGCGGGGCACTGCTACAGAAGCCAACGGCCTAAGTGATGATCCATGATATTTAATACCAGGGTACTGAAGTCGAAAACCAAGATGCGAGTCTATTCTGTCAGGGCGAAAGAGTGGGATTTGGTGAGGCTATCGGTCCACGTTGAATCGTCCTTGGTGGTCGCGACAATATCAAACGGGTGCAGGTTAATGTCTGGGTGCTTAGCACAGAGGTTGAAAATTGTTTTTGCTTCTCCTGGACTTCCAGACGAATTCGCGTGTCAATCGAAGATCGAAGCAGGGAATGCTGTTTCGCGAGAATGTGTCACCCCTCGAGACCATTCTGTGAGATGAATCAGAACTAGGTTGTGCTTTGCTCGAAAAAAGCGAGGCAGACCAAAGTTATGATCTTGAATATTTGTCAGCCTTAGCGTGTGTCTGAGCCGAGTCCAGCTAGTTGAGGCGTCTCCTTACAGCGTTGTAGAGATAGCTCATGTTGGAGACATACTGGGCGTACGCGAACTTGGGCTCCATCTGTTCGGTCGTCCAAGCGTGCCCCAACTGGGCCGGAGTGCCAGGGGTCTCATTTTTGTGTAGCAACAGAAGTTTCGGCAGGCTGGCGATGTAGTTCTGGTCCAGAACTGTGTACGTCGAGAGCAACAGGACAGTGGCGACACATCCCGGAGCTATCCGGGGCCGTTCTGAGGCTTACACCAATCGCAACTCAAGCATATTAACCAAATTTGTCTTCAGCAACGCATAGTTCCAGGTCCTCGTATCCGGCTCCTCCATAGGCCGAAGCTAGTTGTTAAGCAAGCTTGGCTGCGCAGAAGAAGGTCGCGTCGCGTGAGGAGTTCCAGGACTCAAGATTTTTGAAATATATGTCGACTTCCGATAAAAGGGAACTATGATTAATTTCTTTATCGAACTAAGGTTAATGATGCTTCCATTGCTCCAACTATCTTACTTAGTGGATATATCGGTCCACTTATGAGGCAGACAGCTGTATGCGCTAGGTTAGTTGTCAACAGAGACAAACTGAGCTGCAATCCGTGGGCCGTTGAAGGCTCTGGCTTGTTCGTTCCGACGGATTGAGGGCCGCCAAAGTTGAGGGTACTGGTAGCGGAACTTGGTGAGTTGTCGAGTGTGATTTCCATGGTGTCGGGGTCAATCATCCTGACCCCAAGACTTCTCAGCTGCTCCTGGACGCCCAAGGCGGTGAGAAAACCGGGTGGTGCACGGTGTTGAATTCCAGGAAGAGACGTGCCATATAGATCGGGACTGGTCCTGGCACTGTTATCGGAGGATGATGAAGCGTTGCCTTGGCCTGCGTTCCAAGATATTCCTGCTGCCTGACGCATATAGCTTCTCCCTGGTCCAAGCAGCCACTTTACTCCACTGAGCAATTGGGCGCGAGTACAGAAGCGGAGCGTCGAGCCGAAAACGCGGTGAAAGTCGTCATCTGGTACAGGACGAGTGCCGCTGAGAAAATGGTATGCCTGAGAGAGTGTGGTTTCGAGGAGGCGAAGGGAGAAGGAGTCCAAGGCCGACAGAATTTGTTGTGTTTGGTAAGAAAGCTGGTGAGGGCTAGGCGTCGTTTCTAGGTCAACGTTCATCCCAAGGCTGACAGGGTTGGACATTTCTGTGTACAAGTTGCCAATTGCTTTGTCTGTATTAGATATCGAGGGTGGTTGAGGTGTAATAGGATTTGCGCTGTCCCCAGGAACCCCACTGGTAGACCCATACTGCTCATGCTGCGCTGCTCTCTTCTCTATCGATGCTGTCTCTGGAGTCAAATAATCGCCATTGGCATTGGTCACCGCCTTCACCGACGTCAGGATCCGCGCAGCTGAGCTCCGAAGGCTGCTGACAAGGCCAGGATGCTGCCTCGCAAGCTCCTCGGTGCCCAGTATCTCATCGAAAAGGTTGATAAAAACGGAGCTCATATCTTCGACCACCTCCTCTAGGGCTTTGATTCGAAGGGTCTGTGCCACTTCGGCCGCTTGTCGACGCTTCCGGAACACATGCTGTGCCTCGCGGTTCTTCTGTCGGCGGAGCTAGTACTGGTGAGCATTATGACCAGATTGGATGGTGATGACGTCAAGATGCGATCGTTGGACGGCGGTGGCGAAGATGATCCTGTCGATACGGAGGCCAACATACCTTGAGAGCCTCATCGCTGTCTGCAGTATCACTAACTGGAGGACCACGTCGCTTCTTGGCCGGAGGCTGGGTCGAGGAGCTCATCTCTGCAATTGCAGGGGGCTAGAATTGGTAGAAAGGCAGGCAGAATGCGCGTCGTCGAAGATGGTCACGGCATACTCGGGAATTGGTGCTTTTAGAAGCATGGGAGGAATAAAGTAACCGCTAAGATGCCGATTATAGCTTGACATGAGGCCCCGAGCGGTCGGGGCTCGTGCTTAATTAGTAATAAGTGCTTCTCGGAGCTTGACATAAGAGGGCCGCGTCTTGGCTAGCGAGGACAAACTACGAGGCGAGTACTACTAAATGTTCACAAAAGGGACGGTGTAATTGAATGGCGTGGGAGTGATAATCGCATCTACCTTGAAGTCCTACATCATGATCACGCAAATGGTGATTCCATCTTGGGATCCATCTCAAACGTGTTGGGGAGCTTAGCTGCTTCCGGGTGACAGGAACATGGATAACGTTCGCAAGATAAAATATTATTACGGACAGGGTATAAGACCACTTCTAGCTCCCTCCATACACGTACGCAAAGCGTAAGACTTTTTGCCTTAGGCCCCTAGGCCACACTACGTTGACCCTTCTCAAAGATCGACCGTTTTACGTCCTTGTTCATACTCGCACCGGCCTCCATAAGGCTATCAAAGATCTTTCTCCAGCCCACTGCATTCAAGAACCAGATGATGACAGCATTCGATCCCTGCCACACATATGATCCCTTCGTAAGGCCAGATTTGTGCAGGACATCGTGAACCACCCCTCGCGCAAAATCGTCAGGCTTCATGCCATCTCGCAGATGATCGCGGCTTCTCTTTCTGATCCCTTCTTCAACATCGATGTACAGGCTCTCGGACCCAAACTTGACGTTGTCGGGAGAGGTGATACCCGTCGATACGACGCCCATGAAGACTGTCACTACCTTGACGCCGAGTGGGGCTAGTTCGAGCCGCAGGGTGTCAGAATACGATGCCACAGCGGCCTTGGAAGCATTGTAAGCCGCAGAGAAAACATAAGGAGTCCGGGAAACAATGGAGGATGTGTTGATGATGGTAGGCGGCTGAGCCGAGTTGGCGACAGAGGTTAAAAGCAGCGGAGTGAAAGCCGTCACCATGTCAAAAAGGCCGAAGACGTTGGTGTCAAACATGTTTCGGACCCGGTTGCTGTCGGCCTCGATTGCTGGCGTTTCGTAATCTAGACGGTCCCCATGTCAATATTTTGTGGATTTATGTCAAGGTAAGATGACATCATGAGAGGGCAGTACTAACTTGCGCCGGCGTTGTTGAACAAGATGTCCAACTTTCCCCCAGTCCGCTTCGAGATTTCGGACTTCAGAGCAGCAATGCTCTCGGGCTTGGTCACATCGAGCGGAAGGACCTCAATGCCCTTCGCCTCAAGGGAAGCCAGGGACTTGGTTGATCGAGCAGTAGCGAAAACTCGAAGGCCCTGGGCGGCAAATTCCAGAGCGAGCGCATGGCCAGCTCCACCCTCCGAGCAGCTGCAGACAGGGGTCTGATTAGTCCGTGAACAGCTGGCCAACAGAAGGGGCAGACAAACCCAGTAATGAGAATGGTACGTTTTTGCGAAGCCATTTTGATGTTGTTGTTGTTGTTTGTTGCAGTGAGATGAATGTTTGTTGTTTTGGCGAATTTGATCCGATGCCCCAAGCTGGAACGTCTGTAGTGTTATATGCTGGTATCCGCGCCAACTCTTTCTCATTCCTAGACTTTGAGGAATGGACTATTACTCATCCGTCTGCTCGGTAGATTTATGTAATTCCCGGGCTTGGCATAATTGGACGTCCGGCCGGTGTGTTTACGTCATGCGACAGTTAGTCTGAACTCTTGTGGAAAGGTTAATTCCTGACAAAGCTACTCTAGGGAGCGGAGCATCACGTAAATACTCCGCGCCTTCATCTAAAGTGTCTTAAAAACTAAATTACTAACGCAGGATTCCAAACGCACGCTTTGGAATCCTGCGTTAGTGTTGAGTTTGTTGTACGGAGTAGACAAAATTCATCATTAAGCAGATGGCCAGTGCCTGGCACTGCATGCATGCTAATTACTCTTCAAATCATCTCATCTTTCTGCGTTGCTAGTCTCTGGGCCTGCCCTCCCAAAAAGTATTTTGACGCATTCTCCTTTACGTGTTCTCAACACTGGGAAGCCAATGCACGCTTATAATGCAGGACACTACGTTTACCCTCGGAAGCAAATGGATGGGTAAAAAGTAATACATGGCATATTTAAGTCATCTACCTGTGAAGTAGCTTCCATTGGTGACATTGGGTCCGATCCGACGTGAAAACAAGAACAGGTAGAGTTGGGAAAATCAAACTGGGTAGAAGATAGTTCATTGTAGAAGACGAAACAGAGAAATTGTTTGGACTGGGTCAGGATAAATTTTGATGGTCGGTATGTGTTGTAAAAATCCTGTCTCAGAGAACTTTTATTCGAAAAGCTTTTATACAATCTATGTACATAACCTCAAACTTAGGTTGCTTGGATTAGACCTCAGTTCTCTGCTTAAAGTAAATCTTCCCCTAGAATAAAGCAATGGACGTTTTCCTCTACTCTAGAACTGTAGCATTAGGACGTTTTCTTGATTGAAATTTTGGTAGAACGACATATATATACCATTTGTCTACCTATGCTTACCCTATAGTCCTAAAGCTCGCTATTTTAGAAACACATCGCAACCAGCCAAGGTGCAAAAAAACGTCACATCACCTGATCGAATGCTTTACCCTATTTCTGGTACTTTCTCAGACATCTCAATGCTCTGCATCAACTTGTGGCACCGCGATGTAAGTGGGCAACGTATAATTACCCGTTTGATAATGTCTTGCCTTTGTCAGTGGCCAATGTTCAAGGCACCGGGCAGTGGAAAAGTTGTCCAGTTCAGTAATTGATAATCTCCCTAAAATAAAAATGACGGAGAGCCCGATGACCAAAATCTGGACCTAGAGATCATCTTTTCGTGAGAATCATCCGCGCGCTGCCTAGGTTGTTCTATTTGCCTCGTTTCCTCCGGCGTCACGCTTGTTTGGAAACAATTATGAGACTGCACTTAGTAATCAGTTGTATTTGGGAAATGCTGCCTCTACGAATTTGCCTCGGCGTTATTGGAAATGCGGTAGATATTGGATGCTTTATCTTGTCCTGTATATTAGGTTGTTTCAGCAAGCTCCCGATCTCAACATGAACAGTTTAAACGTTTCATGTCATGGGTAATGGTGGCGTTTTCGACATTGTGGCTTGAGAGGAACATGTCGTTTCGGTGGATGGACAACACTTTTCGGATCCGGCCCAGTCTATCTTATCACTGATGGCTCTTGATCATAAAGCCCCTTGCAAAGGTCAATTCATATTCCGTCATTGACGGCGGGAACTTTTCACACTGCTGCATTTACTTTGAGGTTGAAGACGGTGATTATGTGCTATATACCTTTAGTAGTAATATAATCTTCATGAGCGAAGGCTTACACAAGACTAGGAGTTGATTGGGTTTGGTTAAATTCTGAACTGTGGCCATGTCGCTACGGAGAAACTTAAATTAATTAGCTCTAGTTTATCCCTTTGACAGTCCTAAGGCAACACTTGGGTCACGAGCAAGGATTTAATCCAACCACAAACAGGCAATTGAAGGGTACATTAGACCTAATACAAATTTATGTAGCGATGTAAGTCCTCACACTTCTCAGATCGACATAAAGATACATTAAACTTAGCAGTGATCCCTATTTCTGCTGCTAATTTGCAACATCAGCGGCTCATCAGCGGCTGCTCAACGTCACTGTATGTATCTCTGCCTTAGCTGGGCTCATGTGGGGGCCTGGTATGGAAGTGTTGCCTTAGGACTGTCAAAGGGATAGGAGTAAGGTTACTACCTTGAATGGACGGTCAGCGTTAAGGTTATCATTTTGTGATCGAGCTCAGGTGAGTTATGGAGCCATGAAGATTTCAAGCTACCCATTCTGATTGGAGATCCTTGGCATCTCTGTCAAAAGCAACAAAAGGGAACTTCCCATATGCTGAAAAAGATCCAGTGTATATACTAGATTGCGGATGAGTAGCTCCCATACCAGGATTGCCTGCGTATGTTCGGCCATTTCCCCCACAAAATGATAGCTCAACTTATGCACATCTCAAGACACTTTATTTTACTTTGCAGCCCTGGCATCTTCCAGAATCATGTGGGCGCCCTTCTCCGCAATGGCGTAGACAGTGGCCTGTATATGTGCGGAAATCTGAAGCGGCATGACAGACGCATCGACGACTCTCAGCCCCTTGACCCCGTACACGCGCAGCCGCTCATCGACCACGCCGCCCCGGATGCCCGCCCGCCCGCCCATGGCGCAGGTGCCCACCGGGTGCCAATCCGTGATGGTGTTCTGCAGGATCCACTCGCGGAGGCGGTGCTCATCGGCCAAGGTGGCGGCCGACGGCGAGGCTGGGGCGCGGATGATGCCCGCGAGAGGCTCCGTGTGCACGATCTTTTGCAGGAACACCGCGCACTCCTTCATCACCTCCACGTCCAGGGCCCCGTGGGCGCCGTCGTAGTACTGCGGATCGATGGCGGGAGGGGCCTCGGCCGTGGTGGAGCCATCGCCGGCGGGCCGGATGTGGATCGAGCCGACGGAAAAGGGGTACTGGAGGATCTGCAGCATGGTTCCGTATTTCTTGCCGTCCTCGCCCCGGAAGTAGGGGCTCCAGTTGCCTAGGTCGAAGATGTACTCGATCTGGCCTAGCCTAGCGTGGCCGTTAAGACGTTGCTTCAGAAGGGCCTTCTTTTCTGCATCGAAGACGGTCAATTTGTCGGCTTTGGTGTGGAGTGCCGCGAGAGCATCGCCGGGGACGAAGTGGGCGAGGGGCACGTAGCAGAGGGAAACAGGGAGGATGGTCAGGGGGCCCGCCTTGTCTCGAGAATATTGCTCCCGAGCCGCCGCCGCGAGCTTCTCGTCCTTCAGCAGGTCCTCCCGATTGGCGAGCAGAGGGTCGACTTCAAATATCGTGGCCAGCACTGCGATGCGAAACAGGCGTGTCAGCACAGCCACTTGGGACTCACGATCTCGCAAGTTAGGTGCTTACTGAGGTGGTCCTGCAGATTCTCTCCCACGGCCGGGCTGTCCACCTTGACGGGCACTTTGGCCTGCGCCAGCACCTTGGGGTTGCCTATCCCGGAGAGCTCCAGGATCTGCGGCGACTTGACGCTGCCGGCGGACAGGATAACTTCGCGGGACACCGAGACGACGTGCTCCTTGCCCCGGCACGCAAAGCGCACGCCGGTCGCCACGGGCTGGCCATGGACATCCTGGACGACAATCTCATTCACAGTGGCCTGGGTGAGGATGTGCAGGTTGGCCGCAGCAGGCGAGCAGTAGTCGGTCGCGAATGACCGGCGAGCAGAGCGAGGGTCGACGGCGTTAACCGTGGTCCAGACGCCGACGTTGGAGCCGCCGACGTGGGATGAGTTTGTGTCGACGCCGACGGCATTGAGGGTGCGGTGCCAAAGACGGTGCGAGGGCGAGTAGTCAGTGGGATACGAGACCTGGATGGGGCCCGACTGGCCAAAGGCGTCTGGGTCGTGAGAGACGTCGTACTGCTCCTGCACGGCATGACTCGGCGGGTGGAATGTCTCGGACTTCTTGAAGAATGGCCTGTTCGACGGCCCGTTGTTAGTTGCTGCAGGCCTCGCACATGCACATACGTAACGCGGCTATGTATCCGTACGCGGTGCGTACATGTATGCTATCTGTCACAACGACTCGACTCGTCTAGGAAACTCTGGAAGATGGACTCACAACAGATCGTCCCAACCCCATCCAGGGTTCCCCAAGGCTAACCACGCATCGAAGTCATCCCTGCTGGGGCGGTTCCAGGCCATGTAGTTGAGCGCGCTGGTCCCCCCGAGCACCTTGCCCCGGGGCCAGGGCAGAGCTCGGCCGCCGAGGCCCTGCTGCGGCACCGTCTGGAGACGCCAATCGTAGCTGCCGCCCAGCGAACGCCCATAGTGGCCGGGGATGTCGATGTCGTCGTCGTCGTCTGGCGCGACGACGCCTCCGGCTTCGAGGACGCCGACGCTGAGGGAGGCGTCGGCCTCGGCTAGCCGCGCTGCGACGGCTAGCCCGGCCGTGCCCCCGCCGACGACGACGAAGTCGAAGGTGCGGCTGCTAAAGTCGTCGGCGCTGATGGTTGACATTGGACTTGACATTGGACTTGACATGGCGATGGGGGGACTCGGAGTGGTGCGAGGACTGCTTTTGGCTCGGTCGACAATAAAGCACCAAATCTGCGGCCTCAAATCTCCATCGCCCCGAGACGAGACGGGAGGTGCACCCGTTAAATGATGGCAGTTTGCTACCAACTCGGATCATGGCCGGGTCTTCAACCAACAAAGACAAGCTGCAGCGGGCTTCTCGTCAACTCATGCAGGCCACCGGAATGCGGCGGCATTTCTGCTGGCCCTTCTTCTGCAGACTTACCCCCTGGACCTTGTCGAGCGTCTGCGTCAAGCATACGGGATGATGCATGTTAGTATCGCAAAGAGCAGGCCAGGTACAGGCGCGCTAACGAAACCCACCAGGCATTCGTATGGATGTACGGAGTACGAAGTACGTACTTCGTATCACTAAAAAAAACCCCATATTACTTAATCTAATCTCAGAGGCCTGTCGTCTCTAATATCTCGCCCTTTCCAATCGCACGATCGCGGGGGCCTCGAGGTTTCGCCAGGCCGGGGAGAACAGGGGCCGGAGCCGGCCCGCGCGGCCACAACCCCCCACTGAGGGACCGACCCTGTTAGTGTGGGAAATACTGCGAGTTGAACCCGGCGTTAGTCCCGATCCGGGTCTTCTTCAGGGCTTCCTTGACTCCCTTGTCCAAGTTGTCTCCTTGTTTGTTTCCGTTATCTCTAGTCGCTGCAGGTGCAGGTCCCAAGTCATGGGCAATGAAATTCGACTGAGTGGAACGGAACAAAGCAAATAGTGCTGCAATATCCCGCACCTGGTAATTCGCACTTGGTCCTTCGTAGAACGCACGGTAATTACTCTGTTGCGGAGGGTATACCCCGTAGCCCATGGGATGGATCTTGAACGTGCATAATTTGTTGGATTTGCAACGTTGCCCCTGCCTGGGTCTCTGTGCCCTCTTATCAAAGGGGCCCTCGTTCCAGCCGTTGGGTTTCCTGTGGCGGGGAAAAAAAGAAGACAAGTCGTTGCTTCAGTTGAATCCTCTCCCTTTTTCATTCGAGTCTCTGCGTGAACTGAAGCATGGCCACCATCCTATGAACCGCTGCCCATCATGGAGTTTGTAGACTCGCTGCTGATCGAGTCCTGGATCCTGTGGGTTCTGGGCGTCTTCGTGGTTGCGTGCCGGTTGTGAGTACCAACAGTTTATCCGAATATTCCCTGCGTCGAAGCCATTCCCGCTGACGCCCAACCAACCGCATAGGACAGCGCGACGCATGAAGCTCGGAAAATGGCGGCGCCTCGCAATCGAAGACTACCTCATCTGCTTCGCTCTCGTGCGTACCTGCATTTCTCTGTTTCCTTTTTTTTTTTCGCTGTTCAATACTGACCTTCGACGCCCCCAGATCAACTTCACCGGCGTTGTCGTCTGCATCAACGAAGTCGCCAAGAATGGCAGCAACTATATGGAACCCGAAGTGGCCGCGCACCTCCTGCCCGAGGAGAAAAGCCGGGCGATTTTCGGTAGTAAGATGACCTTTGTTCTCGAGATCTTCACCCTCACGGCAACCTGGACTGTCAAGGCTTGCCTGTTGCTTCTGTACGGTCGATTGACAGAAGGCACCTCGGTGCGACAAAGCTGGGCCGTCAAGATCGTGGCTGCTTATTGTGTCTTGACATACTTGGTTGTCACGTTCATGTTTGTCTTTTACTGGTGCGATCCCACCTACGAGTACTGGAGGGTCCCAGTCAGGATCAGTAGGTCTTTTGATCTTGGCGTTTCGCTATGGTCGCTAACAGACATCAGTGCAATGCGCGACGTATTACAACCACATGATATTCGCAACGGCTTGCAACATTTCCTCAGATCTGATGCTGCTTGTCCTTCCTATCCCCATCATGATCAAGATTCGTCTGCCGCTCAAGAGGTTGGTCAAAGTTGCGAGTCATCAACCAACTGTAACTAACAGTCCACAGAAAACTCGGTCTCTGCTGCGTGTTTGGTCTTGGCATTTTCAACGTAAGGAGAGGGTACCGCCACAAGAATAACACTCACTGACTGGTCTACAGATCCTCGCTGCCGTTCTCAACCGATACTACAATTTCAGCAATCCCAACTCCTACGTCTTTCTTTACTGGTACGTTGCCGAGGTTGGCGTGGCCATGTACGTGGGTAACCTACCGCTCTGCTGGCCCGTCATCCGCCTCGCGCTCGGCTCCAAGGGCGACTCCTCGAACCCATCATCGTACCCGAACCCCTCGTACCCCGACGGATCGGCTCGTCGCAAGCCGCCGAGCCGCCACCCGCTGACCAGCAATGCGTCGATATGGGCCAAGCTGGACGACGAGGACGGCTTGCGGACCCAGGGATCGCCAGACCAAGGCAGCCAAATCGAGCTCGTGGACCAGAACGGGCCTGATCTGGTGAAGCAACCGTACCACACGGCGGAGGTTAGCAGCGACCGGCAGCATGGACATAACCCCAGCGACCACATCACGGTGGTAACTAAGGTGGCAGTGGATGTCACCAGCGTAGGCTAATTAAATGTGGAAATGGCCTTCACGGACGTCCCAAGAAAATGCAAGTGTTGTTGACTGGCTTAGAAGTTGGACTATTAGACATATACATAATACGGAGAGAATGAGTAAGATGTGAAGGGGAGTGTAAATAATGAGGGTAACTAATGAGACGAAGGACGCGGAATAAAGGAATAAAGGAATAAAGGAACAAAGTAACAAAGGAATAAACCAGCAATCATTATTTCTTGGCTCCCGCAACATCTCTTGGCTCCCGCAACATCTCTTGGCTCCCGCGGCTCCCCGCTTCAACCGCCAGGGTCGTCCCACGCCTGCTGATGATTCCCACGCGTCTAGACTTCAAACGGCCGTAACGGCAGCCGGGGCAGGATTTGCGCTCTCCCCCACTAGTTTCAGAAACCAGGCCCCCCCCCATGCATCTAAGCTAATGCACAGCGAGGCGAGGGACAAGGGTAGACGAGGTCTCGAAGTCTCGACCAACAAGCACTCTCAACCAACGCAGAGTCGCATGGCGACAAAGGACATGGCATGGACTCAACCGATAAATTGCGCATCAGGTTTGTCAATCCTTGCTCTTACATAACGTAGCACGCCCGAGAGAGGGGGCCGCCGACGCTAGCACTGAAACCGCCGCAGCCATCTCCGGTGCGAGTTATCGCGCAGCATGCGAACGAACGCCTCTTGAACAGGGTTCTTTCTCCGGTGTCTCAGCCGCTGCTGCAGCATTTATTTGACAGAACTCTATCTTATTCCCTTTTCCTGTATTTGCGCTTTGACGTTGTGGCCTTGCTCTTTCCAACCCGCATTCTAAGTCTTCTCTTCTTCTCTCGGTTAGGTTTGTGTTGCTGCACTCCGCGCTGTAGCTGTCACACACCTCGTCCACCAACACGTTTCAGTCACCCTTCCATCACTTGTTCCTTTTTCCTCTATCATCCCCCATTCCATTCCATATCCGGTGGTCGACAAGATGGTCACACCCACTCATGATGTCGAAATTGTCGCCGAGAAGGGAGGCAGAGGGAGCTCGGCACCCTCGGTCGACGAGAACATGAGCACTGTTGAGCCACCTACAACCTCACCTTCACACTTCTCCTTCAAGAACCTCAACAGTCGTATCGAGGGTCTCGCCGGCCTTGAGGCGAGAGGGATCGACCGCGTGCCCCCTGATGAACGCCAGGCCCCCTCGCACGCCGCAGACCTCCAGGTTGCCGTGCTGTGGTTCAGCGCCAACTTGTCCCTCAACAACCTCGCCACAGGCCTCTTCGGCCCCATGGTCTTCGGTCTGGGTTTCTTGGACAGCGCTCTCCTGGCTGTGTTTGGAACCATCCTCGGTGCCTGCTCGACGGCGTACATGGCCACCTGGGGTCCTGCTTCGGGAAATCGTACTATGGTTAGTAAAAGCCCTTGAACTCTGTGTTGCGATAGTTATGGCTGACACGGCTCCTATAGGTTGTCTTGCGTTATTTCATGGGGTACTGGCCGGCTAAGCTGCCAACCCTTCTGAATGTTGTTCTTATGGTCGGTTACACTACGATTGATTGTATCATCGGTGGTCAAGTTCTGTCTGCCGTAAGCGGTGGTAGCATGACCATCCTGGTAGGCATCATTGTCGTTGCCATCATCACATGGATCATTGCAGTCTTTGGCATGGCTGTTTTCCACAGATATGAACAGTAAGCTTTCATGCCTCCCTCTATACCTAGATGACAAGCTGACATATGTCCCACCTCTAGATATGCTTGGATTCCCCAGGTCATTGTCCTCTTTGTCCTCATCGGTACCGCTGGCCCTCACTTCGACGCTTCCGCCCAGCCCACCGTGACCGGCTCCACGCTCGCGGCCAACCGTCTTTCCTTTTTCACCCTCTGCTTCTACGTCCCCAACTCGTGGGCAGCCGCCGCCTCTGACTTCTATGTCTACTACCCCGAGCGCACTTCAAAGGTCAAGATCTTCTTGCTCACCCTCACCGGCCTGACATGTGCTTTCAACCTTGTCTACCTCATCGCCATCGGCCTCGCCACCGGTCTTGTGAACAACACAGCTTGGTCCGACGCCAACGCCATCAGCACGGGTGCTCTGATTGTCGCCGCCTTCGACCCCCTCCATGGCTTCGGACGTTTCTGTTCCGTTGTAGTGGCCCTCGGCGTCGTCGCTAACAGCACCCCTTCCATCTACTCCGGCGCTCTGGGATGCCAGGTCCTCGGCCGCTATACCAAGGCAGTGCCGCGCTGGGCTTGGTCTTGTATCCTCACTTTGATTGCGTTGGTTCTGGCTCTGGCTGGCCGTGAGCACCTACTCGTCATCTTCCAGAACTTCGTAGCTCTTATGGGTTACTGGGTCATGCTCTTCGTTTGCATCGTCGGGATGGAGCACATGTTCTTCCGCGGGCGCCAGGGCTTTGACTGGGCTGCGTGGGAGGACAAGTCGTATCTCCCCATTGGATATGCTGCAGCGGTCAGCTTCGCCCTCGGCTGGGTTGGTGCTGTCCTTGGCATGTCCCAAGTCTGGTACGTCGGCCCCATCTCCGAGGCCGCTTCGCTGGCAGATCTCGGCATGTGGTTAGGCTGTGGGTTTGCCATTGTGGTTTTCCCGCCGTTGCGATATCTGGAGCTGAAGAAGTTTGGACGTTGAATTAAGCCGTGCTACTAAAAAGAAGAAGATGCTGTATATACTATCTAGTCCTCTATAGACGCCACTGAGTGTGCATCCTCAGTTACCTCGAAAAGAGATTTCATCTCATTGGAAAGAAATTTGATATCACTGAAGCTAGATTCAATTTTCCCGCAAACTGAAATTCCAAGTCTCGGCAACTGTTTCGTCAGTTTTAAGTTCGTGGCTTGTCTCAGTAACCCAGTATCGCAGCAAGGTTCAACACGGATCTCTGTGTCAGGTGTCGCCGCGTCGGCAGTACATCACCTTCGGAGAAGGTAGAATGCGTAGCTAGAGGAATAATTAACTCCATGCGTCTCCTTGAGCATTAACTGCAATGACTCGTGAGAAGTACCCTGAGCCTCGATAATTAGCAATCTGTACAGCTGAAAGTTTCACTTGGTATCTAATAATAACTTTGCTATTATCACAACTCTAAATTGTTCATGCCACAACTAATCTGTCGCCCTACTCGTGATATTCCTGCCGCATCAGTATCGATATCGCTGGTCTTTACTATTGTAAAGGGTGCCTGGTGTCGTGGTACCTTACCTCGGATACTTCTAATATTCGTAGTTACTTCAAGAAGTAGGTGAGTCGACTTCTTATTAGACTGCCAACGCTGATTATTGAGTAATAGAAGTACTGCTGTGCTAGCGGACCGAGCGCCTCCCAAGAGTCTCAATTAGATCGGCCTTTTCATCAAACCTGATCGGAACCAGCTTCTAGTTGACAGAAAATTTACCTCTCTTCGCGGATCTCTCCTGACCTTGCCCCAAGACCCGCAGAATTGAGCAAAATACTAGCCAATTTCCAGCAATGTGCCCCGAAGCTCGATGCTGTAGCACTTGTCCTTGGAGAAGAACAGGAGCTGTCCTTAGTCCCTTTCAGCAGCTGTTCATTGAGAGGGTGCAATTTCGTAGAGAAACTCGACTGTTAGATTAAAGATAACTCTATTCCCTTAGATCAGAAACACATCAAAGAATTTTGTTGTAGGCTTAGGCGTAGAGGGGGTAATTATGGGCGTTGCTCTACGGTGTGCGTTCGGACATGGTTCCACCAGGGCCTGTCGGACTGATGGGAAATCATTTATTAGGGCATACAACGTGGCAGGCAAATCTAGACTTGGTACTCACTTTCTGTATTCCACGGTAGCGATGACATTGGGCAAGCGTGTGAAAGTTGGATTCTCGGACGCGAGCTCGCCGAAGCCAGGATATACAAGTGCATTCACGTTGTTGAGGCGATCTTCAATGTTGTGAATGAGAACACTTATACTTCGTTTCAATTCGACCTGAACACCGGCCACAAGGTCTGTGGTGACGCTCTCTGCAATTTAATTACCTGTCGAATCGGCGATGGTGATATCCAACGGCATTATCTCACTATCGATGTCCATAGCTCGGGGAACTATGACGCCGTCTGAAGGATCTTCTAACACAATGCGAATGGGACAGGTTGTGGTGCAAGTGTACTTGCAATCAAGACTTGGTATTTGCTACAACCAAAATTCTCGAGAATGATGACATACTCCTTTCATTAACTTCTACATTGATTGCCTGGTCCTCGGCGAATCGAAGCAAGTGTGAGTAAACGACTTGTCCAGTAACCTTCAATTTCAAGTCGCCTGCACTCCATTAGGCGTTGATTGAGGAGTTAGCTGTGGTCTTGTGGGTGCCGAATCTTTGGATCAATGTTGACTGGCCCCTCGGGGTACAGGCTGTAGGTTTATCGAGATCATCGTGCTGGCTTGATTGAGACTATTTGTAACTCGACTTGTCTGCCGAACCTATCCTTTTTGAAGTTGAAGAACTCATCTGAAGCTGTTGGGGGTGGGTTGTCTTCGAGTTGAGTGTTGATAGTGTAGGTGGGCGAAAACGCCTTTATTCTTTCCGCTGCATTCCATGCGTGTGTGGGTATTCCAATCTGTGTGTAAGTGGACATGCACAACTCCCGAAGTTGAGGCAAGAGGAAAGCCGTAAAGAAGACAAGATGATCTAGTACAAACGATCTAGGGATATGTGGTTGGCCATTCATACCAGGTTCAGCAAGATTGCCGGTGTGGCTAATCTCGCGGTTGCTGGGAAGCTCCAGGGGAGAGTCTTTGTCGATGTTCTGGCAGTAGAGTAGGTAATTGCAGTTTTCTTCTGCTAGATAACTGTGTGGATAGGTACTCGGCGGTTGTAGTTGCCCACCCTCCGGTGGCCAGTTTTGCCTTTGGCATTCATATAACCAGGGGTACATTTGATTGTGGATATGCACAGGACTGCGACTCACGCCTATGGTTAATTAACTGCGCTAACGAAGCTGATAGAGCGGTAGCTGAGTTTCAAACTTGCGAAAAGTAGGTTTGACTGTAGCTTGGTAGTGAATGCATGTATTTATAGTGGTTTTTTTTCGGGCTTATTCAAGATCATTAGATAGATTAAAGTATCATAGTGTATAATATACAATAGAAAACACAGTAAGGTACTATACCTAGCGCTAGAAATCTTAATAACTTAAACATAATAAGCTTTCCTAGTAGGTAAGTTTATATTAATACTAAACCTTAAGCCTATCTTTATTCCCTATTTAGATCCCTCTTTAACCTTAAAGTCTAATTCATAAAAACCTTATCCTAAACTATAGTATATATAATAGACTCTCTCTTATTAAGTTAAAAAGTCAGGCTAGCCTTTATCCCTCTTTCTCAATACATAACACATAATACAATGCAGGCCACTTTTCCAATTGTCCGCTGTGTCTTGCAGCCAGGGGGCAGCAAGCAGAGCCGCAAAGCATACGAAAGCGGCTATCGCTACTCCCTAGATAGAGGGATCAAAGGCGCGCAGTACAAGCAGCAACTTAGACAGGCCGGACTATACGACCTCAGCGACTTCAAATGGGTTAAGGAAAAGTCAGACTGGACGGAAAAGGTAGATGGGTTCGGGTCCGATGCAAAGGTTAATAAATGAACTTTTAAACCAACGAGGCTCAAGGCAAAGAAATCAATGCGTGACACAGTAATTATTACACATTAGGTTCCCTCATAGAGGGGTGAATGCATATTAGCAGAGTTAGGGCCACGTACTATTTGCACCAGGAAGCCTGAATATGTAGCCGATTGTCGCCAACCATTCTTCGTCCTGTTTTGAGCCCAGCTTATAAACATGCTCAGTGTCTGCGACCGATACCTTCGGTTCCTAAAGTTAAGGGGTTCTTTCTTCCAGCACACTCCTTATAAGAACATGGTTCATGAGCTTATGGACTTTCGATGAGACGCTGCCCGACATACTAGTGTTTCACTGCTGGAGGAGTGCCATGTTTGAACAGAATCATCTCCCAGGCACCGGATGAGTGGGAGTGTGACGCCCAATTGTGCTGCTGTTGAAGAGGATCGCCGAGAGGATTTCGGGGCGCGTCGGACTTGGGAAGGATTCGGGCGCTATTTCGGAAGTAGACTTGGGATAAACATTAAATTGGGGTATAAATTAATAGATTGACGTCGTAGACCGCAAAGTTAGTTTCCAAACTTCGCAAATTGTACTTCGGACGATGTTGACGATGCGCTTCCCCTTGGCTTGTCCAGCGCTTGACCTATCGCCTCCGACCTAATATCGCCCAAACTTTCGCTGTCCTGGTCGCTATGACTTTGCCGCCTGTGGCTGTGGACGGTTATCTCGGTCGTCTTCACCAGGGCAGAGTCGTCCGGAGCACGTGCGGCTTGGTTGTTTTCTCCTTTCCCGACGCGAACCTCATACTCGGCCAGCTCTCCGTAGGCCCCCTTGAAATGCCTCCTTCTCTCTCCGTTGAACGTGTCCAAAGCTACACCGTCGGTGTGGGTGGGAGCTTGGCTGCGGGTATATGAGCTGTCGTTTCTGGAACCGCGCGTCAACTCGACCAAGCGATTGAGGATGCTGAATTCGAGCTTGAGCTTGACGCTGTACACAAGCGGCTTCCAGGCGGTCTGTATATCGTAGAGGTTCGCGAACTCGAGGGCGAGGATGGAGATGTCGAGGAGGACAACGAGGATGTTGACGTAAATCAGGTGGTTCAGGACCTGTCGTGTTTTCTTGCTGCCCACGCTCGTTTCTAGTCTGAGGCGCTTGGTGGTTTCCCAGACGTACAATCCCGAGATGATGACTTCCTGAAGGAAGAAAACACTCAACTGGATCTTCTCATAGATGGAGTATGGCGTTAAGAAAGGTCCCGGATTGTTCGAGTTGGAGCCATAAACCAGCACGATGACGGGAATATGAAACCAGAGGGCGTTTGTGATGATCATGATCAGGACCAGGCGCAGGCGACGCTGGTTGTGCATGACGATGTGCAGTCGAGAGTAGAGCACAACTGACTGCCCGGTAATCATCGTACACCATCCTATCAATATGAGAGTCGCATAGAGATGGGCCTCGGCATAGAGCGCAAGATGCTTGATGAGGTATCCGGTGCCGTTGAAGGCAATGCCCCATGTCGCGATCAGCCAGCTCCAGAAGTAGAGCCCGCTGCGCTTCCTGAAAGTGCTGAAGATGTAGGCATTGAGCTCCAGCACATTGTAGTAGGCGATGCTGATGAAGACGATGATGATGTCGGCGACAACACCGTCCTTTGTGTTCACTACGACCATGTTGGCGGGCACCAACACGAAGCACATGATGCAGTTTTCGGTTTCGCATTCGATCTCGCGGCAGCCCTGAATATGAAGACCCGGCTCACTGGTGTCAAGTAGTGCGCGCCAACCCGCTTGCGCACCTATTGATGATGAAATACGCCATGGGAAGGCCGGGTGTTGCTTGACTAACAGAGCGTTTTGCTTTTGGCCTCCTGCATTAATATGGCAGCTAGGCCTCCCTCAGCTTGGCGATGTAGGAATAGAGCCATAATAGACTTCGAGGGATCTCCCCGGCATCCCGGGGTTAGAGAAGGGAGTCGGTGGACTAGTGCGAACACAAAATATAAGAAACTGGAGATTTTATTGGGCCTCGCAGGCCTCGAAGGCGTCGAAGTCTCACCTCTCTATCTGCCGCTTGAGGATTCGGTTTAGCTTGAGGGCCTTTGCAAATGGACTCCGCAGAGCGCTGATCTGGATCCCGCTTTAGGATTTTTTCCAGCTTGACTTGGTGGTAGCTTTCTTTTCTTTCTCCTCTTCTTCTTTTCCTTGGCAATGCCGTCGATCCCTGCACCGCATAGACCAACTATCGCCGTGGTGATGATGTAGCCACCTCTAGCCCTTGCAACCAAAGACTCCAAGACTCCAAATGCAGGTCAAGGTCGCCAAGCCTGCCGCTCGTCGTCTTCATCCCCGACGACAGCAGGGACACATGAACCTTACTATGGTATCAGGCATAAGTAGGGGCACATACCACACCCTACGAGGCCCCCGCTCTCATGTCAATTGACAGTGCCAGTCGCCCCCCTGTAAGACTCATTGTAAGTAACTTATAGGCTTAATAAGTAGGTTATAGGGGTTTAATTTAGAAAGACTTAGAGATACTTAAATAAATATTCTTTTAATTCTCTCTTAAATTTACTATACTATAAATTGACTTTATTCTTTTGTATATTACTGTGCTAAAATATAGAGGTAGGGGTAATTAGCACTGTAAGGTGACCTAAAAGTGGGTTTCTCGTAGGGTGTGGTATGTGCCCCTACTTATGCCTGATACCATAGTATAAGTCTTGCGTTAGGCTATCGTGAGATGCCGTCAGCCTTCATCCTGGACTTCGTCCTGGGGCCGTGGAAGCCGGATGGACGGACTTGTTGCCTAAAGTAGTCTCCGACTTGCCTAGCCTCTTCTGTTGGTTCCGGGGTATTCGGGGAATGCTCGTCCCGCCACCCGTGCTGTGCCACGTTTGTAAAATTACGTGGGTTGGCGAAGCAGGGAGGGATCTGCCACCAAATGTCAGCTGCTCTCTCTTCCCAGGGAACATTAGCGTCTCGGAACCCCAATATATCTGCCGTTCATCGCCAATAGGCCAACAGCCGACTATCGATTGCTTTATAGTTGCCCGAGGTATTAAAAATCCCTGAATTCTCCGAGTATCGTCCGACAACCCATGTATTTCGATGACTGCACTCGTATCGAGCATGCTGGGGCGAGTTCCACTGGTAGTTGGTGTTGCCTCAAGAGACTCTTCCGAAAGAAGGTTGTAAAGAAAATCCTGATGTAAGTCATGCTACACAATATCTTGCGTAAAAGTCCCGGACTTTTAATCTCTTTGTTTCGTAAGCTTATTCCCAGTCGCTTAAGCCGCGAGCGCAACGGATTTCCCCGGATGCCGAAGATCGTCATACGAGGCCCCGGAAAAGACGTTGATCTAGAGCAACGCTACGGAGTGCGGGAGTTTAATATGCGGGCCACGAACCAACTTGAGTTCACATCCCGATCAGTCCCTGCAGTCCTCCACGTTATTCATGGTAAATGTCTCATGACAAAGCAGGCAGTTAATCTTAATCTTCAATTTACCGGCTCTTTATAAGTGTGAAGGGGTAATGATCAACGCGCGGCAGGAGGATTAGGGATGCATATTAAAGTCTCATTCAGCGTCTCAGCCACTCTGCATCTCACACACCACACCACGAACCAGCACCGTCTCGTCCACCATGCCTTCCACTCTAGCTGTGCTTGCTGCTGGGATCCTCGTCCACTCGGGACTGGGTCTCAAGTCGTGGGGTGTACTGGCTGCGAAGCTTCCGTCCGCGGCCCAGATCATCGATCAAAAGACCTTCAATGTCTTGAACGAGGTGCCGCCTCCCTCGCAGGCCAATGGTTCCACCGTAAATTTTCCACCCGTTCTGTACTCCCGGATCATGACATCATTGCTTACTTCAAGATCAGCTGTTTCTGTGGCCTGGGGTAACTCAGGAGTCTCTGACTGCGAAGCCCTTCCATGTTTATGACGAAGAGTTCTACGATGTGATCGGAAAGAACCCGTCCCTGACGCTTATCGCTACGTCTGACACGGACCCAATTTTTCACGAAGCCGTCGTATGGTAAGGCCAACCAATCCCACAGTGGTGTTATCCATTCAAATATATTTAACAAGTAGCTATTAGGTACCCTCCTACAGACGAAGTGTTCTTCGTTCAAAACGCGGGCGCCCCAGAAGCAGGGACCGGTCTGAACAAGTCGTCCATCATCCAAAAGATCTCTCTTGCCGAGGCTGAGGCAGTACGGAAGGCGTCGCATACCAGTGATGAGGTGACAGTGACGGTTGTGCCTTCAGACCCCCAGGTTATCAACCCTAATGGTATGGCACTAGCTATGACATGATCTATGACATCGCGCTCACAAACATTAGGCGGAACCAACTACAAGGGTCAGATCATCTTCGCCGGAGAAGGCCAAGGCGACGACGTGCCACCAGCGCTCTATCTGATGAACCCGAAAGCGCCCTACAACACCACTGGTAAGGGTCACAACTCTGGTCATCACTGACAAGTGTGATGTGAACCGAGCAAAAGCCAAGGCTAACCCACCATCAGTTGTCGTGAACAATTACTTTGGCAGGCAGTTCAACTCCCTGAACGATGTAGTCATCCACCCCTCCAACAAAGACGTCTACTTTACCGATACCCTCTATGGTTACCTCCAGGACTTCCGCCCCGCTCCAGGTCTACGCAACCAGGTCTACCGGTACAACTTCAACACCGGTGCTGTTAGTGTGGTTGCCGATGGCTTTACGCTACCTAACGGTAAGTCTTAACTTAGACATGCTATACCACAACTTACTCATGACCAACAGGTCTTACCTTCTCTCCCGATGGAAAGCGCGCATACGTCACAGACACCGGAACCACGCTCGGATTCTACGGCCGTAACCTGTCGTCCCCGGCCTCGGTCTATTCATTTGACGTGGGCAAGGACGGCACCTGGGACAACCGCAAGATTTTCGCCTATGTCGCAGCTTTCGTTCCCGATGGTTCGTTATTCCGCCTGGCCCTTGAATATTTTGGAAAATGAGCTGACTCGTGATGCGACAGGTGTCCATACTGATTCCAAGGGTCGCGTGTACGCTGGCTGTGGCGACGGCGTCCAGGTTTTCAACACCTCTGGCAAGCTGATCGGCAAGATCTATACGGGCACTACCGCGGCGAACTTCCAATTCGCCGGTACTGGGCGCATGATCATTACCGGACAGACCAAGTTGTTTTACGTCACCCTGGCCGCTTCGGGCACAAAGATCAACTAATTCCTCGGCTCGTCAACATTTTGCTGCATATTCAGTTCATCTTGCACCGAGAGTTAATTAGTCTAACTCGTGCGTATTACTGTAGATTAAATTGTAAGAAGAGCAAGCTGTTCCTGCCAAGGACCAAGAGGATTATCGATCGTGCCAAACTTTCGTAGCCGTCTACTGCTTACATACCAGGTACTACGTATTAGCAGAGTGCACCCTCTGTTTGCCGTGCCGCAACAGGGTTCTCCATCAAATTTGTGCGACGTCTTTTCCGGGGGTCATATAACCCCAAATTCCATGTGTCTCGCTTTGAGGCGGGAGAAGTAATTGCTTTAAGATTATAAAGTACCCATTCAATGGAAGCTTGACAAAACAAGACTGATTGTTCTGGATAGGGAATATGAAAACCGGTGATGGCGATCACAATTAGTCAATGGCCTGAGACTGCCGAAGTGATGGGTTCAGCAAGGTCCACCACAATAATGACGATTATTAATCGGATATAACGGTGATACCAGTCTCGTTCTATCACGTCATCCACGTCAGAAGTCCATAGTCTTACCTTGATTATTAGTAAGACAGCTTGGCTTTCGGTAATGGTGACCATAAATTAGCCACCTTCTGGTCTACAGTATCCCCTTGTATGAGCATCATCCCCTGCAGTCTCTTTCCCAACACCGATCTTTCAGACACATCATTCAATATGGCTAGAATTGGCATTTTCCCCGCATCTGGAGCTCTGGGCACAAGCACGTTTAACCATCTTTTGTCTGATTTTCCAAACGACAAGGTCACACTTGTCAATCGATTCCCCGAGAAGATCCCGAAGACGTACCTGGACAATGGCGTCACCACGCGTCAAGCTTCTTACGAATCCAGCCCCGAAGAACTTAAGACCATCTTTTCTGGAATTGACACACTGTTCCTTATCAGCTATTCCAGCCACGTTCATCAGTACCGAACAAAGGTCCAGACCAAAACAATTGAGGCAGCGCACAGGGCTGGTGTTAAGCATATCTTTTACTCCTCCTTGGGCTTTGCCTCAATCAACAGGGATACGACGAAAGCGGAGGTAATGGGAGCTCATCTTGACAGCGAGTCTCATCTGAAAGAGATTGCCCGCAAAGATCCGGGTTTCTCTTGGACAAGCATCCGCGAAGGCCTCTACAGCGAATCTTTCCCGATATACACGGCCTTTTTTGACATAATGAACCCAGTATCGGAGATCCTCATTCCTCATGATGGTAGCGGATCGGGTATCAGTTGGGTCAAGCGAGATGAGTTGGGAGAAGCAACCGCCCGCCTGATTGCTTCGTATGCAAGAGACCCATCGTCTTTCAAGTACACGAATCAGATCGTTACCTTAACAGGGCCCAAAGCGTGGTCACTGGCGGACACCGTTCAAGTCTTTTCTCGCGTAACGGGTACACAAGTCCGGATCCGACAAGTCAGCGTCGAGGAGTATTCCAAACTGCCGAAGGTGCTGGACAAGTTCGGGTCCGAACAATTAGCCATGACATGGGCCACAGCATGGGAGGCCATTCGGGATGGGGAGACGGAAGCAACAACTGGAACACTGAGAGACATCCTCGGCCGAGATCCTGAAGACTTCGAGAAAACCATGGAGGATTTGGTTAGGAATTAGTCAGTGCTTTGTAAGACATTGCCGAAGAGTGAAACCTGAATTACCTCCATCTCTTGGTTTAAATTGCTTTGGAAAATGCTGCTGCACGACGTCTTGCCTACTTTTAATGTCTGAGTCAAAGTCAGCATTCCATCGGCGACATTAGAAGATCACAACCTCCAGCCGTTCAAGCTCTGAATACTGGGATAACATGCATCCGTTACACAGGCTTCGCTTATCTATGCTGTGAGCTTCTCAGGGGGCCAGTACCCACACGTAGGTTCTCATCTAGTCTTGCAATGTTAGTCAGTGAACGTAACACGATGACACCCGTTGCTCATAGCCGGAGAAGACAACCCTAAAGTAACGCACCGACATGCGAACCGTCGGCCCCTCGGGCCGGCATGTTAGGATTTTCGTTGAACTCTAGTTCGAGCTTGCACCATTGAACGCTCCAACCATCTCACAGCAGAGGGCGATCAACCTGTCGTGGTATTTTGGTATGAATTTGTCCCAGGTAATCACTGTAACACTGACTCTGGTCCGGTGAGTACAAACTGGCGCTTTGCCGTGGTTACAGCATGACCTTTTGCCACCGTTACGGATAACGGTGGTACGGTCCGTGAGGGGCATGAATAGCCGTGTCCTGTGGCAGAGATTCGAATTGACTACTCAGTTGCTTGTGGTTTCAACAGAAAAGAAGCTGATCTGTTCAAATACAAACAAAGGAGGGCGCCTAGTAGATATATAAACATATACCCACACTTGATCACCAAAGGTAAACCCCCTTGCAATGTTCGTGTTCGTGGATTGAAGCCCATGATTATCGTTTAGGAACACGACGACTGTGAAAATCGGTGTCATGTTGTGTGAAAGTCCGTGTTTAGAATACATCCCCACAGTTGACTTGTAGTGCTAGTGCTACCTCTCCTAAGTTTCAGTGTCACTACTCATGCGCGACTATGTTGGACCCAATCAAGACGAGCTAATACTGATCTCGGAAAGGATCATCATTTTCTTCACTATAGGTAGAATTTCTCTCTGCAATACGAGCTTGATCATGTGCTGTGTAAGTCGGGTAGACGCTTCGGTCCGAATGAGTTCTACGTGTGATCCGCTCATTATCGTGCGGATCAGTACCTCGAAGAAATCAACTGCAGATTAGTGAGGAAACGAGCTGAAAGAATGAAACTAAGCATATATTCGGAATACGGAATGAGTATAAATTTTATCCAGAAGTCCACTCCAGGTCTGGTCCATCAGCATCCACGTTTCACCTCTTCATCTTAACTTGAACAACACGTCGCTTGACATTGATACTTTTTAAACCACCGAGTCAACATGAAGTTTTCTACTGCGACTCTTATTGCTCTTGCCAACGGCGCAATCGCGATGCCATGGTCTGGCAACTCTGGAAACTCGAACGAGGAGATTACGTGAGTACCTGAGTCCCATTTTCTTTTGAAGTTATTGGAGTTCTTGATGCTACAAATTTTCCTTTCGCGTCCCTAGGATCCTAGGAGCTGTTGAGCTCAGACCAATTCCACCAGGACAAGCCGTAAGGCTAATCATGTACAGTCTCCGCATCAAAGTCTCCCAATCGCCGATGCAGCAGCATCAGCAGGTTCCGGCGATCTCTAGCCACGATATCTGTTGGCTGCTTTGCGCCTCGGAGTCTCCTGACTGTCCTAAGGGCTGGGTAAGATAATCTCATTTGCTCGTCTCCGCACTTTCAAATTCTAACCAGGTATCAGTATCCTAGCAAGCAAGGTGACTGCTGGACCTGCTGCAGAAGTACTGATAATAACTATGGACTTTGAGGTGCTACTCTTCGCGCTGAACTGGCTAGCGGGATGCGTTTTCCTTCTTCCTTTTCCTTTCTCGAGAGGTTCTGGGGGAAGGCCTCAAGTCCAAGTCGATCTTTCTGGGCACTCTCTTATGGTTCCTGAGAAATCAGACTTCATGTTTGATCTCATCCATGAGTTCGTTCTTTTAGGCCTTCACGGTTTTAGGCCGTAGTCAATTTGATAGCCATCAAATCAGTCGCTCTTTAAGGCCATGCAAAGAATTTCCATGAAACTAAATTTCGTGATTAAACGCAATGATGTTATAGGTGACAAGCAAATCTAGCCGTACGTTGGTAGAACTCAACCTCGACAACATTCTCCCCAGGTAGATCTTCAAATGCTAGAAAAGGTTGAATCATATCGAAGGTCTGCAAATCACGATTCACCAGTCTTTCCTGCCGTCGAAGTCAGTCTCCAAGCTCGTTTATCCCTAGGTATTTTGGGATATCTTCCTTGTCGACTTTCACTTCGCTGAGAGGCCACATGATCTGAGTTGAGATGGATCGTTGGATCGTTGCCATAGCTTTTCCACATTTGAGACCGGTGGTATCTTCATAACTCATAATGAACGAACTAGAAAAAACGAAAGAGATTCTTTTGGATGAGTCTCCCATTATCACCGCCTTGCCCTGTGTTGCCACAGCGGTTGCATGATACTCAGCGGGACGCTAAATAGCATTCTTCATATCACTCTTACATTTAGTCACCCTTGTAGTCTCATTTCTCCAGACCTAGAGTCGGCAGGCGTAACGACCCCCTGAATTGACTTAGCTTCCGGACTGAGAACAGACCAGACACTAATGGCGACAAGTCAATGTGGAATCGGCCGAGCTGGCACCGGGATCACTTCAGGCATTCGGAGCCGAACTAGGCAGATGACGATATGGCCACCGTTGCAAAATCGCTAGGGAGTCGAGTCAAGTCACGTAACCTCCTATTTCGCAAATCTGCGCCAAAAAAAAAAAATTCCTCTATTCCGTAAATCTCAACTATCCGGCCGAACGCCACATCAGATCCGCGCCAGAAGGAAAGCCTAGAAATTATTTGAACCTGATCGGTGAACATCACTCCAACTCAATCGTACCTATCGGCCTCTGTCAATATCACAAGCATGCGAAAGAAGCGAAGCATATAGGAGGCTCTTACCTGGAGGCTTTGACGTGGTGTCGTATACTACCCTCGCGATGCCGTCTACTTCGTTCACAATCCGCCTGCTAATAGCCTTGAGGAGACTCCACTTGAATTCGTATGGCTCGGCACTCATCATATCCAAGCTGGTTACGGCTCGCAGAACGCAGATGTAGCCATAGACCCTGGCATCCCCCTGTACACCGACGGCTGTGGCGACGAATGCAAGTCAGATATCGCTACAACTTCGTAAAATGGAAGAAAGGGGGTACCTCTGTTTGTGTCAAGTGCGGCGTAGGCTTGGGTGATCTGGAAATCTCTTTAGCAAACTTTCTCTTAGATGACAGGTGGTCGCGTCGAACCTCGTCATAAATCCCAGCCTCTCGGATCATGGAGATGAAGATGTGATCCGCCTTGCGCACAATTTCGACTCGCTCGCGGGTGACTTCGCCGATAATCCTGATACCCAAACCCGGGCCCGGGAAGGGGTGTCTCCCAATGAGCTCCTCGTGGATCTGAAGTTGCCGTCCGAACGCCCGCACTTCGTCTTTAAAACTATGTATCGTTAGCGACCGCGACAAGTAATTACCCTCCTATTAGATTCATGTTCAAGACTGATAACGTACAGCTATCGAAGCGGTTCAAGGAGCTTCAGTTGTGCGTCCTGTTGTTTATCAGTATCTGTCCATCAAAATGTCGAATAGTGAGTGCAACTTACGCCGTTTTGCATGCGAGCAGGAAGTCCTCCGGCATTATGATGAGCTATACGAGGCTTAGTTATCTGCAACGACATTCACGGGGCGGATGGGAAGTTGGGAATAGTAACTCCGAGGTGTTGCGAGGGGTTTGCCTTTATGGTTGAGGCGCAAACGGTTTCGCATTTTCGCCGCTACAAGGGGAGCAACGAGGAATGTGTAACAGAGAGACTTACATTTGATTGTAGAACTGGCGGCTCCCTTGAAACTCAAATTTTCCACAATATCCGCTGGACGGAAATAATGAATTTTCGATCCTTGGTGAGCAAAGTGAACAACTGACCATGCAGTGTTCCCTGAAGGAACCATTCAACCTTTCCGGCACGCGGTGTGTGCTCTGCTTCTTTCTCTATACTGAATACAGGGTTAGGTAAAGTCTTCCACGATTCGCAAGGTGACGAGCGTAGGCTTACCGGAGTGCCTCAATTTCAAAGAGGTCAATAATTATTATCTGAGGTCAGTATGATAGGCTAGCCAGCTTCCAGGGGGCTTGCCTCACAAGTCCCTCCGATAATCTTTCTCTTAGCTTCAGGCTCGGTGATCCCTGCAAGACGGCCAAGAAAAAGCTCGGATCCGTCCACCACTGTGAGGTTAATCCCTAGATACTTATCTAAGGTCAGATACGCATCAGGCCAAGCCAGACGAACACCATCTGCATAACGAACCGTTCAAAGAGTCTCCCAATCCCTCGAAAAGCCGATCGGCATGGCTGCCAATCTTGCGGATGGCCATCAAGGTTTCCCCGTACTCACGGTTCAGGCCGGGTGCCACATTGCTTGGGTTTACTCGCCACGCTGGGACAGCCGTTAGTCAATGATCGTCCGGACACACCTAGGGGCGAGAATACCAATCAGTTGATTGCCAAAACAAACCCCTCTTCGTAGCATATTAGCGACTTTTTCATGATGCGTTTGGCGTACAACGTACAACACAGGAACACCGAGCTCGAACACCAGCGGATCCACGCTCGGGGGGTCGGGGGAATACACGCTTGACGGGCCCCCGCTAAGAATAATCCCAACAGGTTTCCAAGCTAGATCTTTGAGCTTTTGGGTACAAGGTAACATCTCAGAGTACAGGTCAGAGTGTGAGATTGTGCAGGTATTGGTACTACAATAACTAATCCTGCCCTGCTCTCCCTATTCGCCGTCTATCGACATCTTCCCAACAACAATGCCGTAACCACTCAGTTAACTCGCCCAAGTAGCGCCTCTACTTTTTTTCCATATTTCCACTGTTAACCGCAAAATTCGCAGAAACAGCTGATCTCATTTGTCGCCCCATACCTTTATGGGGGCCGCTACTTGGGCGAGATAACCGAGTTTCTACGGTTGTACTGCATCTCCAAACGACAACTGCCAAGTCGCACGAGCCTTACCATCTCATCTTTCGGCGTCAAATGTGTGCCCTCATTTCATCTTTCTGACCGATTCAGTCATCGTCCTAGCTCTTTCCAGCCTCTTCCACCGCCAGCATCTTGTGTCCTTCGATGTGGCCGACGAGTCTGGTTTCGAGATGCCTAACTCGCAGTAGTACTCCGAGGATCCGGCTACCAACGCTGACCATCACTCGCTGAGCACCGCTTCTGGGCTCTCAGTGCATGAACTTCAAGTTGACCATTGCGATATCTCTGGATCGATCAAGAGAGAACAGACAGAGAATGTTCGGTTGCTGCGCTAAATGCAGGCAGTTCTTAGCACCCTGCAACAGAGAGCTCAATCAACTACCTATCGACAACCAGCAGGCTATTCCTTTCTGCGGAAACTGCTTCAAGATGTAAAATCATGGCTTACACAAATCGAAAAAGACGGCCTCTCTTGTGAAAAATCAATGAGAGGGGTCTTACTTCCCTCACTCAACCATCCCCTGTACGAGGAAGACGGTAAAGTGGTCAACGCTGTAGTGACTGGCATGATACGCCGATTCTTTCATGTCCGCGAGAGCCGAGGGTTTAGGGCGCCTCTTGAGGTCCGTCTCGTTCATCAGAACATCGCGCAGAATCACTAAGGATGTGCTGATGATCTAGGAAGTCCATCTCGCCAAGGGGACAACAGGCAGATTATCTGTGGCCTAGCAACTTCGCTCCGGTGTCTGACTTAATGTGGGCACGTCATCCCTTTCACTCACTGTCGTCACGTCAAATTTCAGCCAGAGCCCGGCCACATCCCACCCTCTTCATGTGACGAGGTGTGGTTGGCGGTGGCATCGATTGCACCGCGCTTTGAAAGCGCCTTGCACCAGACATCCTGGTCTATCGATCAGATTGATGGCAACCTCCTGCGCAGATTGGATGGCTACTTCGCGCTCAAGGCTGGAGAAACATTCAAACTGGTCTATCTTGTACCGCCGTCATCTGGGCCGGCTCAAGCCATTGCAATATGTTCTGTTGCGGGCTCATATTAAAGCACCCTTTTGATAGGTGAGGAGTCTGCTTTTAGGGAATCAGTCACATTTCTGACTTCCTGTTTTGCGAACATCTCCTCGTGGGGTGTCAATTTTTGCTGGAACCGGTTCCATACTGTTTCTGTTCGTGCTGCACATGCTAATTTATTAGGAATTAAAGAAGACGATTCAGAAAAGGAGGAGTATTTCGGTCAACACCCGCGATTGCCCGCTTAAACCCTGGCCCAATGTTGGACCCTGGGCACAGCTAGTCTAACCCTGAGCATCCTAACACTCGACGAGTTTTCCGACAGCATTTCCGACGCTAAGAAGCAGGCCTGTCTGAATCAGGTGAGACATCCTGCATCGATCTGCGTCAACACTTGAAAGGCTTTAATAACTTTGAGTAGAATCAGGCCATGTGTTAGCCCAGGAATGTCAATGTAACCAAACTAACCAGATTTTTTACCCACGAGTCTTTTAGCCGGCTTGGCTTTAACTGTCCGCCACTGTAACCAGTCATGGTGCCAGCACAAGTGAATTAAAAAGCCATAATACGCGAATTACTTTTCCTTGTATTCGTACAACCCTCTTCTGTTTTGACCATTGGCATGTCACGCCACGAAGCCATAAACATGACAACACGCAACATCAACCCCATTGTACCGGGTTTTGCACCTGATCCCTCCATCGTCGGCGTGGATGGCTGGTATTTCCTCGTCACGTCGTCTTTCCACTTGTTTCCCGGGCTGCCGGTCTACGCCTCGAAGGATCTTGTGTCATGGAAGCAAATCGGTCGGTAGCCAAAACGACACTCTAGCTCCTCCATCACGCCCATACTGAAAGACTCTCGATAGGTAACGCGATCAACAGACCTGCACAACTAAGCCTCTCAAAATCGACAACAAGAATAAGTCCACCGTCACCGGATACAGGAGGCAAGGTGATGCTCGGTACGGCTGGCCTGTACGCTCCGACTATAAGGTACCACGCTGGCAAATTCTACATTGTCTGCACCAATGCGATCTTGAAGAAGGAAGAGAACGTCATAGACAAGCAGAACTTTGTCATATCAACCACAGACATCTGGTCAAGCAGCTGGAGCGACCCTGTCTACTTTCAGTTCGTCGGAATCGACCCGAGCATTTTTGTTGATGATGACGGAAAGGTTTATGCCCAGGGCTCCGCAACGCCGGGTCCCTGGACGCGGATTAACTGCTTTGAGCTTGACATCGAGACCGGCACGCGCTTGTCCGACGAACGCACGCTCTGGACGGGCACGGGAGGTGTATACCCGGAAGGTCCGCATCTCTACAAGCGTAACGGATGGTATTACCTGCTTATTGCCGAGGGCGGCACGCACGTCGACCACATGATCACCATGGCTCGGTCCAGAAACATTTGGGGCCCTTACGAGCCGTGCCCCAACAACCCTCTTCTGACAGCATCCGGCACCGACAACTACATCCAACATACAGGCCATGGCGACATTTTCGAGGGCAATGATGGCCGCTGGTGGGCTGTCTGTTTGGCTGTGCGAAAAGACAAGGAAGGCAGATTTGCCATGAGCAGAGAGACTTTCTTGACGTCCGCCAGTTGGGATGGTGAATGGCCCTCAATCGATCGAGTCGACCTAAACCCCCGAGCATTGGCTGCAAAGGACGAGCAAGGGACACTCTCTGCCGCTCCTCTGGTCGACTACCTTTACATCCGAGATCCTAATTTCAGCAATTACAACATCGATGAATCGAGCTCGACGATTACCCTCGCGACGTCGTCTGTCGATCTCTCACACCCTGAAGCATCTCCTACATTTGTTGGGAAGAGACAACGAATGTTATGCGGAAAAAGCAGCGCCACCATCGCCAATGCCTCCAACGACTGGGCACAAGCGCAGCTGAAATGTGGCCTGGCTTATTACAAAGACGAGCATCGATACTTTCGTATCTTCTTCGATGCTTCAGACTCTGCAGTCGTCTTCGAGGAGAGGAACGCAGCCCAAGGGATTGAGAAGACGTCACGACAAGCAGTTGACAAGACAGTCCAGAGTATTACACTGTCGATGGAGTACACGGAGCAGGAGTTCCAATTGATGTATACTACGCAGTCTGGATCCGACCCTGATTGGACAAGCCTCGCGGCTGTCGACACTCTAGATATGACGGACCCGGATTTTGTTGGCCCAGTCATTGGTGTCTTTGCAATTGCTGACTCGCAAGGGATTAAAGTCGATTTTCAAGGGTTTAGTTGTACCTGATATTAGTCAAACATTGCTCCGCATTCTGCATCGCGCAACATTTCTATTTGATGCACATTCATCAACCGTGAGGTTTTCTTTTGGTGTTTTTTTCTGGATGCAAGACCATTATCGGATTGAATAGCTTGCCAGTGGGCGATCCCCAGCCTCCTAATTTTGTCGGAACAAATATGACCATTGAGGCAAGGCACAAGCTACAACCTTTGCATCCATCAAGAGGTGGACCAAGTGCCAGGTAGATGATCCTACTGCGACCGTCTATGCTTTGAAGAAGCGGTCCGAGCCTCTTGACAGCACCGCACCCGCCATGCGTCGTCGATCGTAATGGTCGACCAGGATGCAACCCAGCTGTTTTCGCCAGCCGAATCCCACACAGAGTAGAAAACAAACTGACCGTGCGAGCTCTTCAAGCTCGATGTAATTAGACATTAAAGTTAACCAGCTGCTCGGTACTACGCTCGGCTCTGGGATCGTTGAGATTTACCCGGACTTTTTCTGTCACGCGCCTCCACTGCCGTTGGATCCCAGCAACAGGTTGTCAACTTCAAGGTCGAACCACTTCTTGCTCATGGGTACGAAATACAGCAATTATCAGCCAAGCTTGGTGTCGCTTGCATGGGCTGACCCCATCTCCTCCAATAGTGCTACTGAAGTGCGGGGAGCTATTGGGAGTGGAGGGCCAAGCAGGGTGCTGTGCGTCGGAAAACGAGCGGAATTGGAGAAGCGGGGGCAAACGAGTCAAATCAACTCAACTCCCTTAAGCCCGGATGGAACGTCAGGCGAAGTGGATCGAGGATTCAAGGGTTAAGCTAGCTCTTGTCGTCGGAGAATGCGTCGGAAAACACGTCAGGGCTGGACCAAGCTAACGAATAAGACGCGTAGCCGAGGGGAACTCGTTTATAGTAGTTGCCTGACCTCTGAGCAACGGGGGCTACGAGGAGGAATTCATTGGTCCAATTAGGGGTTCTCCGGGCTAGGATACCCGATGCAACCCCGAGGAGAGAGGAGAAACCGTCTTGTTGGGGTTAAGCTACGTCCTGTCTTTCCCCGCGGTGATCCGCGTTCCTTCAGCTCAACCACCCCACACGCACGCACACACACGCACATAATACACACACACACACACACACACAACGCTACTACCCCGTGGGGTTTGCTTTTTTGGTTGTCTTCCTTTCCAACTCTCCGCACCTTGCCCACCAGCGATGAACCCATGACGGACCCCTCATACCCCAAGACCTCTCGGCCTAGATACGGAGTACTTAGGCTAAATTCCTTCAGTCCACAAGCGGGCTAGCTGAACCCGGGGCTGTGGTCAGGCATGGAGGCTTGTCCAGTTAGATAAGGAGGCCATCGGCTCTGCTTCTCCTCCAAGAACTTCACCATCAGCTCACAAGCAGTCTC
This sequence comes from Neonectria hederae, assembly GCA_003385265.1. Taxonomy (NCBI): domain Eukaryota; kingdom Fungi; phylum Ascomycota; class Sordariomycetes; order Hypocreales; family Nectriaceae; genus Neonectria; species Neonectria hederae. The sequence continues at coordinate 87,993 of QGQB01000109.1, forward strand.
TCCATCATCATCACCATGACTGGCAACTCCGATTCCAAGTCCATGGCTGAGAAAGCCAGCAACACCTTTGAGCATCATGAGGAGGATGCCGACCATCCAAGGAAGCCCGACGAGGTGGTCTCCGATGCCGTCGCTAAGGGCCAAGTCACCTCTGGATACGAGACGCTAACTACGTGGCAAACTGTCAAGAAGTTTAAGCTCGCCAGCATTGTGTGCTTCGCCGCCGCCTTCAGTGCTGCCACCGATGGATATCAGGTTGCGTGAGTCGCGGCCGTCCCTGGAGTTTCCGATCCTCGGACAGATTCACTGACATGCAACGTCTCGCAGAATGAGCGCGAGCATCATCGCCAACAAAGGCTTCGTCCAGGAATTCGGAACCAAAACCGACAGCGAAGGCCAGCTGTACCTCGACTCTCCCATCATCAGCTCCTGGGGCGCCTGCATGAACATTGGTCAGATCATCGGCCAGACCACAGTGTCTTTCATCACAGCCAAGTTCGGCCGAAAGGTTGCCATGTACTGGTTCTGGTTCGTCCTTCTTACCAGCGTGCTGGCCGAGACTCTTGCGAGGCACTGGGGAGTATGGCTGGTTGCCAAGATGCTCGCTGGGTACGGCGTTGGCTGCCTCCAAGCAGTCGTCCTCGGCTACATCAGCGAAGTCGCGCCTGTTCGAATCAGAGGTGGTCTCCTGATGAGCTACAGCTTCTGGTGGACCATCGGGTCGTTTCTGACACACGTCGCGCTGCAGAGGATGAGCAAGATCCACCCTTACAACTGGCTGACGCCCATCTACACGCAATGGGCCCAAGTCGGATTGATGATCATCGTGTACGTCTTTCTCCCGGAGTCGCCAGCATGGTTGGCCACCGTGGGCAAGGAGGAAAAAGCAAAGGAGAGCCTGAGGTGGCTGCACCGCGGTGTCGAAGGCTACGACGTGGACCACCAGTATCACCTTCTGGCTTTGTCCATCGAACACGAGCGCAGCGTTGCAGCAGAACAGCGCAACGAGCAGTGGACCGCCATCTTCCGGGGCACCAATGGTCGCCGTACATTGGCCGCCCTGTGGACTGTGGTTGCACAACAGTTCACTGGACTTGCGCTGTTTAGTCAGTTTGGGACCTACTTCTTTCAACAGGCTGGCCTCGCCGATCCCTTCTCGATCAAGGCCATCACTACGTCCCTTCAGATCGTCACGGTTGTTTTAGCCGTGTTTCTGGTCGATAGGCTTGGTCGACGACTCATGGCTTGCCTCGCAACTACTCTCATGTGGGTTGCCTGTGTGGTGGTAGGAATTCTCGGAGTTGCCCCCGAGGTGGGCGCTACTACGTACATCTTCGTCTTGTTTGCTTGTTTCTGGAGTAAGTTTGTCCGTCTCGGCTGCATCGTTCATCTCGATTAACGATTCCGTCTCAGATATCGGTATTGCCGCAAATGGTGCTGCTGGTTGGGGTTTCATTGGCGAAGTATCGTCTCAACGTCTCCGCCCATACACGTCAGGCTTCGCAGCAGCCACCAATTCACTTGGAGGACTGATCATGTCTGTCTTGATGCCGTACATGGTCAATTCCAACAAGTGGGACTGGGGCCTCAAGACTGGCTGGTTCTACGGTGGCATTGGTCTTCCGTTTGTTGTTGGAATGTGGCTTATTATCCCCGAAACTGCCGGGTAAGTCGTCGACACCTACAACCCTTGCATCTTTACTGACTCTTCTAGTCGATCTGCTGCCGAACTTGATGAACTTTTCGAAAGAAAGATTAAGCCATGGAGGTTCCATAAGACTGAAACCGCAACACAGAGGCTGGTCCAGTATGAGCAGGGAAATTAACTTCATGGGATGCTGTCTTCCCGAGGGACTACTTGTACTACTTCCACGACTACTACTTGAAGATTGGGAGCTTTTTCGCATACAAGTAGTTTAGGCTGCTGATTTCACGTATCATGGGAGATCTTTGTCCCTTGCTCAATCCCATCTCACCCCTTTATTGAACTGACCTTTGCGCGAGAGGAAACGTTGTGTGACGAGTTTCTGCTACTCATGACATTAACCTTTCATGGACCGTAGGATAAGACCTGACTCTTTGGCAACGCTATCGGAGTTCTGGCTCAAGGCGTAATCTTCGGTTCAAGGTGTCTCCCACTCTCTGGGGTGTACATGTACCGTTTGGGCCAGTATGATGGAAAAAGTTCAGCAAGATGGAGAAACATCTTGGCATTGCTGGACTGGTATCGAGATAGTGCTGCTCTAGATATTTAAGGGCTTTGATTTCGGGGTCATTTTCTAATTGAGGTGTTGAAACGCTAGCTTGCTTGACCTTGATAGAGACCCATCGCCTAGTGGATGAACATTCATTAGTTGGCATCTCACAAGAAAGGACGGAAACAAGGACACTAGCTCTTGGTGGTTATCTCGCGCCAGCCAGACAATTGAAAACCCGCCGTGGCCGAGCTTGTGACGAATAGTGTACCTCCCACTGCAGAATGTGTCACCTAACGCGACAGGATGAAGGCCCCCTGGCGCATATTGGTCGAGTCGCTCATGCGGGAGCACATTGACAATGTGACTATACTCGTCCTCCCAGGAGTAACCAGTGGCGGTTATACCTTTTTGTTCCCAGAACTTTCCACTAGCTGTTTGGTCATTTGACTCTGTGGCTTCGGGTGTTGACGACTCGGTCCTTCCGGGGGATGTCAATTCCGCGGTTTGGGGTGAAGGCGACATGCTGGGCGTGAAGGAAGAGTGCAGAAGTAGACGAGGAACGCAAGATATGCAAGAAGGATACGAGCGCCAAAAGAGAATATGAAGACAAAGAAGAAGAAGGAAAAGAAGAGGCGAGTGGGGCTTCCTGATAAAAGTGATGGAATTGAACTGGATGTCAAGAGTGGGACAGGGTTTAAACTCCTGGCTGAAGGGCGCTGGAAGTGAGTGGAAAAGCATGCAGCCCTATAACTAGGCATTAATTAAGGCGGGGAATCTGTAAATTTATCCCGACTTTTGTCGCGTGATTCTTTTTGTGTCAGCTGTGATTTGCCTTAGTAATCACACTAATTTAAGCTTGACCAGCGACTCTGAGCGAGTGTTGCCTAGACAGGCTGACAGCTAACAAACGACGATGACCTCGTCGATGATTACGCCCAGATGGTGACAGAGTAAGTCGGATGCAACGCGACAAAGAAACTGAGAAGAACCAGAGCTGATATTTCTCCAGATCCTCTCCAGCCAGCCATGAGAGCGTCATGACGGTGCAGACCAAACCGTCTCAGGACCACAACAAACAAAAGCTCTCTCGTACAAGCACACATAAAGTGCGGACAGGCTGCATCACCTGCAAGAGGCGCCGCGTGAAATGCGACGAGACGAAGCCGCATTGCGGCAATTGTCTCAAGAGTAGAGGCCACTGCGAGGGTTACGCTGAACAGAGCAAGAAACCCAAGTCTTCAGGTCCCCTTCAGATTCGCTGGGACTCAAAGCAGATTGCCCAGCAAATTACTCGTGTCGCTTCCCCGCGTATACAAGTCAAACTTGATCCGGACATGCTCGATTTTCGTGACGCCAAGGGCCTTCTCTACTTTCAGGAATTTGTCGACCTGGTCCAAGGACCTTGGATCGCCGCAGGTTCTAGTGGCGGGTTATGGGAGGTGACGCTGCCCCAGCTCGCTCGTAACAATACGACGCTCCGCCATGCCGCAGTCGGTATCGGAGCATTGAGTATGTGGTATCGTCAGTCCGGACACAAGACGCTCCGCAAGGCAGCCGTCCCAGTTCGCGCCATCACCGAGGGAGACGCGCATTACTTCTACGGCGTGGCTTCCTACTGCCATGCCCTGAAACTGCAAAGCCAACAAGCCTCCGTACAAGATGCGGTATTCTTGTCGGTGCTGTCTTTATGCTTCGAAACACTCCGAGGCCACAGGAAGGCTGCCCTAGATCATGTCAACCACGGCTCTGCCCTACTATTAGCTCTGCTGACGGATCAAGATACTCATCGTCACGTCGCCGCCCTCGCCCCAAATCCAAAGCCTCTTCTCGCAAATGTGGCAGATGTCTTCATCCAACTTGTGACACAAGCCCGTTTTGTGTTCCGCGGCACCGTGGGCAATGGCCCGTCGCTTCCAAACTTCACGAAAGGACTGAGGGAAAAGAAACACACAATGGAGTCCTTCATAGTCCTAATATGCCAACTATCTGCCCGTTCAAAAACCATCGACCAGATCCCGGCTGTTTTTAACAGCCTGGATGAGTTTGAAGAGTACTGTGCTCAGGCTTTACGCAATCGATCTACGATGGGCCCCGTCATATTGGAAATCATTCGGACATCGGACATATTATCCTCGATTGACCACGATGACATAGAAAGATTCTGGGAACGCCTCATTGGCGATCCTCGGATCAAAGAGTTCTGCGAAGCGTCGGCAAAGGAGATGCAAGCAGTAAATGCCGCGTTTCTACCCTTGTTCAACCGGGTCATGATGTCCGACACCAAAGAGCCAGCGTATTTAAGAGCCATTCATCTGCGTCTGCAGTATCTGGGTGTCTACGCCTTCGAGAACCCGACCCAATACCACGATTCCGAGATCCTAGACGCTCAAACACCTCTCTTCCGCGAATACCTGTCCCTCGCCGAGGTAGCCTTCCATATTACGAATCGAGACATGCCGAATCCAGCAAAACAGTTGTCTCTGCAGTGCGGTCTGTCGTGGCATCTTCTCCTCGTAGCAATCTTTTGCCGCGATCCCTTGGTACGCGATCACGCTATTTTGATGCTGAAAGACTACGCTGGCGAAGACGGACTATGGAGTACGCATGCTTTATACATCCTGGCCATGAAGAACAGGGACATAGAGCGGATGAATGCTGTTGAGGGCACACCGAAAGAACAGTGGCAGAGGCTGTGGCGCCGAGAATATGTCTTTGAAAATGGCGGTGACCGTGTTGTTTTCTGCTTCTTAGCCAAAGATGACACTACGGGAGAATGGGAACTCGTGGAGGAGACAGCTGAGGTTCCGGAAGATTGTGAAGAAGCTCATTGGAGGCGAAGGCCCTTGACCGCATCTGGTAGGCTACTCATGGGAGATATGATAGTCCTTTGAGTAGTCTCAAGGGATGGGGAAAGGCACAAGCTTTGGATGGATGGCAGGCGCCTTGAATGCGATATAATACTCTATGTTAAAATAGGCTATGAACAAGACGTCCGATGAGAAAGAAAGAAGTTGGGTGCGTATGGAAAGAGTGATTTGAGAATTTCATGATAGCAGGCGTTCGTCCACTCGTTCCCTTCACTGGTCCAAGGCCTGGTTCTGACACTGGATGGGGAACATTAGCATGTAACTAAACTCAAAGGACGGGTTCGACTCACCATTTCGTAGTATACACCCTGCTTGTCGATTAGCTCGCTGTGAGTCCCCTTCTCTACCACGTTTCCCTGGTCAAACACGAAGATGACATCAGCATTCTGGATCGTCGAAAGCCGATGAGCCACAGCAACCATGGTCCGCCCCTTGCGTGCTCTCTCAAAAGCAGCTTGGACGACTTGCTCAGACTCGGAATCCAGCGCCGACGTTGCTTCATCAAGTAGTAGAATCTTGGGATCCCGAATCAATGCTCGTGCAATGGCGATGCGTTGCTTCTGCCCTCCGGACATGGAGACGCCTTTGTGGCCGACGTTTGTGTTGTAGCCTTCGGGCAAGGAGACGATGAAGTCGTGGATGAAAGCATCGCGACAGACTTCGTGGATCCTTTCGTCAGAGATAGAGCTAGGATCAGCTACACCAAACAGGATATTTTCGCGTACCGTTCCTCGAAACATGGTTGGCTCTTGGGGTACGAGTGAGAGGTTTTGGCGATAGTCGTAGATGTTCATGTCCTTGATGCTGGTGCCACCACATAGGATTGCGCCGTGGTTCGGTCCTAGGTCGTAGAAACGCTCAAGAAGAGAGATGACTGTCGTTTTGCCGCATCCAGATGGTCCGACAAGGGCCGCGTACTGGCCCTTCTTGATGGTGAGGCTCAGACTATCGAAGACAGAGACGTCTCGCGTGGGATACTTGAACGAGACATTTCGAAGCTCAATCTCTACGCCGCCTTCTGTATCGACCATGACCTCCTTGGCGGCCCTGGCCTCAGCCCGATCAATTTCCGCAGACCGTTCAACGTCAAGGATTCGGTTGGCAGCAGCTTTTGTCTGTGCTGCCGAAGGCGCCATGGCAAGGGTTTGACTCGCAGCCTCCGCGCCCTGAATGACAGCCATGAGGCAGACGAAGAACGCCTCCATCGTGTACTCACCGCTGGCCACGAGGTTGCCACCGTACCACAGGATCAGGGCCTGGCAGCCGAGGCCAACACTATCTGCGAAGCCATAGATCGCCGATGTCCACTTAGCTTTGTCGAAGGCAGTCTTGACATGGCCGTCCAGGAGCTTGCGATAGCGGATGTTAATCGAGTCCTCCATAGTGAGAGAAGAGACGGTTCTGATGGCGCCAATTGCTTCGGTTGCAAATTGTGAGCTTTCCTTGAAGACGGCCGAGTTCATCTGATCAAATTGCACCTCATGCCTGTACTTCCAGGAGCCTGACGCCAGCATGAGCGGCAAGGCTACAAACATAGCAACCAAGCCAAGCTTCCAGCCAAAAATGAGCGCAATAGTGCAGCAGCCGATGACGTTGAACATAGCCGAGAGCGTGAAGGCTAAGTTCAAACCAAGCAGCTCCTCCAACTGCTTTGCATCACCTGAGACGCGGGAGCTTAGGGTACCATGGGAGTTTCCATCCTGATCAAAGAATGAAAGCTTCTGGTACAGGATATCGTTGAGATACTGCGTCTTGTACACCGCGCTGACAAAGTACTGGTTTCGCGAGGCAGTCCAGCCTTCGAAGAAATACGAAATCCCAACGCCGAGACTTAGAGCCAGCCACATCAATCCCCAGAAATCGCTCTCCTTGTCCATTTCGTCACCTTCAAGGAGGAAGACGCCAAGGACTTTGGCAAATAGCCAGGCTTGGAGTGGTGTGGCGGTAGCGACGGCCATGGCGGACAAGATGATTCCCATGTAGAGAGGCCATTGCGCTCGCTGCCTGTACAGCAGCGTTCCAAAGCTGCGAATCAGACCTCGTGGTTCCTCGGATGTGGTGTCTTCAGCTGTCTCAGAGCGAGCATCGCCTTCTGCGAACTCAGGGTCACCGTGCATCTTGATCGATTCGATATCAGACTCAAGAGACGTATTTCGTTCCGCCCCTTCACGAACTTGAAGCGACTGAGCTCGGACTAGGCCGCTGTAGACTCCAGAAGGGTTGGCCATGAGGCTTTCATGGTTACCCTGCTCAACCGCTCTACCCTTCTGGAGGACGATGATCTGGTCGGCCTTTCGAATAGTCGAGAGTCGGTGGGCAATCGTAATGGTTGTGCGGTTTTGACTGACTCTGTCCAAGGCGGCTTGAACAATCTTCTCGCTCTTCGCGTCGATCGCGCTCGTGGCCTCATCTAGGATGACTATTCGCGGCTTCTTGATGATGCTTCTGGCAATTGCCAGGCGTTGTTTCTGGCCGCCCGATAGCTTCGCGCCGCCATCGCCCACTTGCGTGTCATAGGTCTAAAGAAATAAAGGTCAGCATTGCTGTGCAGAAAAAATACCAGGAGTCAAAGCTTACGTCCGGTAGGCGGTTAATGAATTCGTCGGCGTAAGCTTCTTGGCATGCCTCTTGAACTAGCTCACGCTTTCGCGCTTCAGGCTCGTCTTCCCACTGAGATCCGGTGAGCCCGTAGGCGACATTGTTGAAGATTGTGTCGTTAAAAAGAAATGGCTCTTGTTGAACTAACCCAATCTGCGCTCTCCACCATTTAAGGTCAAGATCATCGAGGTTGTGTCCGCCAACTTTGATCGACCCAGAGAGTTTGGGGGTTGGAGACGTCTTCTCGTCCTTCTCGGCTTGATCCGTTGCCTCCTCACTGGACTTCTCCTGTGGCTTGGCCTCGACTACTTGAGGAAGGATATGATGATCTCGCAGGGAGTACCAACGCTCAAGCAAGCCGACAATGGTACTCTTTCCTGAACCAGAGGGGCCAACAAGAGCCGTGTTCTGACCCGAACGAATGCAGAAGCTCAGTTCGTCCAGGACACTAACACCAGGTCGACTAGGATACTCGAATGTGATGTTATCGAAGATCAAGTCGTCAGAGGCGATATCAGGCTTGAGGGAACCAGAAGTGGGCAGAGGCGCGTCTATAACGACAAAGAACTCGCAGGCAGCAACCATGGCTTTGCTAACGGCCAGGAGTGGTGTCGATATACGTTCCAGGGAGGTAAGAACCATCATGACCGACATGAGCACGACAAACACCACTCCAGCATTGTCGATTGCGCCAGCCATATATCGTTGAGTTCCCCACCAAAAAGAAAGTCCAAAGGCACCGAACACGCCGAAGAACTACTCCATTGTTAGTTTTGGTTCATGGGAGGGGCAGTGGAGGGGCTTGGGGTGGACGCATACAACTAGTCCAAACTGTAAGCCTAACAATGGCGCAGTTTTGTGTCCTTCTTTCATGGCCTTTTGCACCCACTCTTGGTAGCGAGAGATGACGCGACCCTGAGCGCCGCAAGCCATGACGAGCCGAATACCCTCGAGGGCCTCGCTCGCGATGGCGGTGCCTTGCGCGTCCGCCTGCGTGGTTCTGGCTTGTCCTCTGACGACAAAAGGAAACAATGTCACCAAGATGATGAGGATATACAGGATCAATGAGGAAGTCACCAAGGTAAGGTTCCAGCTCCATGTGAAGGCGATGATTATCGCCGCCCAAATAGTTCCGTTGAACTCCAAGAATGTTCCTAACCGCTCGGAGATACCGATTTGCAGAGTATTCGATGTCGAGGTGATGGCGGTAGCGGGTGCTCCGGTAGGCATCGAGTCAATAGCATGGATCGACTGAGCAAACAGTGACTGAAGGTAGTGAAGACGGACCGCCGATGATAGACGAATTCCAATCATCCTGAAGCAGAACTTGTTGATTGTATTTAGACCCCAGCGGCCCAGGAAGAGTGCCATGATGTACAGAGCTTGTCTATCCAGAAGGTCTTCGAAGTCTTTTTGAGTCACAGTGGACGAGTCTTTGCCAAAGTCTGTAAACTCGCCGACTAGCTTTCCGAAGACAACGTTCATCAGAGGCAGGGTGATACCAGCCCCTATTGATGCAAAGGAGGCGATGGCGTAGACGCAAAAGTCCCATTTCGTGGCGTAGCTAAAGACCCTGAAGTAGTCGGAGAACTTTGGTGTCCGTTGTGGACGCTGGGACTCTGATCCGACGAGGGCCTTAGGGTCGGAAGTATCGTGGTTATCGGTCATTTTCGGTACGGAGGTGGTTGACTCGGCCTAGATAGAAAAATAATGGTGGTTAGCTTGATAGTTCAGGGGTGCGACCGTGAAGCCAGAAATAATCAGGGTGTACCATAGCCGCTGTCGTGGAATCGTCTACTATGCCGGCAAAGATTATCGTCTGAGCCTTCGAGATGGAATTATTTGTGAAAGCAACGGTCTGACACCCGTGTTGTATTGAAAGAAGAAAATTAAGGAAGAAGTACGGCAGTGGGAGAGCGCGTAGAGCCAACAGATGAAGGGGAAGGAAAGAGTGGCTTCCAAGGCTTATTAAGACAGAGATGAAAGACGAGAATTTGAAGCTTAAAAAATAATTGGAGAGTCAGGAAGTGTTGACGAACGTGGAAATGGCAAGGCAGAATTTGTGAAGGCATCATTTAGTGACAATCATGGATCGTCCCCGAGCTCTAACGTTAGTTGCCTTCGTAAATGTCCCAAAGCGGTAATCGAGTTTACGAGCCGTGCAGCGGATCCACAGTTCAGTTGGACTTGGCGCAGGTCGGGGAGTCGGGACATAGAAAACACCGAAGGAGTGTAAGCCTGAGCGGGACAAAATACCCAAATAGGTTAAGACGACACTCTCAGTGAATAAGACTGCACAAATATTCATCTGACTCAGGTCTGCCTAAATTACAGTGCATTTTGTACGCCCGTAAGCCCATCAATTGACCTCCTTTGGCAAAGGGTAGTATGGATTGAATGAACCAACGAGAAATCATCAACGGCGATTCAAACACAGGCCAAGCCTAACACAGCCTTGCATGTGGCAATAAAACTCCTTGACATGAGTTTTTGATGGAGGCCAGATATTCAAGTAACCACCAGGTAGGCCTAAACGACTGCCGTCTACTTCTGATTTAAGGTAACACTGCCAGGCAGCCCGTTGCATTATCATTCTCACGTAAGATTATGATCGTGACGCAAGTGTCGTCATTGTCGCCACTGTCGATCTGATCCCAACTCCAACGGCTGCAAGAGAGCCCTTATTTTGACGACCAGTCTACCGGGGCTCCAAACAATTGAGGCTTCGCAAAATGTATCTCTCGGTGGTTACAATGAGTCTAAAACAAAGTAGAACTCATATAAAGTCAATACCTGGAACCTTTTTGTTTTGATACCGAAGCAGCGAATGCACAAATCGGTACCTGTTTCCAGGTATGTGATGTTGAATAGTCGGTGTACTTCCCATCTTTAGTAATTATGTTTCGCTCGGGTTGCCATGGCTGTCACCGGGTCCTCCAATGTAAAGCCAGAGCGTTGATGCACAAATAAAGCCTTCCTGGGGATTCGTCGCCGAAGGGCAGAGAGGTGTCTTGGCCTGAGAGGAAGGCGATGCAAGGCTTGATATTCCTTGTCGTTGGTGTTTACAGTGGTCGATCCTGAGTTATCCCCAAGATTAGGGCATCCCAAAGATCTATTGGATAGCAAAGAGTCTAAGCAGTTTCACGTACCTGGTGACTTAAGCACCCACCTTCGTTTGTCTCCAAACATCCCAGCATTGATCATCATCCAAATGTTCTAAAACGAATTCCACGTGGGTAGATATCGTTACGGCTCAACTCCAGAGTCATCTTGTTTGTAGAAGCCGGCTTATGCTCTTCCTCGTCGTCAATACTTGGGCGGGGCGTGATAGATTCCCTCTATTCCTGTCCCCGTCGTCATCGCCAAAGAAAGTATAACACTCAAGAATGTGTCCAAGCCAGCTTCTAGATTTCCTTTTGTCATTGTCGGAGCTACTAGTTGAACCACTTCTGGTAACCTGCGCCCTGCCGTTCCAAACGTCCTTAAATCACCGTAAGCTCGTCCGGGCATAATTTGGCGACGCCATCCAAGGCAGGAAACCTTGCTCATCGAGCAAGTCTTTTCTAGCTAGCTCATTTCAAGACTATTTTCAAAGCATCCACAACCTCTTGCGCAGAGCCAAACTCGAAATTCCAGAGCTTCTGTATGATATCTCGGACGGGATTATTTTCGGTTACATGAGGGTATACCCCATCCAAAAGTTTTTGCTGAAGCTCATCTATCCCGATCGAACCATATGGTACAGCCCATTCTGTGATCTCGCAAATTGCTGTGCCAAGCGCAAATAGCTCCATTGCAAGCGTCCCTTTGGCAGGAGTCTCCTCCTCATCTCCCGGCGCCCAATAACGGGGCTCATATGAAAAGAGCAGTTCGGGATATGTGTCTTTTAGACTGGATCCCGCAAAGTCGCAGAGCTTGATATGAAGATCATCAAAGACGAGGACATTTCGAGCCGAGACATCGCCCCAAATGACACCACGGTCATGGACGTATTGCATGGTCTCTGAAAAGTCGATTGCCACTCGTACGCGGCGAGCCATGGCCGGGGGTTCGTTTTTTAGAATGTACTCCCGTAGGTTACCATGCGGAGCTCTCTCAAGGCGTAAAGCCCAGGCCTCCTCACCGTCCGGCATTAATTCAACGCCCATGCATGCAAGAATGCATGGGTGTGAGCCGAGTGCGTCATATAGAGCAGCCTCACGCTTGAAGCGGTTGCTTGTGTCCTCAGCAAAGGCGGCGTGATCGTACATTTCGCCGTCAAGCCAAAACCCTGCAGCCTTTAGAGCAGACTTTGAATTGCCCTTTTCTGTATATACGATGCTGAGGCCTGTTCGTCCGAGTGGCTCCAGTCTGGCCCTAATCGCATGGGCAGCTTCCCGGTCAGACAATCGCATTTTGAAACGGAAAAATAGAGTGAAATGAAACCAAAATAATGAGAATGGTAGGAACCAACATATAAGGTAAAAATTAGCGGGAACAAAGAAGATAGATTCTCGACGGTGGGGGGAAGACTAAGATTTAAGGACAGCTCGATAAGCAAGCGAAAAAAGAGGTGTGCAGGCATCTGCCGCGCGTGCACGGCCGGATTAACTCTTAAGGCGACTGCGATGAATGAGAGGCGTCTTCAAGATTGTTTTCTTGATTCAAATGTAACAACTTACAACCTTATTAACCTTCAACTTCTGCAGATCCGTCACTTTCAGTCTACTCCTATGGCATGGACAATAGCAGCTAGTTTGCGATGTCAAAGGATGAGGGAGGAGATTATCTGCAAATCAAGTCTGTGTTGGAGTAGCCCCAAATCTGAACCGATTCCTGGAAGTGTTAGAGCGTGGGCGAGAGGCTACCCGTCGGGCACAACAAGCTGAAGTGGGAGTGGTTAAATCATAAAAATGCGTCATATACAAAAGATGAAGCAAGAAAGCCGTTGGTAAAAGGAAGAGCATTATTAATACAGGTCTAGCTGATGTGCACGTTCGTGCTCATCCTCGGATCTTAAGATACGGAACCTGACGCTTGGCATATTGAGCCTTTGGAGAACTGTAACCACACTTCGAAAACTTCCGGTACTTGCTTGACTTCTTTGTGAAACCGGAGTTCTTGTAGGTCGTGGTAACGGCCTTCGAACAGGGCAAGTCCATCTTAAAAGTGCTCCATCTTTCATAAGCGACGGTCCCGACCTCATACCTCAAGGAACCGTCCGTCAGAGCAGATTTCTTAAGTCGTTCATCCAACTTCCCCATTACTTCATTGTAGGCAACGAGCGGCTGAAGCAATTCATCCAAAATAATGTCTTCGATCTGGTACAAGTGGTCGAGCACCTCGGAGGGAGCATCTTGGAAATCCTCTGGGAATTCAGATTCGAAATTCGTTTGAAAAAGCTCGCGAGCTTGCTGCTCAGCAATTTCACCGGTGTCTTTGTACTCGGCGACAAGATCTGCGAGCGGAGCGGCGACATCACTATTAACTGCTTCGGCCAGGTTTGGTATTTCCGTTGTGATCGGCATGAATTTGACGATATCCTTAACCGTTTTGAAGCTGCCCGTTCGGATCACCGTGACCATGAAATCCGTTGATGGAAGAGCCTTGACGTTTCCTTTAAGTTCAGCTGCCTGATATTCGTAATCGCTTCCCCGGGCGCTGGGTACGTCAAGCGGACCCCGGGCTTGCCAAAGCTGGTTGACCATCTCCAGCATCAGGGTAGCTAGGTATAGTTGTCAGCCCAGGCCATGTCAATCGCAACGGTTGTTCTGCTTACTCCTGAGCAGGTACGCAGAGACGCTCTCTACACCGCACCAATCCAAATCATCACAAAGAACCTGTCTGTGTGCCTCAAAGGCAATAGATGCAGATTCATCGGCGTTCGATAGGTCATCGCAACTGTAACTAAGCTCGTACATGACTTGTTGGAGGTGAGAAAGATGACTTTCCCATTTGATCAAAAGATCTTGGAGTGGTTTTGCCATCAATTCAAGAGCTTTGTTCAGGTACTTGGTGAAAGTGGTCCGGATAAGGGTTGGGCTACAGGTGCCCCCTCTGCAAGGCGCGACGGCAGCAATCATATCTTTATAAGTTGCATCATCGATCTATATTATTATTAGATTACTTGAGGGTTTGGTTGGGTGAGTAATTGGACTTCTTACGGGTTCACCAGTTGCAAGAGTCACACCACTAGTGCGCAGTTTCTCCACGACCGCGTTCTTGTTCGATGTAACGTGAATGCCAACGTTGTGCAGGCACTTGAACCAGTCAGATTATTCAGGAAGAGCAACGGAAAGAGAAAAGAGATGGGCCGTACGGTTTGCAGACTTGAAGCCTCATCAAGGATCTTCGCGTTGGCTGTGGTCAGCTCACCCCGTGCCGAAATTGAGGTGAATTTGCCGTCGGCGCCCATTTTCTGCAGCTTTGGGAAGCATCCGCAAATGGCGCTCTTCGAACTGATGAATTTGTTTGCAATTTTCGTGCCCAGAACCTTGCGAATGGCTCCGCAGAGATCAACCTTCTTGTAAACGATCTGTAACCCAGTAGGGACGTTCTTTTTCACGATATCAAACCCTGGGCAAGCCGGTGAGCATGTCTTTATTTCTCATGTACCGCCGTGTGGATCTGACCTTTTTGACAAACGCGTTTCGTGCACGTCTTCGACTTCTTGGGGCCACATTTGTACTTGACCGTCTTCTTAGTCTTGCACTTGTTCGCCTGTTACCCAAGTGTTAGCAACTCTTCAATTCCTCAACATGGACAGGGTGAGACTCTGCCTTTTTGACGGACTTCGTCTTCTTCAGAACTTTGAACCCAGTGGGAACTGTCATCTTGGCTTTGCAGCCCGACAAGGTTCCAACGCCAGTGCATATCTCGCTCAAAGAGCTTTGCGCAATAGCCACATGTGCCAGCAGCACATAGGGTAATAGACATAACTGTGAAACCCGCATACTAGTGGTGTTGAGTGAATGAGTGAATGACTTCTTGGGCCTAATTAGAGCAAGAAAAACACGGAGAAGCTCCTGCTTTCATATCATAATCGTTTAATTATTGTCTTACTCAATACCCGCTACTGAATTGCTAGTCTTAGAAAGTGATTCAGCTGATCCCTTCGGGCTTTCGTAGCACCTTGGCATCTCGAGTACGGCGGCCGCCGCATTCAGAGTTAATGGTTTCAGCTAACTCGTGCACAGCCCCGTAAGGCGGAATCGGCCTATTAAGGGAAGATCAAGCGAGACGTTGGTTGCTAGCGTTTTGTTGGCATTCCTGTTCAGTCCGGGGCGTTGTCTGGATCCCAACTACAGGGGCCTGGACGCAGATAGAATACCATGATACTTGTAGACGAAACTCAAACATACCAAAATACGTTTCCGTTTCTATAGCTGGGCTCCTGCCGCTCTAAGCTGAGTTAGTGCTGAGCTCGGGCTGAGGACGCCTAAGTTGAGGTTAGAGTGGGCTGAGCTTGAGCTGAGCGTGGCTGAGGTGCCGCCTGCACGAGCCCACTTTTGGGACCAAGTGAAGTAGTTGACCTTGCACCGGTCTTGATATAAAATGTCACTACTCACTACTGTCCTGCGTTGCCAATCACGTCTTTACTGCTTCTGTATAAAGCTCGGAGAGCAGAACATTCCGCTTATCTTGCTCATCACACCACACTCGTAGCCATCTCATGCACGTCGTCATCTGGCCATCTTGGCACTTGGACCACGAGGTGCACCCTTGAAGATTTTGCCGAGATTGGCAATCAGTACACTCCGGATACCGCAGTGAGCCATGAATTGGTAGTCATCATCGTGGTCATTTGGCTCTCTCGAGGCGGAAGAGTGCTCAAACAGGTTGACTGCCTTTTCAAAGTCAGTCGCCTGGCAGAATTTGCGCAAGTTCTGTTCGACGGTAAGTAACTGCCATCTTCTAGCGTCCTCGCTGAGTTTGGGAATAATAGACATTGCGAGCTCATGAGTGGGTTGTGAAGAAGTGAGACCGTTTCAGGCAGACTAAGCTCAAGTTTACTGCTTTATCTTCTTCATACGTCCCTCAGTAACGGGCACGTAGGTTGTGATGGATGCGTTGAATACGAGGTTTTAGATTTCAGCCATGGCGTTGAAGGGCCTATAACACGATGCTTGAGAGCAAGCTACATGTGCCTTTTCCTGTACTATAAGCGTTGCTATGCTGCCTAGGGATTTCTGGCAAGAGGCTTCATTCCGCTTATTCAGAATTTTCCAAGACTTTGTAGAGCCTAACTACCCTTGCCGTCAGATTCGCTTGTGTGGGACAGCATCACTGATGATATGCTTCTTGACCTAGTAAATGATAGAGAGAAAATGGGTAGTCCAGCGGCTTCTCCTTTGTATTTTAGAAATTCTGAGTATTTACGGAGGTTCGTTAAGCCCTCAACAGGCGGTCCGGGATAATGCCACTGATGGCGCGTCACCAGCGGTACCAATCTTAACGAGATGTTGCTACTGTAGTTTGCACTTCTATCCGTTCTTTCACGGTAGTTTAATGACCTTAGAATAGCATCTGCCGAGGCCTAGATCGAAGGGGCCCTGCGGCTGAGGCACTGCCACCACTAATTTGATACCGGCGTTCGAGCTAGCCTATCAACTCGGGATGTGGACGAGCTTTGTCACGACCTAATCAAACTGGGCGTTTTACTTGCCTCCAGCCTAATATCTTCACTTCTTCCTCAATCATTCCTCCTTCATATTCTGAATCGATCGTCGATCATCGCATCCTTACCAGACGCCGTGATCGCCGTCGTGTTTCAATGCGGTTTGCAAGCGACCGACAGCCTCTCGCAAAGTGCCGTAACGAAAAAAGATGAAGGTCTCAAGAGAAACCCTTTCAACGGCTGCGACCGTGGCCATTTACCCCGCCCGGCTGGTTCAGCTCGGCAGCCTGGTCATCACGGGCTACGCAGTCTGCTACCTCGTTTGGATGCATCACTTCCACTACTGTGCCTTTTATGGCTGTGGTACGAGACTCCCTGATAGCGTCTCTGTGCCTCTTGGAGAAGTCCTTTTGATCACCGCCGTGAGAACCCTTCATCTCTGTCCCCCTCACTGCTTAAACGAAGTGACTTCCAACGCAGACCAAGATGACTGACCCGTACTCGACAGTCCGTCCTCGTCACGCTTGAGTGGATGCTCTTTGGCACTATCCTAGCTTTCAAAGCACACACAGGAAAACCAGCTCTCTTCGGCACGTCGACTCAGTTTGCCTGCTCGTGTTTTTCTCTGTTTGTCTACTCGATCGGCCTCGTCGCCTTCACTTCTATCCCAACGGTGCGAGCAACTTGGCCATATTGCTACGACATGTGGAGGAGCAACATCTACGACCCACCCGAGAAGTATTTCTGCATCGTGACGCAGAATGCAGTAACTTGTGGACTGATTGCCTGGTGAGTTCTTGAGTCGCCTACGGCTTTACCTTTTGTCTTTGCATGGTGGTGAGCCGTACCTTTTAGTGCTTTAGGCTGACACTATACAGGATCACGACTATGATTGTCGCTTTGCTTGACCTAGTTCGGTTCAGAAAGGATCGCGGTGTGGGAGGCATTCGACTTGGTGACGATACTAGGCTACCTACTGACGCTGTTTCCATCCAAGACGTGGCGGTCGATAGCTCAACGTAAAACAGTCATTATTGGTATAGTACCTTTCTGTCTGCTCACAGACAAACTTGAGATAATATCCTTATCCTGGCGTCTCGATTCTTTCCCATCCCACGCGGCTATGTAGTTCAATAGGGTTGCTAGCGTGACGCAAACATCAGCTCATTCCAATGTAGGATATTACCACAAATGGCTTAGGAAGCAGAGTGTAAGCTTATGCTTCTACTTACCACAATGAAGCGCTCTGTGAATAGGAGAAGATGGAGAAATAGAGACCGTTCCCCGCTCGGGAGTCCTCTTCGTGATTGGCTTTGGATGCTCACAACGTCGTACGGATATAACCGAAGTCAGCAATGGCTGCATTTCAGTTGCTTGTGCCTGAAGGGTAACTTTTGACGCGTCTTTCGTCTGCCAATTAGTATGTCTGCCAAGCATATGCGGGAAAGCCACGATTTTGATTCATCGTCATCACATTGCAACATATCATCAGGAAGTGCTCCAAGTTGTGTGTATATAAGAATGCCGTTCCTCTTGCACCTCATTCTCTCGTAGCCTTCCTTTCGACCCCACTCACTACTCATCTCACCATGTCTTCTCTCAAAGTTTGGCATATCAGCGGCGCCAACACAGGCCTTGGCCTCGAACTCGCCTTGAAATCCGTTGCCGAGGGCGACCGCGTCATTGCCGCGGTGAGATCACCCCACAAAGTACCCGATACACTGAAGCGGGCAGAGGTCAAGAGGCTGCACATGACCCTCAAAAATGTCGCGTCAACCAGTGTTTGTTTCTTCGCAGCTTCCCAGCGGGAGAGAGACTAATGGACCACAAGGGTGACCGCAAGATTGACGATGAAGATGACGAAGATGACGAGGGAAGTTATTGCATATCCGATGAGACTGAGCCTCCAGCCAGGCGCCAACTTAGACTAGGATATGTCAGTGGATGGCTAGATCTCGCCAATCGCGTTAGAAGGCCCTATGATGAGCCTATGGTGGTAGCAGTCCCTACGGCCTCACTCGTTTAACGGGGAGCGGTACCAACGGCGAATCCTGTGGAATGCTGTGAGGAAATTTGCTGTCTTGGACACTTTTCAGCTGGCTACCTAACACTTGAAGAGCCAAGAACGAGGCGCAGTAACCTGTCTTGGCAGTCATGTCGATTGGATATGGCATCCAGCTGAACAATCAGTACAGTTGTCAAATAAATCATAACATTTCGCCGTCTATGGAATTTATATTTCTCTAGTCCTTTCTCCGCAGCCGTTGACCATCCGCACTCATCAAATTACACTGATTAACTCAGTCGCTGACCTTGAGGACGTATCGTCCAACAATCTTGTTCTCCTTCATCATGTCGAACACGCTCTGGAGATCTTCCAACTTGGCGACCTTGAAGGGAGCCTTGACCGAGCCTTGGACGAAGAAGTCAATCGCCTCTGCGGTATCCTGTCGGTTGCCAACGTAGGAGCCCTTGACGTTGATGCATCGTACCACAGCGTCAAAGACAGGCACCTGGTAGTTTCCGCCAGCGGGCATACCGATGCACACGACGGTGCCGTTGGATCGGACGTACTGGATGGCCTGCTGGAATGGCCTGTCCGAGGCGGCAAGGAGAAGGACGGCGTGAGGTCCTCGGCCTTCGGAGGTTGCTGCCTTGACATCGGCGACGATGTTCTTTGACGTCATGAAGTCGATGTATGTGGTTGCTCCAAGATCCATGCAGGCTTGTCCCTTATCCGCACCGCCGTCGATAGCGATGGGATGCATGCCCATGGCCTTGGCGTACTGGATAGCGAGGTTACCCAGGCCACCGCCGGCGCCGACAATGGCAACGGAGCCGCCGGGCTGGACGCCCGAGACCCTGAGGCCCTTATACACGGTCAGACCGGCGCAGAGGATAGGCGCAACGGCAGCCAAGTCGCACGACTTGGGAATGCGAGCAACATGCGCAGCCTTGGCCACGGCGTACTGCTGGAAAGATCCGTCGACGGTGTATCCGGAGAGCTGGGCATGGTCGCACAGCGGCTCAAGAGACTGGATGCAGAAGGAACATGCCAGGCACGAGGAGTGAAGCCACTTGATACCGGCATAGTCGCCGAGTTCGATGTCGGTGACGTACTCTCCCTTGGCGACGACGACACCTGCGCCTTCGTGGCCGCCGATGACGGGGGTCTTTCGCGGGAGGGGCCAGTCACCGTTGAGGGCGTGCAGGTCGGTGTGGCAGACACCTGAGTACTTGATGTTGATGAGGACTTCATCGGGGCCTGGTTGCCTGACGGGAATCTTCTTGTAGGTTGTGACTGATTGAAGTGTGAGTATGAAGGATGCGTGCGTGGGGGGCGTTTAATATCGCAACTTACCACCGGTCTGCTCGATGACCTGCGCCCATTGCTCGGTGGGGATCTCGAAGTCGACCATTGTGAATGTGATTGAACGTGATTGGTGTTCGTGTATGTTGTAGACGGATGATGATACTCGATGCTGAGAATGATTGATACTGTTTTTTTCCCCGACCCGACGTTGCGTACACTTATATACTCTCCCCTCCCCGATGTGCCGTCAGCCTCACGTCATGCCAACGGGGGACGTATTCGGTCCATCTGCTGGCTGCCACACCAAGACGTGGGCCCAGCGTGGATACAGGGGATAGCCGAGACACGCTACACGGAGGCGGAACAGCGACAACACGCTACTCTGACGGCCTGGCACGGACCGAAAAGCCGGTGATTCTTATCATTTTGAGCCTCACGTTTGACGCTTGCCGAGCGAAGTGGCCTTACGCCGTTGCGTGATTTCGGGAGCTGCGGTGAGCCATTCTTCCTTCACCGACAAGGGTGGAACCCATGCAGGAACATGACGGCGGTGGCAACTGTCAGATCAGGCCGTGAAGCCGTTTATGCTGCTGCCCCGTCTCAAACTCGGCCCGTAAAAAGTGGTATGGTGTAGTTAATAGTGGGCAACTGAACATGAGCTGATATCCCACACCCCTCCTGCATGACAGTAGGGATCGCTTCCTTTTCGCGCAGCGGTCAAAGTCAATAATAATAGTTTGTGATAGCGCCAAGTGCTGCTATTGGGAGTACAAAGCTGTCGCCCATTCCTGTCAGTTATTCGCTCATTGTGGTACGTGAAGGAGCTGGAACGTAGATGTAATGCAGCGACGGGTTCTATTCTTGGATCTCAGAGCCGTGCTATTTGCGGCACTTATTGGCTCATTGTGGCACGAGAGGTGGCTGAAATGGATTGCGTCACATATCCCGCCTTTCAGGATCTTGAACTTCTTGACACTTGCCTACTTCACTACGCTATTCACATTTTCCAGATAATAATTGAAAAGCCTTTTCATTTAGCCTCCAAAGGATTAACTTTGATTATTGATCATGGGTGTAGGGTAGGAAGAAACGATAATTTGTTTACCGAATTTGAACACCACTTTACCCCTCAAAGCTGCTCAGTCTACCGGCCTTCAAGACAATAAATAGAGCTTCTAATAAGCTTCTAATGAAAGTAATTATCCTCTATCGCCACTGCCGACTTTATATGTAGAACCTTCCCTTAGACTGGCTCAACCTCTCACTGAGAGATTCAATCCCCTTTCTCCCGATCCTCCCGCGTCTCTTTTGCGACACAGACGAAGAGAAGGTTCAGCCAGCACAAGTGCAGCTCCGCGAATTCCGAGATGCAAGACGATGTGATACCCCTGTACCGGGTCCGTGTCCCCGGATACCGCGTATCTCTCAATCGTTCCAGCAAAGCCGAAGCCTATAACTTTGGCCGTACGTCACAATCGTACCAATGAGCGAGGCGGCGATACCTTGTTGCTCCCTCTCCACAGATCTGCTCGTGGCGATTTGCGCGGCGGTAGAGATGAAAGTGGGACACAAGACCATAATAATTGCGGCTTGGAAGAGCTGTGCCCAGTATGTCTGATGCGTCGGCAGAGTGGTTACGAAGGTACTCTGTAGTCAAAACGACGATGCATGTGGCTCCGATAGCCAGAATGTATTGGGCGTCCAGTCGACGTCCATGATAACAACGCCGTTACAGCCCGAAAATAGTCAAGGTCGTGATTGCAGCTGACGCTAGGAGCGGCGACCAGTTGCAAATGGTAAATGCCATACTGTGACATACTAGATCAAAACTCTAAAAATGCCACGAAGGACAAGGGGACACGAGATTGAGGGTGGGGAACGAAGGGTACAATCGAGATAATGAAGGGCAATATCAATTTCTTCGCCCAATACTTGCCTTACAAAAACGAAGAAAACCAAGTGGAGGGCTGCGACAACAAGCATGGCGTATTCGTGGGTCTTGTCCTGGCCTACTCCGTACAGATGGTGCTTGACTGTAGGATGTTGTGGTTAGTTGGATTCATTCGGGAAGAACGGAAGCACCCACTTCTAGACGAAGTTAAGAAGAAGAATCAGACCACCAAATCCTCAAGTATGTGCCGAACCAATCAGTAGATGCCATCGATCCATGGGCTGTAGGGTATCGCTTATCCGATAGGACCAGACACGCAATTGCCCCAAAGACCACGGTACCTATCATGGCCCTGAAGGATGGTCAGAGTTGATTACAATTGCTGTTCAGGGTACTCACCAGAAGAAGAAAGCCTATTTTCCGTGCGTCAACTGAGCAAATATTCCACCAAAAAACAAATCCACCAGCCGCACCAATTGGAGTCATGTCATGGCGCCGAACATCTCAATGGAAAATGTTTCGAGCTTTCCAGGTGGAATGTTGATAGCGATCAAAGCAACCGCGCCTGAGAGGATGAATGCGACCACAAAACCAGTGAGTGCTTATGTGGTGGATAACTCAAACGATTGAACCCACGAATCCGGCAATGACGGACCATAGAACCAACCACGCCGAGGCGCAGACGAAAGTCTGCTTAGGACCGAAGTCAGCACCTATGTGCCCCCCCCTGCCCCCCCACGACAACAGAAGTGCCTTGCGGCAGTCTTTTCAATTATTAGCAAAGAACGTGGAAGAAGAGGGAATTCTCAAGGATAAAAACCTGTGATCCAAGTTGCTACATCTCGATGGAGACCCAAGTCGTCGGCAATCTTCAGGGTCGAGCTACTACTGTCACCGGAAGGGTTCATCTTGGAAATTCGTTAGGAACTGCCAGGTCACCTTTCTCAGAATAATGTACCCGGATAAGCTGAATAGTTACCATCTCAGCAACAGGCAGGACGTTCCTCGATCTGCTCAGACGGTCTTCATCGACCTCCACCTGATTCTCATCCGGGGGAGGTGGGCTATTCATATCTTCACTTGGCTTCTCTTGAATACCCGCAACATGGCCTAAAAGAAGGTCGAACGTAACTGCGTTTAAAGATGGAGTTGGACGAATGTAAAGAAGTGTTCAAAAGGCCTGTGGTTCTTCTACCTTCATTAATATTCCCTCGACCTCTTGTCCTTTATTCTTCTTCAATGTCCTCACTGGACATGGTAGCTTGGCCTAGAGCCTGGGGACAAAAAATACTAAGTGACCGAAATTTCAGTTCGAGTGCTTCATCAGTCACAGACGTCGCGATAGTACTGATTTTCCCGATTGCCTACTCATCTAAGGACTGACCACGACGCATACTACAAGTAAGTGTCCTTTTCCAGATTGCTTCAAATACTAGAAGAATCTTTATTTATTGAATTGAGGATGGGAATTCGAACTCCATTGCCCATGCTATGCCCGCTTAGAGTGGCGTTTTGCGCTGTTTGGCCATGATTCGAGTGAGGTCTCTTTGACTGGGTGCTGGTGATGCCAAGAGATACCGTTAGCGATCTGGAGGTCTGGACCAGTCCTGCAATTTTTCAAGGCCGAAAGAGTGATACATCACATGGGGCCAACCCCAAAAGCGGACGAACCCTTGCAACTTCTGCAGGACTATCGTTGTGGCTGCTGCTCGCAATGCCGATAGTCCTGTCTTGGCTTGAGCGGCCCGTGCCACGCTCAGTTCCCGAACTCATACTAACGACAGTAGCTTCATGTTGTCACTGCTCAGCTCAGCCCTCCCGTCATGAACTGTTCCATTTTCAACACATACCCGCCCTTGAGCATTGCTAATACCATAAAAGAGGGGAACATTCTGAAACCCGCACACACGTGCTCTACGCCTTCTTTTGACCGCTATTATCCTTGCGCAGGCTGCTCCGAGTTGCCGTCAACATGTCGAGCGGGCGCCAATCGCATTTCGCATCTTGTCTCACCATGTCGACGCCGACATCGTACAACTACACGGCTGACGAGGCCGGATGCATTTGCAGCTCAGCCCAAGTTCTGTCATTTCTTATATGTTTCCCGCCAAGCCTGAAAATCAATACTACGAACTAATTAGTTGGGGGAAGTTGTTCTCC
The DNA here is from genome assembly GCA_003385265.1 of Neonectria hederae. Taxonomy (NCBI): domain Eukaryota; kingdom Fungi; phylum Ascomycota; class Sordariomycetes; order Hypocreales; family Nectriaceae; genus Neonectria; species Neonectria hederae. Next base: position 111,616 of record QGQB01000109.1, read on the forward strand.
AATTGAGTGCTCTTTAAACCGTGAGTTAGGTTGGATTTGGTTAGGTCTTGTTGCTAACCGGGATCGAGAAAACGACCAATATATCGCAATAGTCAACCATGGTGATAAGCGAGAAAGAGGGCAGCGTGAACCCATCAGATAGAGGCGGGGTATATTGAGACAAATGTACCATATTGCCTATCTATCAGCGACACCAAGTCTGTTATCCCTTCTCCACACCGGTGACGAGCGTTTCGAAAGGATCAGCGCATCATGCGAATAGCCACTGTTGAATTTGAAACGCCAAGAAATGGCTAAGGCGTAAGATGATTTGGTCTTGCAGGCCCGCCAAGATACGATGGAATCTCGATCAACAGTAGGAGCCCGTCCTTGCAAATTGAAACGCGGGAAGCAAGCCTCTTACATGCTGCAGCAGCCAGTGAGTGGTAAGAGGCACTGTTTGACTTGCATAGTCACCGGAAACATTGACGGTACATAATGCCATGTTTGGTTAGCCATAAGCCTCTCAGCCAGCCTCTATCTGACATGCGTGAATATCAATCCACATAGTTTTGCGTAAATCATTTTCAGCCAGCCTCAACTCAGTCTAGATGTCTACCAATACATGCACGCCATACTTTCCCGCCTTAATCTAGCCAGCCTTCCCTGCGTAATGCCAGTTCACGCGTATTATTGCTAGCCGAGTATAGTTTAGGAGGAAATCCATGAACTAACGAAAGGAAGTAGAACAAGTTGAGCTAACTTAATCGCCGGACACGCAAAAAGATAAAATGTCGACACCCGCCCGTCTTGTCTGATGACATTCCATATTCTTTCGTATCAGTTGCGATCTCATCTACCATCATAATCGTTCCCATACTCGCTTCTCCATTGCAACAATGTCTGACGACACCGGTACCTATGCCATCACCGGGATTCCTTTCCCGGAGGGTCTCAAGTCCCGCACAGTCCAGATTCCCTACATACCAGGAACGCCTGTGCGTCGCGAAATCTCCGCGCTGGCCAATCCAACGACTCAGGAAGGCAAAGATCAATGGACTCTCTTCGTGCTGGCCTTGGAGAAGTTCAAGGCCATACCCGTAAACGAAAAGTTGTCGTATTTCCAGGTAGCCGGCATCCATGACTTCCCACGCGTTTCGTGGGACCAAGGCCCACCTGAAGCGGGAAAGGGCAGCTATTGCACCCATAACAAGCTGAACTTCTCTACCTGGCACAGGGTATACATGCTGCTTTTCGAGGTGAGTAAACTATGGACCTTTCTGAGGAACACATTTGACACACTCTCAGCAACTCGTATGGGAGAACATGCTTAAAGTCATTGATGCCTGGGATCTTCCGGCTTCTGAAAAGCCTAGGTGGAAGAATGCCGCGGACACTTGGCGTATGCCTTATTGGGACTGGGCTCGCAAGCAGACGTATACCCAGAACTTTGCTCTCCCACAAGTTCTCACGCAGCTCACTGTTGAGATCTTTCCACCAGAGAACCTCAAAGTTGAACTCCAAAACGCGGCAGCGTATCCAAACCCACTCTACGGCTTCGAAAACCCAGAGAAGAACGCTGATGGAAGTCCACGGAAGCTTGGTGATATGCCTGACGAAAAACGATTGTGGAATGTCCCGGACAATGACCCGAAAAATCTGGGTAACAACCCGGCCAAACCAGGCGTTAAGCCCGTAAGTTACGTTACTCTCCTTGCAAAATAACATTGTCTGATCTTTACAGTGGAGCCTCACTACCGGTACAGGACGCTGGGGCATCGAGATCGACGATGCAAAGGAGTATACGGGGCTCACTGGCGTGAATAACTTCAATGCCGCCAACGCGTTCATCGCGAACATGCAGGAACCCAAGCACTGGTATGCGTACAATCCAGGAAACTTGTCGGATTCCGTCAATCGCATGCTATGCAAGAGTTACAACTCCACCTGGGGCACCTTTGCATCCACCAAATGGATCGAGGATGCCAACAAAGACAAGCCTGACGACCAACAAGACAATGATTCAGCCGCTTGGTTGTCTCTCGAGTATGTCCATAACAACGTCCACGTATGTTTGCCCATTTTGTCTAAGGAAACACAGACTCTGATTACAATTTATAGACTATCACCGGCGGCTCCAATTTCGGACAAGGGAAAGGAGTGGGACATATGTCAGATGTTCCTGTGGCCGCCTTCGATCCCATCTTCTGGCTCCACCACTGGTTCGTCACTGTCGCTTGATGGAAATTCGCATCCTCGACTAACTGATTTAGTCAAATCGATCGTCTCTTGGCCATGTGGCAGTCTTTGTACTGGAATCTCTGGTGGGATAAGCCGGAACCCGCTAAGCCGGGGATTGAGCTTGATGCGACAGAGGATACTCTCCTTCACCCATTCCACACCACGACCAACGGAAACAAGGACACGGACGTGTGGACTTCGAAGGATGTCCGAGACTGGACCCAGCTTCACTACCAGTACGACGATCTCGAGCCAAAGCCCAGCGCCTTGAACACCGACGGTTCTTTGAATGAGGCGCAGTACAAGACTGACCTCGAGGCCTACATCCATGAAACCTATCCAGGCACCGCGCATGTTGTTGGAACCATTAGGACCATGGAGAACATCCGTATTCCCAAGGGCCTTTCTGGAACGGAAGGTAAGCCTTTTGATGATTACATCATCAACGTCAAGTATGACCGTTACGCCCTTGATGGAATATCGTACTCGATCAGATTCTTCCTTGGTGGTCCCAAGAACAAGCCCCATACGGAGTACGTCAAAGAGAACTTCATCGGTGAAATATCCACCTTCACGGCCCCCTTCTCCTCCAAAACGGAAGGTGGCTGCGAGAACTGCAAGAAGCAAGCTGCAGACAAAGTGATGTCTCAGGGCCAGATCCCCATCACCATCCAGCTTCTGAATCACATCTACGACCAGGGAGCCAATCATCCTATCCAGGAGTATGAGCAGGTGGCCGAGTATCTTCGGCTGCATCTCAACTGGAAGTTTGTGCAGCATGGAGGCGATGAGCTGGACTCAGAGAGCTTCCCAAACACCGAGGTCTCCGTCTTGCAAGGAACGGCCAAGCCCAGGTACACGAAGCCCGAGAAGAGTGCCGCCGCCGACATTCTGTCTGTGGCTTCCCTGGCAGTCAACTCATACGCTGCCAAGGACACCAACGACCTGGTTCCCGTGTCGACCGAGTCCGTCCCGAAGGACTCTGTTGCTTTGCCGCCCAAGTTCTACGGCTACACCCCGGTCTATGAGGCAACTGAAGGAAAGGAACATGGTTTGGAACCTATTGCTGCTTAAATCTGGGTTAGGCTATTACAGCTTAAAATTACCTTCGTCAGTCCTAGTTGACCTCAATTAAGATACGCAATCCTTTTTTCAACAGATTTCTTGATCCAATTGTGTTGGCGTAACCTGTGAACCCGAATTTAAACTATCTACGGTTACAAGTCACTCGCGCATTTTTCCGCCGAGAAAACATGTTCATGTTCGCTTTGTCTCTGTTAGACTCATTCTCAATTAACTCGATATCAAGCAGCCCCCACGGACGGGGTACCTGCCTCAAAAGCGGAAGTCATTTAGAGTATTGGCGCAGGTATTGGGGGAAATCTTGTGACTAGACAATACAGTGTAGTATAGAACACAAAAAACAAAGCTAGCTTACTCTAGGCCAGGAGCCACGCGTAACATACTTCTCGTTTATGCACCATTCAACTGAGCCTTAGTTATGTGAACCATCAATGCCGAAGAGAGGATCCAGGAACAGTAGTGAGTCCGAGACCTATACAATGTTAGCTATCAAGCCGGTGAGATGTTACGTCATTGCACTCACCATATCGAACTCGCCAAATTGAGGGTCCAGCTCATCGGCTGGGGTTAGCATGGACTGTTTTCTACTCTCCTCGACAGTGAAAGACTGCCCAGATCCTCTGACTTCATAATCGAAGCTTCTCATAATTTCATCGATATTGAGATTTGTAAGAATGGGATCGAGACCGACCTGTCGGTTCTCATACGAAGCTTCGTCCGAGTGCAAGCGATCCTGAGCATCAATAAGTGCACTGGTAATCATCGATGTTTCGACTCCTGGCTGATGCGAGTGGTCCATGTTGAATCCATTGCCCAAATTGACATTGAGTCGACGTATAAGCCCTTTAAGAATTCTCGTCGTTCGTCGGGGCGCATAACACTTGATCTGGTGCTGTCCCAATACGTCTAAGCAGTTCTGCAGGCACCTGTGTGCTTCTGAATCCGACCTTCTTTGAGCCGCAATGCGAACGTGGATTGTCGCACTGACATATGTGGCGTAGGACACGAAGTAAGGTGCTGTCATCATGCAAAAGGACTTCTGGTACAGTTGCAGGATCCCGTGAATCTCCAGCGCCGCGGTGGCGCAGATGCCAAACGCATCGCTTGCGGCCGACGTCGACACTGACTGAAGATGACCGTCGGAAACAAAGGGACGATGCAACAGAATGACAAGAGAGTTATACATGGAGCTAAGAAAGTCAATCAGCTGAGTGATTTAAAGTCAAAGATCGAAGCCAACTCACAGAAGAGATAGCGTATGGGGAAGGACTGTAGAAGACGTATGGTTGCCAATTTGCACTGACAGATGAGCGGGTAGCGCATCTCGCCAATGCTTCAGCTCGTCATAAAGAATACTTGACATATGCAGCAAATCCACTGGGTCCTTGGACAAGCTACGTTCGGCGTAGAGGTTGCAAAGTATTCGATCCATGATAATCCCGAGTTTGCAAAGTTGTTCAAAAGTTGAAACAGTGTATGTTGGATGGTCTAGCTGTCTAGAGCCCAAAGCATACGTGAGACTGTTGAATGGCTCGAGTTCTTCATATTCGTCTAGGAACTTTATTGGCACGCGATTGTCAATTTCACGTAGCCGCGCAGGCCTGCCTTGGTAAATGGATTGGACCTTGTCCAAAACTGTCTCATTTGGTCAGTAAACTCTTCAGTAAACCTTATTGATGTCAGGGGTAGTACTGAAAGCGGACCAAAAAACTCGCCGATGTATCTCTTGATGCTCTGGACAGCGAGGTTTGGCTGAGCGAGGGTTCGAGCCTTCAATATGAATCCCGAGGTCCACAATCATATTTATGGCGATTCCCAGGTAATGCCAAGCTAGGCTCCTTTCATCACACCATGACAGAAGAGTGTCTGATATGACAAGAAGTGCCTGAATTGTTGTGACCTCGCTCTTGAAAAGTATTTGCGAGCTAGAGCTATGCAGACATTGCTCGAATCTACGTCGAAACGACTGTCCTGCCACCTCACTTTCGCTGGCATCGTTGGCGCATTTCGCAGTCGGCAGATATCTTGACGCTGAGAATAGAATGGCATTCAGCAGAAATTTAGAGAAATATCGCCCATTGCAAGCCATATCTCGCATGAAGACTGGTCGATAGACGAAGCTGCCTGAGTAGTGCTGGCGATTCCAGAATATTGACAGCAATTGCATGCCAAGGTCGGGATCTGTATCGTCAAAGTCAAGCTTGCCATGCTTGAAATTCATCAACTCTAGCTGACCTATGATTTTCGGTTAGTTCCAAGGTTCGAATAGGCCCCCTGGCCTCGTCCTCTTTGCGTGACATACGCTGCCTTGTAGTGGCTGCTAGCAGCCGATCCTTGGCGTGGTTATCAGCATCCTGTCTAGGCCGTTGACCTTCTATTTGACTAGGTGTTTCTTCGTCAAACATTGCACTAGAAGGACCATGGAAACGACCCTCGGGGGCGACAACGGAATAGCGCAGTCTCCTAGAAGGGGTGGATGGTAAGGGCAGTAGCTGGTCTGAAGGTGGCAACGGTGACTGTTCCGAGCTCCTGTTATTGGCTAAGGGGGTACTTCCCCGTTCTGAAGCTGGGAATGGATTCTCTGGGGCTTCATCTTGAGTCGGCGAGTGAGCTATGTTCCCAACGCTTAACGGTGAGTCTTGCTGGCGTAGGGATTTGCGGAGTCGCGCGTTCTCTTCCTCGAGGTAGCGAATACGGGCGTTTGATGGCCTGAAGAGATATAAATATCACTATACCGTATTACTGGCAAGACTACTTACCTTGCTTGTTTTACCCTCTTGGCGTACGTGCAATCCTGACCTCGCAATTCACAATTCTCACACTGCGGTCGGGCATTGTCGCATCCTAGCTGCTATTTGTCAGCCCGGCAGGAATCCATCGGGTTTAGTGACCAAGGTACCTTCCTCCCTCTACAAAAATCACAGGCAATTGAACTTCGATCCCTTCGTTTGCGAGCCAGCGTGGGCATTTCGGTTGGCATGGTTTCTCGGGGTATTGGGTGGGGAGATGACGGAAGCTCACAGTCCGTGGATGTTGTACAAGTGGGAGGATTAGGATGCTCCGCTGAAGCAACGAGATGTTCGGCTCCGCAATAAGCCGGAGGAGAATCGGAAACGTAAGCGGATCGAAATGCTCCGATAGGTTAGTGGGATGGAATTCAACAGAGATGACGGAACGTGTTGATCCATACAGCCCCACGCCATCTCTTAGACCAACAGCCCATGGTTAGTATTCATCCTGTCGTGCTATGCACCCTATCCTTTTAGTCTGATCTTGAAAATGTACATTGTCTCCAATTTGTGTGTCTGTGTTTGTTCATTGGTTTCAAGTTATTTCTTCTAAAGGTGCCTAACAAAGATCCTCAAGATCACTTGTCCCCGTCCAAGAGAGGCAGCAATGTCTCAGCAGATCTCTCCAGAAGACTCGTGTAGTAGCTATCAGAGAGCAACCCCGAGCCGTGATCAATGATGAACTGAAGATGCTCCGGAGCCACATTTACCGCATCCGACTCCAATTGTCTTCTCCCATAGCTCCCCAATGGCGTACGATCAATTGGCGGCATGAACTCGACCGCAAGCCCTCCATTATAACCCACCTCAGTCAAGACGGACATGATGGCAGGCCAGTCGAAGGCTCCGTCTCCTGCAGCGAGGCGGTTGTGGTCCGCCACATGAAAATCGACGATGCGAGAGCCACACGCTCGAATCGCAGCAATCATGTCCTTCTCTTCCAGGGCTAGGTGAAACGGATCGAAGGTGATGCCGCAATCAAACCCAACTTCATCTGCAAGAGCGAGAGCCTGATCCGAGCGATTGAGGAAGTAGGTCTCGAACCTGTTCAAGGGTTCTAGTCCAACCTTGATGCCTCTATCCTTTGCAAATGACGCAACCTCACGTAACCCTTCCACGGCCCATTTCCATTCATTCTCCGCCGTAGACGTGGAGACAATTTTGCCCACTCTTCCAGGAACAATGGTGACAATTTGTCCACCAAGCTGAGCTGACATATCCACAACATCCTTCATGTACTGAATAGTGTCTTGTCGCTGCTGAGCATCAGACGCGATCAAGTCCCGATTGCCATGTTGGATGGTGACCGTGCCCCAGCATTTGATGCGGTACTTCTCCAGCAGAAGACGTGTCTCGTGGATGGAGTAGAGACTTGGTTCTCCGGCCAACTCAATGCTGGAATATCCCAGCTGGCTGAGACGCTTGAGAGTGATTTCGAGCGCTTTGGGGCGCATCCAAGTGTGAGCAGATAGATGCATGGTAATAGATGAAGGACTGAACGGAGGGACTGATTTGGGGGAGTGAGATGATGGATATTGTGCACGCAGGAGATGGGGGAAATATAAGCATCACAAACATCATAAATATTCGTTAGCGGAAGCTGTTGTTCCGAGCATAACGGTGATCAAAGGGCAAAGCGACGACGGGAGAGAAGGAACCGCGCGGACCCTCAGCATCCGCCCAGGCGATTGTGTGATTAAACGGATCGTCTTATTCCGCGTTTTCACAAATGGCAAACATATATCATGCCTTCAATGTCCTCTATATTTCACTTCTACAATCAATCAACTCTTCAATACAATAATTCAGCTGTTGCATCAATCTCCAGAAATTATAACGCGATGGATGTGTCTTGGCCAGATGACTCAATCTTTGACCCCTTCAACATTTCCGAGCACACGTGAGAATACTCAGACCAATATCCTTGAACGGACTAGTCATTGACACCTACAGGTACAAAACCATTTCTTCGCACGACATCAAATGTGCCATTTTGATCCCCAAGACTCTGAAGCCAGGTCTTCACCCCGTCATCTTCAACTTTCATGGGGGCTTCTTCGTCACTGGACACTCCCTGTTTGCCTCCTTCTTCCCGCCATCTGTCAGCCCACTGGCGCTTGAGAACTCCGGCATTATTGTCTCTGCCGACTATCGACTGTTGCCTTCGGAAAATGGCATAGCAGACATACTCGAAGACTTGGAGGACTTTTGGCAGTGGACTAAATCGGGACTGTCAAGGGCTTTGGAACAGGTTGCCCCCGGATATGTGATTGACTTCTCTAAAGTACTGGTGGTTGGTGGCTCTGCGGGTGGATATTGCGCCACGCAGGTAGCTCTCTCCCATCCGGAAGATATTTCGGCACTTGCCATTATCTATCCGTTCCTCGACGCCAAGGACAAGCTGTATCTGGAGGGTCCAGCTGAAGGAGAGCCTACTGTTCTCCGCTACCCCTTAGATGAGATGCCATCAGTTCCGGATACCATTGTCTGGATCGAGGAGAGTATGAAGACGGTGACCACACAGGAAGGCTTTGAAAGGACTCTGTTCGCCACTTCTGCCTGTCAAAACGGCTTCTTCTCTACGCAGATTTTCGACAACAAGAACATGGATCTGGATGCTTTTCTTCCTCTGGCAAGAATCAAGGCTGGTGCCAAGTTGCCTCCGAGAGTGTAAGGAACCCCTACTCGGTACAGCATTACCCGAAGCTAATTTTGTAAGGTGGTTGATGCACGGTGACGACGATTCTACAGTCCCTATCCGAGGATCTCACGAGTTTGCGAAGTTGCTACAGGAGATGCTTCCCGAGACAACTCTACGGTTTGACATATGCCCTGGACAAGATCACGCCTTTGACTACGATGAGACGAAGTGGAAGCTCCTTGCGCCGGCAGCGCTGAGTTTTGTCCGGGACGGTTGGTTGGGACTTGAGTAAGAGACCACGTTTAGCAAGGCGAGACAGAGGGCCGGCTGTAGTCAAGGAGGAAAGAGAATGATTAGGCAAACAGTTATGCAAGAGATGATCTATCTTTTAACCTAAAGAGCGTGCCAGTGGATCTTGGGGATTGCTTTGACCGTGACATTAAAATAACTACTTAGCAACAATGACTGACAGATCACGACAGTGGAGTGCGTCTCACCTCACCTCATCCCCTATGTATTTGTAAGCCGGACAACTTCAAGCCCCGAGTCCGCAATCATCAGCCGATTGTCGGTATGGCGCATGCCAGGTCACTATTGGTTGTGCGGCCCTCGGGGTAAAATGCGTCCGCGTCAGGATGAGATCATAGGAGACAACAAGCACGTTGCACCACGAAGCAACGGCATATATGCATCAAACATTCAAAGGTCGGAAGATAAGAGACACGCTATCCATCCAGCCAGACCCTCGTAACGCCTCATCGCTCACAATGGGTCCTCCAATCCTCACAGTCTGTGGTGCCCTCGGTCGGCAGGGCGCCAGCGTTGTCTCGTCGTTCACTTCTGACGCAGCGTCTCAGTACCATATCCGAGCCCTTACTTCCAACGTCGACAGCCCAGCAGCTAAGGAGCTAGCCTCCAAGCCGAATGTTAGCGTCGTCGGAGTCGACCTCATCTCTCTTGACAGCATTGTCACAGCATTCGAGGGCTCGTCTCTCGTTTTCGCAAACACGGCTTTCCCGCCTGCTGTGTTTATCGAGTCAGGCGCAGCGGCCGCGCAGGACGCCGAGGCCAGCCAAGGGCTGAACATTGCACATGCAGCCTCCAAGACGTCGTCTCTGAAGCACTTGATTTGGTCGACTTTGCCGGATGCGCTGTCGGAGACCGAAGGCAAACTCGACATTCCTCACTTCCAATCGAAGATCCCAGCAGAGCGGTATATACGGAGTTCTGAGAGTGGTCTGGCGGACAAAACTACGTTTCTTCGTGTTGGTCTATATGGATCGGTTGTAAAAAACCCTCCTTACAGTCCTGTCAATGTGGTATGTTCACATTATGGGGTGTCCGTTCAATTTACTTCCAGCAGATTACTGATCGAAGCAGGAGGCCACCAATGCTCGACTGCTACTATTGCCGGTTTCCCCCGACATTACCTTCCCTTTTGCTGGGGACGAGACTCTGAACGTCGGTATTTTTGCGAAAGCCATCTTTTCTCAGCCAGAGAAGACGATTGGCCGTTACGTGAATGGAGTAGCTGAGGTTCTGTCTGCCCGAGAATGGGCAAGGTGCTTGGAGAAGGCTCTGAAGCATCAAGGCAAGGAGACCCGGGTGGTCTTTGCGGAATGCGCCCTGAGCGAGTTTGTGGAGCTCTGGGGTGTCCTAGGCACTGAGATTGGGCTGATGTTCAGATACTTCAACGACTACGGCGAGGGTAGCTTCGATGTGGGCGTAACCGGCCAAGTAGTTTTAACGGCACAGGATTTAGGGATTGCAGGCCTCTTGCGAAACAGCGAAGACGCTGCAGCTCAGTTTGAATGGTGATGCATAGCCGCTATTATATACATAAGGGCAGTAATAATCCTTTGTCCATAGCTATGAAACTCCGACTGTATGACCTTTGGAGCCAATAAGTCTGAATTACTATAACTGAGATCCTGAATCACGCGTTCGGTTATTCTCTAATACCCCCAAAAATAAAGAGCCTGCTCTAGTTTCTCACCAACATAACTATCAACCGACTCGTTACTAGGAAGATTTTATAGCCTCGATATGGCCCAATTACTTAAGTTAAGTCCCTGTGAATACCGCATAGTTAAAGATGATTGTTCAGTTTATTTCACTAGCTAACTAGACCCAAACAATCCAACAGGTTAAACCCAGTATTTTAAACGGTAAGTTAAAGGTGGGAAAACCTCTGACGGTGACAAACCCACCATTAACAAAGCACAGTAACCATGTTCCAATGGAATAGCACAATGTTGTCCTCGATTACATGACGAAGCTGTTGAAGGGGATTTTCACCCCGACAATCTCCGCGACCAGTTGATCAAGGTGACCTAGCTTCTCGAGGTTATACTTGCTCAAGAGATACTTGCGGTCAGTGGGCATCAAACACGCCATCAGGCCACCGAGAGGCGTAATGCCGTTACGCTCGCCAATACCGAGCACGGTGGTGTCAATGTGGGTGGCCCCGGCTTCAAGAGCGACGAAGGCGTTCGCGACAGCACATCCAGTATCATTGTGAAAGTGCGTCTCGATGTCGCAGTCGACGAGCTTGCGAAGGGCAGAGATCTTTTCGAAAACTTCCCGCGACGTAGCACCGCCGACGGTATCGGCGATGCCAACGCGGTTGGCACCCAGCCGATCCATGAGAGAGTACAGCTTCAGGATCTCGGCGAAGTCGGAGCGGAAGGAGTCCTCCCCGGAGAAGCGAACCTCAATGTTGTTCGATTTGACGAAAGCGATGACCTCTTCGGCCTTGGCAGCAATGTAGGCCAGGTCCTTCCCGTGGGAGTGCTCCATCAGTTGGGTAGACGTGCCAATGCACATGTTGATTCCATCGACACCTGTCTGGACGGCGATTCTCGCGTCGTCCATGTTGCATCGGATGTGGCACAGAATCTAGGTCATCGTTAGCAGGAGATTTGGGACGGTGAAAGATCGGCTCAAGTACCTTGGCCTTCAAGCCCAGATTGCAGATAGCCTCACAATCCATTCTGGACTGCTCAGAAGCAGCAGGCGACGTCACCTCGATCTGATGTTGGTGTCAGCCAGGAACATTCATTTTCGAATGGATGGGCATTCTTACGTATTCCACTCCGAAATCATCCAGGGCCTGAGCGATTTGGAGCTTCTGAGCCGTGCTGAAGTGGGCCGTGGCAAATTGTTCGCCCTCACGCAGGGTGCTGTCGATGATGCTGAAGTTGGCGAGGTTGCCAGAAGAGCTCATGGAGGTATTGGCGGAAGAGTTGGTGCCCCCGTAAGAATCGTCGCTCGCAAGCGAGATGCTGTCTGCAGAAGAGCATGCGTCAAGCTCACGCAGAGTATTGTCAATAGTAAAGTTCGGGTCGTCGTTGGTGGGGCTCGTTAGGGAGGCTTCCAAGACAGCGCTTTGATCGAATGCTGAACGAAGAAGAAGGGTAAGCCAGAGACGGAGAGATAGTCAGGAGGAACGGCTCCTACCATGGTCATTCGAGTTCTGGCCATCCCCGTGGGCGCCGCTGTTGCTGCTGCTGCTGCTGCTGGCGCCGTTCTCCATGGTATGGCTGGTATGATGGCCGGCGCAATCCGATCCATTGCAATTGTCACCACTGCTGCTGCTGCTGGCACCATTGCCCATGGTATGGCTAGTGTGGTGGGTGATTGGGTTGCTGGCGGTGCACATGATGATGGTCGTAGCATTCGGTTGGACGTAGCCCAGAAACTCGTTATGTGTGTGTTTTGTGTTTTGTGTTTTGTGTTTTGTGTTTTGTGTTTCGTGTTGTGTGTTGGGTGTTGGGTTTGGGATTGTCGGGGCGAGAGAGACACTGTCTTTTAACCGCTTCTTGGTGACTCAGGCGACGATGAAAAGTCTTTCCGAAGTTCGGGGTCCCCGCACTTGGCCGTGCAGCACTGTTCCACAGGATGCACGTTGGTGGAGGACGCGCCGGGGTCCGACATTTTTATTCCTGAGCTCTGTCCAGTGCTTGAGCTGCGCCCGGTTCCGCCCAAGGCCGCCTCTAGACTTTGGTGCGCTACCGGACCACCGAACTTTTCAGCCTACCGAGGTACTAGGATCTAGACCACAGAATAGTCCCTAGTCCAAGGCCAACTCAGGATCCTACAACCGTACCTGCTGTGTATTAATAAAAAATTCGGATATTACTAGTCCAACTAATGCAACAGAACAACTGTATTTCTTCGATAACTTGTCTGCGAATCAATTTCAACATCGCTTCAAAGCTAGGGTCGCCTCATGACGTACAGCCCCACTCAGAACAACCTAGCCGAACATTTTTAGCACCCGCACACACCACCACCACCACCTCGGCAGCAACCGTCCTGCGAATAGACCACGTTGCCGTTGTCAACACAGGAATGGCCAGTGTGACGACATGGCGGCAATCATGCTTCTCAATTCGGCAAATGCACAGGCGTTTCATCCCTCAGGTCTATGCAGTGGCTGAGGATTCAGGCACTGCACGTGACTGTACTGCTTTTGAGATGCTGACTAAACTTCCTTATCATTTATCCCTTATCACACTACGGAGTAGTATATGGTGAAGCGACCTTGGCGCACACCGTATCCCCTGATTTTTGACTGCCGTAACATCTCTTCATTGAGTCTGAGCGAATAGAACTATGGTGATAAGTCTCATATTAAGTCACTTGAAGTACCTGTCCCCCATATCTCAAAAACGAACAGTCCGCTGCGCTGGTTCCTTGTTATCCTCGCCATCAATCGACTCATCACCAGGGAGAATCTCTTCAACGGTCCTCGTCTCAGCTTCCTCTCGATCCAGGCCCCAATCCACTATATCCGGGTATTTTCCAATATAGAACCGCAAACTCAGAATTGCCAAGATGCTTCCAGCGGCGAACGCTGCCGCCAAGGGGAACCCAACCGGATATTTTGGACTGTCGCTTACGCGCCACGCCCGGAGCGGAATGGATGCGTGGCCAGCATAAACAAGAGTGACGGCAATTCCGACAAGAATGGAGCGAATCTCCGGCTCTTTACGGAGAATCTCTGCCATCCAAGCCAGAAGGGCATAGCCCCATGCTGCCGTAGAGAAAGTCAAGAAGTAGAAAGCCATGATGGTAACGACACCTGACACGATAAAAAGCCATTGCCATCCTGCGAGACCCCGGGCGCCATTAAGGTTTTTGTAGAGAGCTGCTTGGACGATGCCCAGGAACATATTGCCTGCAACACCACTGACTCCAAAGATTGCAAGTCGCTTTCCCAATTCTTTCGGCGTGTACCTGTTGTTAATTAGCAATATTCTATAGTGAAGATGAAGACTCACCAGTTGAGGATAAGGGACACAATGCCAGGCCATGAGGTCGACTCAAAGACACCGAGAAAGAATCGCAACACATAGATAGTCTTCGCATTGGTCGCCTTGTATGTGAACAAGGTAAACATTCCCCAGACTATCTCGCAGATTGGGAGGAAGATCGATGGTCGGACTCGTGTTTGGACCAACTGCGACGGGACGATGAAGAGGGCGTAGCCAACCGAGAACCACGTTGTAAACTCAACCAACTCATTCCCGAACAGCTGCAAGTCTTCCTTCATTCCTGAAACGCAAGCGGCAGTCGTTGCGCTCTGGTCTGCGTCTTTAAGTAGGCTAGAGGTCATGAGCTGTGACGTCGGAAATAGATGGTGAGATGCATCTCGTACCCGGCACAGAAAGCCCAAGACAAAAGCAATAAATCGAGTTTGAGGATGAGAACGTGTCTCGGATCTTTGAAGTAGGGATGAATTTTGGCAAGCCAAGACGTCGAGTCGGGAATCGTGGCGACCTGTCGGTCCTTGGAGGCTGGGCCATTTTTCAGACTTGTTGTGGGCGACGACATGGTTACGCGTTGCCAAATGGGTCAAGCAGTAAACCTGGTTAGGTGGTTCGCGTAGAGTTGAAGCTTATTTCAAGATTAACGGAAAATCCTTCAGCTGAAGGCATCCTATTTATGCCCCAAGCAGGTCAGTCGGAACAAGCATGCTTTCTGTTTGTGTTCTTGCACGCAAGGCAATTTCCAAATTCTTTCGCCAAGGAAGGCCCTTCTTCTTGACTATTGCTTCCCATACCAAGGCTATAATGACGGAATAAACTCTTAAGGATTCCATAACAGGCAAATCCTGGTTCATGGGCCGGCTAGGGGCGCATCTACCACTCAAGCGATGGGGAGTATCTCGCTTCGTTCTACCCCGATGCAACTTTACCGATGCGACAGGTTCCGCCATGGTCCAATAAGAGCGAGTGCAATATAGGCTTTCGTCTCCGACATGGCTGTATGGACCCTGAGAGCGTCGATGGCGTCTTCTGCCCGACATATGATGCAGAGCTTATTCCCCAGACTAGTGTGTGATGGTTAGCTTGGCAGTAGATGACGACAATCAACATTTCCAATTCAGTCAAATCCAGTCGGAAATCCTCCGACCTCGATGCTGGAAGAAGCTGAGATTGGAGAAGCTACAATATGTGCTGGGGCTGCTGCATCAACTCTGCTTCAATATGCAACTTGAAGCACAGACTTCCTCGACCAGCTACCCAGAGCCTCTCTCCGAACAAATTGTGCATATATCGACAAGACGTCATGTCTTCTGAGCCGCTATACCCTGCATACCTCCCCACTCGATCCGAGGGCTACGTCGCGCCCGTGGTGGTACCCTTGTTCGAGGCGGAAGAACCTGGCAACCGTGCAGATCCGTCCAAGCCGTCACTCTTGAAGACGGGGGCGGACGTGACAAACATCACCCCGAGGATTGGCACTGAAATCCGGGGAGTGCAGATCAGCCAACTGAGTAAAAGTGGTCTCGATGAGCTTGCTCTTCTAGCTGCCGAGAGAGGCGTAGTCGTTTTTGTTGGTTCTTTTGATCTGTGATAGCATATCAATTACTAACCCCGAAATAGAGGGACCAAGATTTCGCCGACGTTGGATTTGACAAGCAGCTTGATACTGTGAAGCACTATGGTCCGCTTCACCACCACCCAACGATGGGCTATCCTAAGGGCACCGGGCCTGAGTTCCATGTTGTCTACGCAGACGAAAAGTCGTAAGACTCCCACAATGTAAAGAAATCATCATCAAAGCTGAAAGGTTACTAGTGGAAACTTGAGAACCCTTTTGGGCCCACGGACAGCCTATGACTTGTGGCACATCGACCAAACTTTCACCCCTAACGTTCCCTCAACCACGTTCTTCTGGGTCCTTGAAACCCCTAAGGCAGGTGGTGGCGACACCGCATTCACCTCGCTCACGGCGGCATATGAGGCACTATCTCCAGCTTTCAGGGAGACGTTATCGTCGTTGAACCTTTTGCACACCTCTGCCTCAGAAGGGGAAGTCAGACGAGTGGGCACTGAGCGTGCCTTGAAGGAAGCGATCAACGCTACCCACCCGCTTGTCATCAAACACCCCGTCACCGGCAAGCCAGCACTATTTGTGAACCCTACGATTGCTCGTCAAGTTGAGGGGTTCTTGCCTGAAGAGTCACAGCACCTCTTGTCGTTCCTTCACAACCACATCGGGAGCTTAGACTTCAACTGCCGTGTGAGGTGGGAAAAGGGAACGGTGGTCGTCTGGGATCAGCGATCATCTGCGCACACGGCCATCCCTGACTTCCAAGATAACGAAAGGAGGCACATGGTGAGGGTGATACCTTATGGCTCGCAACCAAAGCCATTTTCTTCTAGCTTGAGTTATTGAGGTGAACCTGGGTATCTTTCAGGTTTAAAGGGTCAAATATGCAAGGCAGTCGGACAGGTGTATATTTCTGGATAAGAAATATCTGGATTGCGTTAAGTAACTGCCCATCTTAACTCAACTCGAGTACATTTTTACGTAGCGGGCGTGGCCTCCTTCACGACTCCGGGGAATGAACTAAGCTTGAGAAACAATCAAATAGAAAGTTATATATACATGAAATTTAAAATAAGGTACAAATGGTACTGAGTGCCTAGCCATCAGGTAAAAAGTCGCCCCCGACTACTTATATCATGAAATCTTTGGACTGTAATCCAACAGGTACAACCCTCCCCTCATGATCCCCCTATTTCGCATAAGGCCACGGGTAGGACTGCCACACGTAGTTGACACAGGAATTAAGAACAATGTGCAGTAGGCACTGCTGGAACTGTTCCACGCCATCTCCGCTCTGGAAGCAAACTTCTTTGGTCCACTCGATGTCAACGAATTCCAACTCGCAGACGGGGATGTTGACGGCCAAAGTCTCCCGCTTAGACAGGACCCTGTTCGGGTTCTCGGCCATTTGGATCCACAAGTTTCCAAAAATGCTTGCGTCGCGCGGCATGAACTGCCAAGACTTGTCCTGCGACCACTGAGCTGACTTGACAATGTCCTCCTTGGTCAGGTTGAAGTGGCCCAGCGTATCCTCCGCCGTCCCGTAATTGGCGAACATGTTCTGTTCGAGCCGATCCCACGCGATAATGACGTAGTTGTAAAAGTTGTCGCAGTAGGTCTTGTCCTTCATGAGACTGTCGAACTTGGGGCTCCCGAAACACGGGTCGTACTTGAAAGTCTTGGTCCCCAGGGCCGACTCCCACGCGAAGTCGATCTTGCCTTTGGGGAACTTGAGGATGAAGACTTTCTGGGCGTTCCAGATCTCGCTGATCATGGGCGCTGTGGTACATCTGTAAAACATTTCCGTGTCAAAGTTTCCTAGGATGTCCTGGTCCGTGAATGCGCCATCGGATAATAGCCGGGCGAGCTTCGTACTCTCGGCGTCATCTCCTTGTCTAGGCAATTTCTTGAGATAGTCGTCGAAGTAAGCCGTGACGGCCCTGTGAACGTTTCCACGTAGCGTAGCATAATTCGTGGAGAGATCAGTGAATGTGTCGAAGCGGGGGTCGTAGGTCGGAGCCTTGGTCCAAGTCATCATCGACCCTTGCATGACCATGATGCTACTCGCAAGACCAAAGCCTCCACCCCCGACACCAGGGGCATAGGACGCAATGCCTCCAAGCATACCGACGATGAAGGTGTTCCAAGCGGACTTGTCCATGTCGACGTTGGTCTTTCCGGGCATGAATGCCGAGGACATGAGGGGCAGAGATAGGATGGTGTCAAAGCCCGAGTCCTTGAACTCGGCCACCCACAATTGCAGGAACTTGGCGAAGCCAGCCATGTTCCAGAGGGAGAAGGCTCTCTGCCAGTTTGCGTGGCATTTGTCTTCCAGTGTGGACTTGTCAAGACTGCAGCTTTGGGTAATGCTGATGGTGGGTGAATGGTTAGTGAACAGCGAGGACTAAGGATGTCCTGGTTGTTACTTACTCATTGCATGAGATATCCCAGTTGAAAGCCTTATCTTCATTGTCAAGGTTGAACTTGGCAATGACTCTGGGGATACCATTGTAACTGCCCTCGGATGGCACAGGCCAGCCGCGGTTCGAGTACAAGCGAGACCGTGCCTCGAACCAGTCCCCCATCGCCAGCTGGTTCCAGAGTCTGGGCGACCACGATCCCTCATTACTATCGCAGAACAAGGCCGCTCCGTCATTGCCGTCGCCAGGTGTGTCAGGCGGACTGACCTCTCCAGGGTTGTAATCGGGCAGTCCAGGATCTTGAACCTCGCCGTCGCCGTCATCGCCGCCGGCGGGACATGTATTATACCACGCAAAACCCTAATATCTCGATTAGCGACTTGTGATTTGGGAAACAGCAGCGAATTAACCACTCACATAGGCTTCCGTTGCCTTGACCTCGACTTGATCAGCACGGCCGAGACCACCCACGTTGGGATAATGCATGTTCGGACCCCTAGCCGATCCAAGATACAACACGCCTGAGTTTACCCAGTGAAATTTGCTGCCAGACAGACGCTCCGAATTGGGTAGTTCTCCGTTGTTGTACCAGACAGTCGCGTCGCCGCTGAACTTGTCGATCCACAAGAAGTCGGCCTTGCCATCTCCATTCACATCCGCAAAGCGATGGTTCGCTCGGTCCTTCTTCTCACTATACTTGATCTGACCGGCGTATCGCATGGTACCCTCGTTGTCGTTGAGCCATGCAACAGCTCGGCCGTTGGGTTCCATGCAGATATAGTCGACGCAGCCACTCCCACTAGCTGCGTGTTAGTATGATGTGTCAGACAGACGAAAGAGCAGCTACTTACGTGATATCGGCAAACATGACGCCAATGTCTTGGAAACCAAGACCCCAGCCCTGACTGCACTTCCCGCTATTAGCGACCGTCTTCTTGTCAAAGCTAAAGTCTTTGCCGTCGAATTTGGTCCTCCAGACGGTGAGGGATCCATCGGCCTGGGCAGCACCGATAATATCAGCCTTGCCATCTCCGTCCCAATCGCCAATGTGAAGGGACTTGCGGTCCATGCCGGTTTTGAGAACAACACCGTGGTCAATCCAGCCCGCTATGTACAGAGCCGTTGAGCCGCCGGAGGGGTTTTTGTTCCGGAAGATGTTGACCTGGCCGTCTGGCGAGATCCAGACGTAGTCGTCGATACCGGTGCCGGACATGTCGCCCCATCTTGCGCCGTCACCTAGAGTAGAGTCAGTAAAACACCGTGAAACAAAGTAGTAGGCTACTAACCTTTTTGGAATTTGCCTCCGGAGCCAGTGTTCTTCCAGGCCTTGACCGTGACACTGCACGTTTTGCCGTTGGTGCTCTTGCAGCCATCCCAGTCAACCCGGACATACTATGTAAACGTCGTCAGTATTCCACTTTAAATTGTGTGTGTGTGTGTGCACTTACGTCTCGGCGCCCCGAATCATAGAGCCTTCCGAAAATGATGTTCTCCCGGCCCTCTGTATCCTCACCCATACCGCCATGAGTAACACCCGTCTTCAACCAGGATGGCGCCATTCCCTTGCCGTCACCCCGCTGGTTGATGTAGGTAGTGACTTTGCCCTCTTTGTCAAGCCACAACCAATCTGAACGTCCACTGTTCCCAGGTTAGCAAGGCTCGCGCATTATAGTTGGGCAACCATACTCTCCGTTGATATCGACTAAACACAGTTAGTAAGTGAAGCATTAAGGAAGAGAATAACTAACCAAATCGTACTCCGTCGAGATCACCCATGCCTCGCCCGGGGGCTACCTTGCCGAGATCCTGCCAGTATTCGGCGCTCCGACCCAAGCCACCGTTTCGCCAACAGCGTACGTCACCGCTGTCCGCAACAACACAGTAGTCGAGTCTTCCATCACCGTCGATATCTGCAAGCCGGACGTGTCTTTGCTCATAACCACTAGGATGGATAAAGTACTAAGTTTTTGCTGTTAGTTAGGCTCGGCAAAAGTTGCATCGAAACATACCCCACCAAGGAAGTCAAACGTGGGTGGATTTCCTCCATTGTTGATCGATACATGCCTGCCAGTTCCTAGTCAGCGTGTGATAAGTAAAGTGACAAAAGGAGCAACGCACATGTCACCCTCGGCTCCAATACAGATGAAGTCGTCCAAGCCATCGTTATTCTATACAATGTCAGCCCCGTCCCGTATATGATCGATAGTGATATAGTGATGTACATACCACGTCGCCCCAGTGGATACCCTTGGTCTTGCATTTGTCAGGGATGTTGATCTTTACGCCAGCACCGAATTTGCCGTCGCCTTCATTCTCATACATCATGACCGAGCCGCTGTCCTTGTTGACATAGATCAGCTCATCTCTCTCGCCACCACGACCTGCTCCATTGTTGACAAGCTGGGCCATGTAAAGCACGCCCTCGGCAGCAATATTAAAGGTCTTGAGCTTGCCCATTTCTTGTGAACTGTGCTTGTATGGACCATCGCCCATGATAAATGGTGACGCTGCGGTCAGGATCTGTTCGCCCGCACGGGAATCGGCATTTCCACTTCCATACGACTTGGGACAGGTTCCGCCTCCGCCCTTGTCGTCGTCGTTGAATGAAACGCCCTTGGGTGCCTCCTTGAGCCAGCCCTTGTTGTCCAAAACTTTTCCAAAGGCGTGTCGCCAAACAGCAGCCATCTTGCGGAACCCGCTCACCTTAGGATGGATGCCATCCTGTTCCCAGATGTCGTTCATGGTGATGAAGCCATCAGCCATCTCAGCCAGCTCGACTTTGTAGCCTTGGCTCTTCATGTTCTTGGCAAGGGTGCGGTACTGTGCGTTGATTATATCGGTATTCCCCTGATTGTCTCGGTTGGGGATGAGCGTAGAGAGGATGACAACAGCGTCAGGGGAGTGAACGAAACATTCTGTGATGAGAGCTTCCATACGGTAAGAAATGTTTGGCAAGTCTTGGTTTCGCGCTGCATCATTGGTTCCAGCATTTATCAGAACCAAGTTGGGCTTTTGGTTCGGGAGTGAAAGCCTCGCCTTTTCGAGTACACCATCCACTAGAAATCCAGGCCAGCCTTCGTTGTCCTAGCCCGGCTTATTAAACGACTATTATTTCGACGGGAATGAGAAGTCGGGGACTCACGTTATCGGCCATTTCTCCGTAGTTAACTGACCCAACCATGTTGACTTTCCACCCCTCAGAACGCAGCTGGTCTCGAATGAGCTTGCGATAGCCGTTACCGTTAGTGTCAGGTGGCGCGGGCTGTCCTCTCGTGATAGAAGCTCCAAGAGGCATGATACGAAGATAGAAATCTTCGGCACGGCGTTGAACTTTTGGGAACTCGCCGTCTACGCTGAGGTAGTCGTTGTAGTCGGCTGCCGCGGGAAATGCCCCAGTTGGTTGCTGCCATAGTGACAGCAACAAGCCAGAGCTCTCAAGCAATGACTTGAGAGACACCATTTCGGAAACGATGAGAAACAGTAGTCTCCGTTGTTGAAAGCGCTATAGGGGCCCTGATTCTATTTCTGAATTTCAACGATTAAACTATCCTTTTTAACTGATCTGCTCCCATTGTCTATCCTTATTCCTTGTCTTGCGACCGAGACAGGATTCCCTTGGCAAAATCCTTCGTCTCATTCGAATAGAACCAGACTCTTCCATAGCCTATTTACTAGCCTCAACTGGGAAGGCCGACCAGGCTTGTATCGTGCTATTGCAATTGCAGAAACAGGTAGCCAGTTGAGCAAGCAATCCTGTGGTCGCGGCTAGAACATTAAATTACCAGGGTAGTAATCCCGAAAAGCGGCTTTCTGGGCGACAACGGCCGGGGTTAAAATAACGCGTTGGCGGGAAACGAAGGATAGCGTAGGATTAACGATCCTACCCAGACTTTTCTAGTTTGGCTCACGACAGAGACTCCGCGTACCTGGCCCTCAACCCGCGTGCTGCAGCATAGCCTCGATAGGTAGGCTGTAGGGTTTCAAATAAGCCTAATAATAAAGCGCCTTGTTGGATCAGCACCCCGGTTATCGGCCGTATTGATCCTTCTTGGCAGGGGCTCTCGCGGAGGTTCTACAAATTCAGGTAAGGTTCCCGTCTTTTATTGACAAGTTCAAGGGCCATGGCAGGGTACCTGGTACGAATAGCCACGGGATGCGAGTTTATCGACGTCCATGAGATGTTCATGTCAGGTTGAATTTCCTTGACCCCTTCAATAGCGCCTTGCACTGTCTGTTGTCCGCAGTCTAGCCCGTGAGCACTTGGACCGAATTAGATCGCACCGATTACTCTCTATACTGAAAGAGAGCACATGCATTAAGAACATTTGTTGGCTTCTGATCTGATCTAGAATTCCCATAGCTATGAGCATCTGAGGAGCTCACTTCCTAACCCTGCTTAGGCAAATTCCTCCGTTGATTCAAGTGTGTCATAACGGGGGAGGGCGACTGGCCAAGGAGAGGCGATGCTTGCTTGCGCCAGACGAAAGTCCAGCAACCACTTTACGGAAGACTGGTCGAAGAATTGGGAGACACCCTGCGACTAAATTAGAAAAATGCGGAGAAAGGACATTTGATTGCCGGGTGCCTTGCCTGAGAATATGGCCAAGTTCACTTCCACCACGGCCGCCATCACATTGTAGCAGACATCGTACGGCAATTCCTTTGACTTCGGGTCGAACTTGGCTGATTCAATGACGATGATCACCGAAGCAATGAAGACCCTCGAGATGTATTAGCAGTCGTAAAGGTGCATGCGACCGAGGAAGGGTGCGTGGACATACAAGGAGCCTGCCGCAAAGAGGCCAACAACGGCAAGTTTCTGGCCAAGAGGCAGATGCATCCTAGCCACTTCCATAACGGGCAGCGCCAGGATCAGGAGGTCCATGAGGCAATGTGTCAAGACGGTGCCGAGGAAGAATTTTGCTGCGTTGATACGGCACTTTGCGTCGTCGATGCTCTTATCCCAATAGGCCTGCACGGGGATGCACTGGAAAATGACCATGAATGTCCGGATGATGTACCACACACTCGAGAGAACGATGAGAATGAGGATGGGATATCGAGCGGAGGTGAATTGAAAGAGACGCCAGTACATGGACAGAATAGAAAGCTTCGAGGCAGCTATGGATGAGGCATATATGATGCCACCAGCGTATAAAAAAAGACGCGACTTCTCGCGTATGTACTCGGCAC
The DNA here is from genome assembly GCA_003385265.1 of Neonectria hederae. Taxonomy (NCBI): domain Eukaryota; kingdom Fungi; phylum Ascomycota; class Sordariomycetes; order Hypocreales; family Nectriaceae; genus Neonectria; species Neonectria hederae. The sequence continues at coordinate 134,805 of QGQB01000109.1, forward strand.
GCTCGGCATCAAACGGCTCGAGGGTTTGACCAAATCTATAGTGGATGGTCCCTAGAAGACAAATGAGGAACTGCCTGGTACTAAGAGGGCGCGTGTATTTCTCACATATCAAGCAAATGGCAGAGTAGCCAGTTGCAAAAACCTCGAGTTTGTCATCAGCTCGCCGGCCCACCAAGGACTTGCAGGGATGGACTCACAAACGCCACCACGGCTAAGTAATCATCATACCACAAGGGCATCCTGGTCATTCGTCGCGCGCACAATCGCAGGATCAAAGCCGCAGCCGCAGCCGCGAGAGTGATGGAAAGCGCCGCATATGTGTTTGGCGCGAGTCCCGACATGCTGGGACGGAGAAGACGCGCGCTTCGGCGGGGATTAGAGAGGCCGGTGTCCGGCAATTGGCGTGCTGGAGTGCATCCGTACGCGAGCCGGTGACATGTTCGCTGAGAGTGAGAGTGAGAGAACGAGGAGACAAGGGAAGAGACGCTCACGCGACTGTAAATACAGCGGGGGGTAGGCCTATATAACGCCGTTTGGCCCCCTGGTTTTCGCCCAGAGTCTTGGCTTTGCGGCTTTGCTTGCCACTGGACAGATACGAGCTAGGTCGGTGAGATTGCAGGCCAGTTTATTCGTTGGAACGTTGCCTATCAGCGCTTCTTTCTCTAAATGATTATGCGGGGTAGTCTAAGCGATGGCCTGGTGGCATGATAAGGCAGGCTGCAGCCTCATCTCTCATTTTCCCTAACAAAGCTGAAAAGGATGGCAAGCCTCGAAGATGCTCGGTGCCACCCTGATTGGAGAGGACGAGCCTCGTACAGCGTAACTCGTTGTGCGCCATCCAGAACAGGAAGGACCTCGTGAGCGCCCGTCTGCCTATGATGACGAGGCAATTGCGACAGAAGATTGGCGTTCTTGCATGCAGTGCACTGTCTTCGTGCGATGTTCTTTGTTCGTGTAAGAGGCTGATGGTGATCCTTCATGGCAGATATCGACGTGGGGAATTCGACAAATATGGAAGGTAGTCAGCCTCACGGCGCACCGGGGCGTCATGAAACAAGCCATTGACGTCTACTGGCGCCTTTTTTTCCGCCTGGTCTTAGTGAGTTGCGGTACACTTTTAGTATACTTCCCTATGAAAGATGTAGTCTAGACCATTCTATTTAGGCGCCTCACTGCTGACGTCGGTACCCCGTGACTTGACTCCCACACCGTCTGCATTATTTACTGCTGCCTAGACCTGAATTCCAGCTCAAGCCTGCACCAACGTTCCGTCCCTGTTCTACGCTTGAACCCAAAATCACCCTAGTTTAGTAAGCTTCACGTCCCCATTCGATGCTTCATCGGTATTTCTAGGAGGAGGACGAGATATATTTATATGTAAGGACTCTTTGGTATGTTTCGCTCCTTCTTTAATGCATTTCGGAATATCCAAGCTCCGTTATCTTCCTGCGTCTCAATTGTTTCCGCTTAGCTCACGAATAATGATGTCAGCAGCTTTCTCTCCGATCATCAATGCTGCATTATAGGTATTCGCTGCGACCTGCTTCGGCGGGATACTGAGATCTGCAATTTTAAACCCGGATACTCCATAGACGTTCAGCTTCGTATCAACTGTAAGAGTGGCACATCAGTACTTTTTTGTTCCTATAGAGAAGGCGAGATAGCAGAAACTCACCCACACCATTCTCTTCCCGCGGTGCCATCTTGCAGGTCCCCAGCGGGTGCCTCGAAGTCCCAATATTCTCACGTACGTACTCAACGATCGCTGCGTCGTCCTCGGCCGAGTACTCAATATCATCAGAGATTAGACCGTTCGCCGTTTCAATGACCGCAGCTTTTGATCCTTCGGGAAAACGGGGCTGGCCGGATGCGAGTTCTCCTCGGAAAATGTCCATCTGTCGAGCTATGGCGCGCTGCGTCTTGTAACCCCAGATGTGGCTCTTAAGATCAATGTCGTTGACGTCCAACAGCCACCGCGGATCGAAGTCGTACGGGTCGTCGATTTTGGGCCCTGTGATGTGGACATGACCGCGGGCGTATGGATACGTAACCCAGGGTGCGATGGTGGCATATTCGGCATCGTCCGGAAGGTCGACAGGGTCGCCAAAGAAGGCGTTGAAAAGCCCCATTATCATGAGCGGCCTATTGGGAGTATCTTGGAAATCCTTGTCCCATGCCGCTTGAAACTCAGGTCCGAGAGCTGCGATATCTACGGGTGATGGTCTGAGTTTACTTGACGCGTCGTGGCCGTTCCATCCCAGTTGCTTATCGTCTGTCTTTATCATAGCTTCTACATCACGGCCACGGTCGTTCCTTGCCATGCCATTGATTGTTTCATTTTGCGTAAGGCTCGTGCGGTAGACGTAGCCGACAAAGTGGTGATCTGGGTAGTCATCGTCAATACTATACAAGTTGTCCATGATTTCGTTGAAGATACCTTGGAAGTTGTTCCCCACACCTGGGAGATTCTCTACAACTGGCACTCCAGCTTTTTTCAGAATCTCAGGACTACCGATCCCGGAGCGTTCGAGAATCAAAGGTGTTCCGAAAGACCCAGCTGAGGCAACAACAAGACGTCTAGCCATGACTGTCTTTGTACGGTTCTCATGCCCAACTTTTGGTCGATATTCGACACCAGTGGCGCGCTTCTCCTTGCCCTCGAACAAGATGCGAAGAACTTGATTCTCAACCAAAACATGCAAGCCAGCACAATTGTTCCTCTGCAGTAAGGGATGTAGGTACCGATGACCAACATCTTGGCGGCGACCGTCCAAAGGTGACACGTAACGATACCAGGGCCCAGAGCCATTGTTGGAATGGAGGCTCTGCAGGTCTGTTATCTCGGAAAATCCTGCTTTCAGAGCGCCTTCGATAAATCCGTCTTCGGCACGGGGCGCCTGATGCGTCCCTTTCGAGACGTGAATTGGACCATCGTAACCATGCGTGGTTTCGTTGTTTGTCAGGCCGTGATATGTCTCGAGCTAGATAAACGTTAGATAGGCATTGTTGTCAATCGTTCATTAAACACACATTGACTTGGAGAACCCACCTTGGTCAAATACGGCAGAACGTCATTAGTAGTCCACCCCGGTACACCCCATGAATCAAAGTCGTCCCACTGCCCGCGTGTATATACCATCCAGTTAATGGAAGACCCGCCACCAAGGATGCCACCGGTCTCGATGATTGGTTCACGGTCTGCCAACTGCGGCGACTTGTTTGCTTTCCAGAACAAAGCCGTATCGGAATCAGGCATAGTGTTCCTCTCGAAAAGAGCTGGGTAGATCACGCTCTCCACATTGAAGTTGTTCTTCCCCTGCTCAATCATCAGAATGGAAAGTGATGGGTCTGCTTCGGCAAGTCGCGAGGCTATAATGCATCCTGCAGTTCCGCCTATGGAAACAGTTAGGTAACTGCGTTGCGAGCTGGGATAATGAGACTTACCTCCAGCGATGATGACGTCTACGTCGGTGACGTCGTTGGGAAGTTCGGTGTATATCCCTGCAGTGGCTGTGGCCGCCATCGTGAGGGCGCCTATGACGAATTTCGTTGCCATTTTTAAATCAAGCTGATGCTGGATCTGGTGGTTCCTTGAGTCTACCGTAGGTGAGTAGTGTATATAGCCTTTGGCATGAGACACAAGGCGGAGGGACGCCGTATTTATCGCAAACTACGGACTCAGACCGTCGTATTGGTTTGAGGGGTAAACAGAGAGATCGCCAGTATATAATTACGATTATACCAATAACATCACTACCCGACGTTGCATTGACGGCCTATCTGATGCTACTGTAGCACCACTGCATTGTCCGACGATCATCGGGAAATACATACCAACTAAGATCGTTTGCAAACCAGTTTGTTCATCTACCATAATAATCGGTGTACTTATTGATCAAGTTCAAACTAGGGATCTCCACATGCATCTAAAGCTGACACTATCTGCAAGCCTAACCTTATTGTCATGTTTGACAGCGCTTCAGATACTTTTGTTTCATGATTCTGCACACGGTATGGCCCTCCTGCTTATGTAGTATTGTGTGCCGATCGAGTGTGATCCACCATCCACCCAGCCGCTAAGGAACGAAGTGCAGTCGTTTTGCATGATTCGGGCGATCTGTGCCTTGAATTCACCCAGAAGTTCTTTGGGGTCTTGGATCGCCATCATTTGCCACTACCTCTCACCGGAATGTATTGTTGCCATTCAGCACCCGATGGGATACCCGGCTTAGTGCTCTTCCCCGCTGTGTGAGTTCCCAACTGCCGCTCTGCCCGCCTGTCTTGCGTCTTGACTTATTGGATCCTGGAGTTGGAAATCATCTTCAGGCTGATCGAAACCATTTTTAAAGTAGTTGATAGTCTCGGTAGACGGAAACACCGGGCTGTAACTGCTAACATATGGTAGGTGTCATACCAGGTCAATCATTCTGTCGTTGAAGTCAAGGCGGCACAGCTTCTCGAAGAATAATGTGGCCCCCCCCCCTCCAGTCTCCTTCTGCGGGTACGCGATATACTCAGGTCTTAATGATACCATCTCAGAGAGCAGCTTGTAGTATCGCATGATGTTTGCGACAATGGCATCTCGGCCGTAGGTGGAACCAGGGTTCGGGTCCGGCGACGTGTGTGTTTGAGTCGACATAACAAGGCTAGCAGAGTGGCTAGGCGGTGGTTCTGTTGTGAATATTGACTCTAGGGACAATTTTGAGTTGAGGTGTTACAGCGAGAATTGCTAGGTTTCCCTCGAGTTTAAATAATTATTGCTTGACCTGCGGCACACGCAGGCAGCCCGAGTCTGGATTGTTTGCTCAGACTACACCTCCTCGATTGCCTCGGGAAAGGGAGTTTTGACTGTCCAATGGCGATAAGTCGATCTCTGACGCAATGTTAGAAGGATTTCAGTTTGCTGTTAGTATCAGAACCATCGCCAATTGCTACCTCTAGTGTTCTACAAGCTTTAGCGCAACCACCACGGGATCACCATCTTGATTAAATCCTCATAAATGCATCTGAAGCTGGTATATGTACTTCTCTCCGGTATCTCTTCTACTCCTTGACTCCTTGATAATCCCATTTGTCTTCAATGAGCCGGTACTTGAAAGGTCTCGCTCCCGGGCAACTCAGCAACAGGGCTTAGCTTTCTCGTCCGACCCTTACTTTTCCTAGCCTCTGCTGCAGTATCAGATACCAGTTCACATCCATCGAGCTCACTTCGCACATTGGACGGATCTGCTGCCTTGCCCTGGACCTCGGACACAGGCTTCCCGTCAATCTCTGACAAGATAGGCCCACTTGGTATTGCCGAGGGATGATAATCGGATGATTCCCGTTTGGAGTCTTTTGAAGCTTTTGGGCCGCTGGCGCTGCCATCGAAGCTGCCGTTCTCCATTTCGGATGGTGAGCGTCGCCGCCTTCTTCGAAGAAGAAAGAAGAGGGCCACTAAGGCGACGAGAACGACGACTGCAGCGGCAATGCCAATGCCCACTTTAGCGCCTACACCTAGCCCAGAACCACTGTTGCTCTCTGAAGACGTTGGGTCGCTTGTGCTGGTATCACTAGGATCTGCCTGTGAATCGCCTTGTGAAATTGTAGCTGATACTGTCGTTGTCGCCGTCGTCATGCCGTCACTATTGGTAGCAAAACTGGTGGTGCTGATTGTTACCAAAGTGCCTGATCCGGTATCCCTTGTTGTGGTGCTGTCGGTTTCATTCTCGCTATCGCTTTCGTTTGCGCTGCTGCCTTTGGTCGCCCTATCACTTTTGGTCGTACCATCACTCTCAGGATCAGAGCTCGGTGCTGCCTCGGTCGTCTCTGGCGATGACGCAGACGTAGGTTCGTTGCCCCCTAAAAACTTGATGGTCTCTCCTGTGCTTTGCGGAAGCGACGCGATTTCTTCGAGTTTGTTGGAATCCTTAAACGCCACTGTCGCCGATGCGGCGTCGGTACAAGAGCAATAAGAACCAGGCTGGAGAGTTGTAGGGTCGCCTTTTTGAGAACATACTGCCCATTCGCCGTCGGTGTCGTCGCAGAGTGTAAGGGCAATCCAAGGCTGATCTTGGATGAGTTAGTCTTGCGCCTGGTTCTTCCTTTTTGACCACTTACCAATGTCTTTCTTGTCAGGGCAGCTCGAGTCTTCATAGTCCGGGTCGGTGCAGCCAGCCATGTATGTCAAATAGCTGCCATACCCAGAACTATAGATGCCAAAGCAGGAATTGTCGGCCAGACAATTGTCTCCCGCACCGCAACAAGTCTGGTAGCCGTAGGCATTGTTGCCACATGGGATGAAGCTCTTGTCTAGCTTTTCCCCCTTGGCTGAGTAGCACGTGCCATTACTGACATAAATATCGTCGTCACTCATCGCTCTGATCCTTGGTACTTTTGGTTTGGCGTTTGAATCGGCTTGTTTGATCGATGCAATACATTATCCAGCGCAGCGCGTGAGGTTGAAGAGGGGCAAGGTGAAACATCGGCAGCAACAAACGGAGGGTTGAAAGCATGACGTTTTGCTAATACTACATTCAATGACGTTGTTGACTTTGTTGTCTCGTTCCCTGTCGATCGATTTCAGGGTATATCACACGTCGAGTATGGTGGTTGTGGTTGGGCGACCAATTGGCAGCTTTTAGCCGGTTCGGGTGATTGCCCGAAGACTACAACAGCCCAGTGCTAAATTCGAATAACCTGCTTGTCATGCGTCTTTGGATTGATGTATGTTCGACAAGCGTCGAATGAGAAATTCTTGACACCGCAATGAGTTCAGCGCTGGTTGTGCTGGCGACTGTCATGAAGACAACGAGAAGAAGCCCCGCCGCACCACGATTGAATTTACTGCAGCTAGCAAGCAAAAAAGGCCTTAATTCCGTGATGACAAGTCGTTGCACCGCTTGGTAGTTAATTGATGACACAGCGAATCGGGGCTAAGCAATGGTGCATTTGGCCGGCGTCAGCCACTTGATGACACCCACCAGAGGGCAGTGGTCAGCAATAATTCTCCAATCCACGGATTTAGGGTTAAGGCGATGCTTAAGCATAACTTGCATTCTAAAAGTCCAGATGCCCGCTACAGTGCGCTGACGTATTGTTCTCCCGGATGTCTTCGACGGCCTGAACAACGGATTTAACCAAATTTGCCGGTCTCCGTTCCTCGGACATATGATTTATTGAGCGGTAGTTGTAAGTAAAAGACCCAATGAGTATCGTAACAGCAGAGAGCACCACCGAAATCCCTACAGAGGCAGGTTTCTGCTGCTACCAACAATAGTTGGTCCTAACGCCGACAGTTGTCAGCGTCAGCAAGTCCAAATGGATGGAAGTAACTACGGGCGCGGCTGCTTCGTATAAAACAGTAGCCTCCCTCTGCCTCTTACAGTATTGCTTGCAATGTCAAGAAACAGCTTTTCATCTTTGCCCTTTATAATGACCCTCAATTTTCATCAGTGCCATCGTCCAAAATAAACCAAAAAGCATAATGTTGGAACAAACTGTCCTCGTGACCGGTGCCAATGGCTATGTTGGTTTGCACGTCACTAACCAATGTCTGACCAAAGGCTGGGATGTCGTTGGCATGGTACGCTCCGAGAAGGCCGCCCACCGTCTTCGATCTATCTTCCCTGCCGCTGTGGAGTCCTCACAGCTCTCGGTTGCCTTCGTCACCGACATATCCACGCCGGAACAGTTTGAGCCCGCCTTCAATGTTGAGGGCCACAGTCAAGTCACGGCGGTCATCAACACAGCCTCGCCCCTGATCAACAATCCACAGGACATCCGACGCGAGGTCCTCGACCCGGCTATCCAGAGTGCAACAGCTCTTCTTGAAGCGGTCCGTCGTTTCGGCCCTTCTGTCCGACGTGTCGTGCACACGAGCTCATGTGGCGCAGTCTTGAACCCATCCGCTGGCCTCGCACCAGGCAAGACTTACACGGCCGAGGACTGGAACCCTATGACGTATAAGGAGGCTGCTGAGGCAGGAACCGGCCTGGCGTACATGGGAAGCAAGGTTCTCGCAGAGCGGGCCTTGTGGGCTTGGATGAGCGAGCATGAGGCCGTAACGTTCGACCTCGTTTCTATCGCACCAGCTGGCCTGATCGGTCCTCATTACTTTGGCGCATTAGAAGGCAAGGAGACACTTGATCTAGAGCACCTCAACCTGTCGAGCCAGATGTTGTGGGTTCTTATCTCGCCTACGGCTACGCGAACTTCATTCAGTGAGCCATTCCATTTAGGCTGTTGGGCTGACGTACGAGACGCAGCAGCAGCACAGGTTGCTGCGGTGGCCAAACCGGCAGCGGGCGGGAAGCGATTGCTTTGTGCCCAGCGATGCCATTGGCAGCTTGTACGGGATGCTTCGCGGAAGGCGATGCCGGAGCTGGGGGACCGTATGGATATTGGGTCTCCTGGGGCTTTCGAGACGGCCTGGGACACAACATACGATATTGACGGGACCGCTTTGACCAAAATTTTGGGGCTTGAGTATACTCCGATAGAAAGAGCGGTGCGAGACACATATATTCAGCTGGTCGAGGCAGAGACTAAGCCGAAAATGTGCGCTTAGAGTGGAGGATATGTGGATTAGATTACAGCACTCTTTGACTTTTTTTCAATTTATTTTCAACCCGGCGCCCAGAAACGCCCAAATACATGCCCTGATGGTATTCTCCCGGTCTGATAGTGTATTATATGGTATATGAGGCGATTTTGGCCTAGGTTTAGGTGTGGTAGATAGATACTTCGACGGCCACCTTCGCCAGGTCGAGAAACAGTGCCATTGTTTCCTGGCACTTGTGATCATTTTTCGCCGCAACTTGTACCATCTCGTAGGCCACCTGAGTAGCAGTGATTCAATAGTTATATGGATATATTGATTGAGTAGCCTCGTTGAGAGGCGTCAATTTGCACCCATCAGTGTAGGAAAGCATCTCAACTTCCCCCAGCTGACGACATGTCGCAACTTGCCACGTTGGATTATCTTGCCCATTATTTCGACAACCGAGGGTGTAAGATGGCTCTGATTCAGCAACGTAGGCAGCTCTAATAACGCCATGTAAAGAGTAGGATTGGGAACACTGCACTGTACTAGGATGGATGGAAATTTAAAACGAGTTACTTATGCTATATTCAAAAGGATTCACGGGGGTGGAAAAGCCAGAGTTAATAGGCATTATGTTCAACAAGAAAAAACCCCTTCACTAGAGTTATAGCATAGGCTTTTACCTTTAGGAAGATTTAGAGTAACTATTAAAGCATAAAGGTTAGCTGGCTTGAAGGATAGCAATAGTCAAACATCGCCTACATCAATAAGAATAGAGAAGTGTTTAATATTAATTATTCTGTAACCACATGGGAAGTAACCATAAGCCTCAAAAGTTAGAACTTATTTTGAACTGATCGAGGAGGGTACGGTATGACCACTCCCACCCGTTCTCCCTACACTTTCTACACCATTTGTCGTCATTGTTATTCCTTAGATGGCCCTCAGTTGAACAGTGGAGCAGCTTTTTGATCCTAAAAGACCGTGGGGATGGTGGTAGATGCTGTAATGCATCCTTTCGGTCAGCATGAGACCTAGCAAGTCTATTCGACAAAGCCAGCAGCGAAATGCTTGTGTCGAAGTGATGACTACGGAGTGAACAATGAGACTCACATCCACCTAACGTGTTGGTGACGGAAAAGGGGTAGCAAACAACACAGATATTCAGAATGGAACAGATAGAAAGCACAGTAATCCTGTGGTGAGACTTGAAAAGTTGTATTACACTTGAACAGTGTCACTACTTAACGTGGCGGTCTAGAAATTCAAGTTGGACTTTAATATTCTTCTTAAAGTGATCGCCCAGGTAAATATCAAAGTGTCCGCATCCTTCCAAAAGATTCAACTGCTTGGGCTCTCTAGCTTTCTCGAAAGCGGCCATCTGAGACGCTGTTGAAACAAGAATGTCGTTCCCTGGTATGGTAAATAGGAGGGGGGTAGGGGAGATTCTGTGAATCATGGCTTGTCCCTCAAAAGTGAGCATGTGGAGCTGAGTTTGAGACGTGATATAGTTCTCCCACCGGCTACCAGAGTCCTTCTGCCTAATGAGAACGTCGTATGCGTCCTGAGTTGGAAACATGGCATCCGTTGTGGATGGGTGAGCAGACTCTCGATCAGAGGCGATCAGTGGCACGGTTGAATGCCCCAGGTCAGAAGTGATACAATGCCTATCCTCCAACAGACCCGGGATGCGATGCTTGAAAGCCACAGAGCGAGCCTCGCCAGACACAGCAGGTGCCTGAATGATGGCAGCTTTGATGCGCTTATCGACGGCTGCAGCATAAATGACATTGCCACCCGAGAAGCTACTACCCCAGTACACTATCTTGGTAGTGTCAACACAGGGTAGTGTAGCCGCATAGTTGAACGCATCATAGTAGTCAGTTTGTTGCAGGGCAGGGTTTGACTCCTGTCGAGGTAAGCCATCGCTGTCGCCCCAGTTGCGGTTGTCGTACAACAGTACGACATAGCCGGCCTCATGAAAAGCAGAGGCGAACGGAGGCAGCAAGAAGTGACGGGTGCCACCAAGCTGTGTAGACAGGTCAAGTCAGTGATTTGCCACCCGACATTCAAGATAGAGGGAGATAAAGTAGGGCGTGGAGGGTGAGGCTTACGCCATGGGTCATGATGATACACGGTGAGGCTTCTTCCCTTGGATACAGCCATCCGCGAAGAACAGTGCCATCACAAGCTTTGAATTGGACATCTCGACGCGGTAGAGACATGGTTGTATTCGTAAGTTTCGTAAGCAACAGATACTAGAATTGGGGGAGCGTTCTCTCTAATCCAGTATCCGCGGATATATACCTGTCTCTGGCACGCACGGCGCCGACTTGTGAACACTGCACGGCTCCACCAGGACTTGTGATTCTAAGTCCCGAGGATGCCAACGTTCATTGTGGCCGTAGGTGATCAATAATCGATAATGTCGGCATGACGTGGAAACGTACCACCCCGTAAGTTACGGGCCGTAACTTGCGTCAGTCGTGCTTTTTGGACCGGGCAGCAGTGACAATGAAACCCGTTCCAGTCCCCATATTGACAAGTGTATTGACCTTGCATCATCAGCTGCCGAAGATAGGTTTGAAGGCCTCAAGAACCCCACACTGCTGCCGAGGCAGATGTGTGTGTCAGTGAAGATGGTCGAACTGTATGCGGAGTTCCGGTACGCAGCGGGGCAGTATCGGGAGACTGTCATAAGCCGACCTGGGCACATGGACACAAATCATGCACGATGGGTTGCAGGAGCTTCGGCGTCGATACGTAAGCGTCCGGCACTTATTACCTATCTGCAGAAAGATCGCAGAGAGGCAGCTCATCCCGAATCGGCCGGCTTGAAGGAACCACCTCGCGTCGCGAGAGGCGGGGCCGTCCTATCCCCGTAGTAAACGTGGGGAAATTGCGGAACCGCTGTGCATCCCCGTCCTAGAGAACTGGCCACAACGGCCATCCCTTTCGGCACTCACCATTCACATCCTTTCCTAGCTGAGATAGTCACGTACATACACGAACGCAGGGATATTGTTACGATCTAATGTAAGGCTAAACGTTCGCTAAGTGTGGAGAAGCCGCGGTATGGCTGTGGATCGACCCCATAGTTAAGGCTACACAACCGGCTCTTGTTAAGCCAATGATATCTCCTTGGACGTCATCTGGACGCCGGTAACTCAAAGACAGCAGGTAAAAGGATTCAGCCAGTTGTTCATTTTCTGGCCTGAAGATGGCTTCTTCCGGTTCGGGATGAAGCAGCCGTCGAGGCATAGCCTGAATTGATCGGTTAGTTTGCCGAGGAAGCCGATATGACCCGGATTGCATTAACAATGACACCTTAATGATCAATAGTCGTCCGGGCAAGGAATGATGGACCATTGTAAGCATATGGGCGTGACTCATGTTGTTAATCACAGGGTGGGTCTAGTAGAACAGGTCAAAGCCTCGAATCTGAACGTCCCGATCAACTCTGCCATTGTCTAGCATTTTAACGTCTATCACTAACTCTGCACTAAGTATGTCTACACTCTGGCTAGCACCGAACAGTAGGCGGAAGCCACCACCCAAATTTGGGTACCCTTCGAAAAGGCCTGCACCATAATTCGAGCCAATGTTAGTCTTTACGTGCCTAAGTCCATGTCCAAGTCAATGACTTTTGCGTGGGACTGGTTGAGTTATGCGGTTCATCATCGCACCAGCACGGATAGCTATCATGACATGTTTACCGCTCTATCGCGTCTCGTGGACGAGAAAAAGATGGTATCAACTCTCAGCAAGCGGCTCAAGTTGACTCTTGATGGGTGAAAAGAAGCCACTGGCAAGTAGAGTCTAACACCACGGTAAGAATTCTAGGGCTGGGTGCGCACAAAGCAGGCGAAGGTGTTACATTTGCCTGGATTCTGAGCTATAGTATTTCGTAGCTTCACGTGAGCTTTTTGGGGGTGGAAATAAAAATCGCATCATTTTAGAATCAGCTAATTTTGTTTTTATGACCTCCGTCCCGTTTCCCCATTACTACTACACCATTCCCTGCTGGTTTGATGATCAGCGTTAATGTCCTTACGGATCCTCCCCACCACATTCGCAAGCACAGCGGGGTTTATGATACTGTGTGGTGCGTGACAGTTGATGGCTGTGAGGAGATGCGTATAGAAGTGATGCTAGAGCAAATTCCGCTTATGAAAACGACTATCGACTCAAGTATCATGGTTGACATAAAAAGGTTACGTCGAGTCAAAATGAATAAAAGTAAGACAAAAACATAAGTTTTGAGCCAGAGAAGAGAGCTAGACACAGGAGGGGTGATTAGAAGGAGATAGCCTAAACAGCTATATAATCTGTTCACGGGCATGGGTAACTAACTTGGTGCCCTAGTGTCGCATCAAAAAAGCTGCGTGGTCACGTATCAAGGTTTCGACCCCAGTAGTGAAGTTCGTTCAACCCCACACGCGTGACCGGCGTTTCTGGATAAAGGGTGGCTCTGCAATTATATAAAGTCGGTCTTGACGCCCGAGATCATTCTTGAGCACCATTAGCGCACACTTATCCGCTGTCATTCTCAAACAGTCAACGGCCCTAACCTATACCCCTGCCAACCATCAACAGTTACCTGGAAAATATACTCCAATTCTCTACTATGCCTCGAGTTGTCAGTCAGATTTCTGGTTCGGAGTGGGAGAAGAATGGCCCAACAACACCCACGCAACGGTTCTTCAAGCAATACGTTGCCACTGTCGACTCTAGGGGCTACGATGTCGGCTCGGGTCTCAAGTTCTACTCTGAGGGTGTCACCTTTCACAACCAAAACAATGCGGTCTATCACGGAGGCGATGAGATGTGGGCGTGGATGAAGAAACTGTTTGGTGTTTTCGAACGGATTCATCACGACTGGATTCAGTTCCTGGAGATTGAACGCGATGACGGCACCAGCCAGATTTACACCCAGAACATTCGCAACCTCTGGCTCAAAGGAAACAAAGGGGAGAAGCCCACTGTTAGCATCCCGGTGACCATGATTGCTATTATCGGGAAAAGTGGCGATGAGAAAACACCGGAGGGTCTGCATTTCAAGGAGGTCTGGCTTTATTGGGACACGGCTCTTCTCTTGCCCTTTCTCCCGAAGGAAGCGGTAGTTTTTCAGACGGAGAATGTCTTGCATTCTAAGCAGGGGTAGATACATAGTCAAGGGCATCCACAGAGAGCGTATGATGAGATAGAGACACCGGTCATCTTTGGCTGAGAATCTAAATGGGTGAACCGAAGACATCCCCTTCACGTGGCGTGTCATTGTCATTATTCCTAATGCCACGGCTTGCCGAGACTGTAGATCATTGCTGTCCTGTGGAATAATGCAACACACCGTTGCTGTGAGTCTGGTCCAAGAAACCTGCTTGGGGCCGGCCTGTTCGGAGGGTTGCGTGCCATTGTGCGTCGCTACTACTTGGATGTGCATCTGATAGTGACTGCGTGTGCATCGTATAACTCGCGAGGCTAGAAAAAGGGGCGGAAAGGTAAGTTCCGAAGCGGATCGCTGTTACTACGGAATGCCCAGCACCTAATGCGGAACACCGGTCGGAGAGTAGGCAGCCTCCGTAGAAGTGGAGCGTGCCTCGGCTCCTGGGTGGATCCCGCTCTCGGTGTGCATGCGGCGGGTGTGCCGGACTGAGACTCGGCAATAACAAACAAGCACGGGTTTTATTGGTCTCTATCTGTCTGAAAGCGTCTGATTACTAAACATCTCGTAAGTATGATGTAACGTTAGTCTCCTGCGTCATCTGTCGTCTTCAGACTATAATTATCGTGGCAGTTGGAGGCGCGTTGGGTGTTCATACAACAATCCATCGAACTATCACAGTACACCACGTTTGAAAATGAGTCTCCAATTCAAAGTATTTTCCAGCAGGCGCAATTCAGCCACGCGAACAGGCCCACCAGGCCATGACAACCTCAAATGGGTGCCCACCACGTCTACTTTGATCTACGGAGCCAAGGATGCTGTGTTGGTCGACGCTCAGTTGACTGCTGAGGCGTCAAAGGAGCTTCTCGACTGGGTCATTGCCAGCGATCGCAACATCACTCACATCTATGTCACTCATGCCCATGGAGATCATTTCTTCGGCGGTGTGCCCATCTTACAGCGGTTCCCAGACGCAAAGATGGTTGCAACACCCGAGGTCGTGGCCAGAATGAAGCTTGAGATTGCGCCAGAACGACTCACGGGTCTCTGGGAAAAGATGTTTCCCAACCAACTTCCTAAAAGCCTCAAGGTCGCCGAGCCTCTTGATCAGGATTATCTTGAACTAGAGGGTGAGAAATTGGTAGTGGTCAGGACTGGCCACACGGATACCGACGACACATCAACTCTTTGGGTCCCCTCCATCGGGCTTGCAGTCACTGGCGATGCCGTGTACGCCAACACCCATCCTTACCTGGGAGAGACGGGAACGTCGACCAAACGAAACGAATGGATTGTGGCCTTGGACAAAATTGCCGCACTCCAGCCCCGCCACGTTGTGGGTGGCCATAGCGATCCAAGTACGGGATTCAAGCCCGAAGGAGTTCAGGAGACCAAGACCTACCTGCAAAACTTTGACAGGTTGAGCAAAGAGGCCAATTCGGCTGAGGATCTGTATGTACGCATGTTGGAGATCTATCCGGAGCGTCTGAATCCCGGATCTCTCTGGGCGGGTGCTGCGTTGGTTGACTGGGCGTAACTTGGGAAGTCGGGTCTCTTGTGACAGAGTGACTGATTAGAACGAGATTCTGAGTATCGGCTTGTGAACAAGAATATTGATATGCTTGCTTAACTCATTAGCACCTATTTCAGTTAAATGTGAGAAGTCGAGTCGTCGTCAAAGGGCATCGTTAGCTTCTCACTCTAAATTCATCACTTGGGTGTCCAGCCAATCAAGCTTATCGGCAAACGAGCAGTTGAGCTCCCGAAAATCAAATACTATGGAGGGTAGGAATAGAAATGCCTCGATGAAGCCATATAACTTGGATCCGGGAAACACGTCGCGGGATGGCAAAGTAAATCCACGATCAAGATTGCGCTCAATACTATTCGATCGATTTACAATTTCGAGGACAAATCACAAAACAATCACAATACAATGCTTTCCAGGTTGGCAAAAATTTCAATTTTTCAACGATCTTCGCACTACTCATTTCTTCGCCTTGCCCCGAAAACGTGGCATGTCGAACAACTAACAATTCTGTACTGAAATACAAAGCTTCCATCAGCATCATGCACTAGGCACATCCCTTGTTGCCTTTGACACGATCTCAATTCTCAAGTGCTCCCACGAAGTTGAGAATATCGGTCAGAAGACGATCTGCGAAGTTAAGAACAAGGACTGCAGGCTAGAGTTAGCGCCTTTCTTTTTCACACCTGAGAAATCATCATCTTACCATGTCCTCCTCCTTCGTATATCTCAAGCTTCGCCTGGGGGACCAGCTTCTGCACAAGCGCTGCGCTTGCTGCAACGGGCACTCCAGCGTCACTACCGCCATGGATGATCAGGAAGGGGTGCTCAAACGATTTCCCAAACTCTTGGATCTGCTCTGACAGGTCCTCAGAGGTGTAGACTTGCAGACACCGCTCGACGGCGATCGGATCAGCCGCGAAGAAGATGTTTTCGTAAAATGCAACTTGCTTCTCAGGGACGACCGCGCCAGATGTTCCAACTCCAAACGGGCCATTGAAGCCATTTGCGATAAAGTTCGGTCTATCATTTCGAAGTGACAGAACGGTCGAGTCCCAGGCGCTCCTAGGAAGGGCATCGGGGAACTTGGGAGAGGCGACCGGGTACGGGAGGCAAGTACTGATCCAGATCATCCCCTATCTCTTGGTCAGTCCAGCCGTATCAGATGCCTGAGTATTCTCATCAACATACGTGGCAATTCTGCTGCACATAGGAGCTCTTGGAATGAGCGATAAGGGCCTCGCCCGTACCCATGCTGGTCGCAACCAAGACGAAAGGGCCTGGCTGGACCTTTTCCACCAGATCCGCTACATCTTGCCCCAGCACATCATATCCAATGCCACTCTCGATGGTGCCATCACTCCAGGGGCTCCCGCCGAAGCCACGTCGGTCAGGAGCAATACAATGAAACCTGTGTGTCTCTGAAAGATTGAGCAGGATCGAATCGTACATACGAGACGAGAGAGGCCACTGGTGAAGAAAGACTATTGCCAGGTTTTCTGCTTGAGATTTGCTGTTAGCCCCAAACGGAGGCGGCCTACTCGCTGGGCTATAAGAGCGATAGAATAGTTCCGCCCCATCGGTAGAGCTAGCATATCGAGGCATCCTGGCTACGAAGGCGTTGTGTGGCAGAGGGTATGAGAGTTAAAATTGAATCGCTGATGTCCGTGAAGTGCCACAGGTTGGATGGTTAGGTCAAATAGTACGTAAAAGCTAGGACTTATTTATCCTTGAAGCCGGAGCTGGAATCTTGTGGGTGTCCCACTTCTTATGCTTCCCCTTACCTGTCTCGCCGACGTGACAGCTAAGAGACGTTGATTACTGTACAAAAGTACATCATGGTTCCAACGGTAATTGAACTGTGGGGTTCCGAGGTTACATGCATTCTCCGCGCTGATTACTATTCACAGCCTGTTTCGGGGAACGCCGCCAACAGAAAGATATTCACCATACACTAACTTGACCACGACAAATGAATTGTGGGGCTCCGAGGTCAATGATCTCTCAGAGTGGATTCCTATTCACAGCCAAGTGCCGACGTCATCTTCAGTAGTCTTACTGACCGCTTGGCCGCTGCGGAGAAGGTTGTTGCAGAGACTGGTACCTGTTTTATCCCACAGTACGACCATCCTGACATTATCCTGGCCAAGGGCGGCATCGAGAAGGGAGAAATAATTACCATGCCTTTGTGAGTAGCATGTCTATCGCGGACGGGTTGCAACCGTATGTCAGTGTTCATCCTTGAGGTAAACTGTACGGGAGAAGGCTCGTGCACGGGATATACTCCGTGACCAAGGATGGGATCAAGGCCGCCATGAGACTGATTCTAGAGAGAACGAAACTTGTCATCTAACCACGCGCCTCCGTTCCACTAGGTGCTGTTCTTTTTGCCGATTACTTCAGATCGCTGGTAGAGCTTGAAACTGGTGAGGGTTTGGATCGGGTGGGACCTGGGAATTGTCTTGAGTGATGGTAACATTAGCTGATGGTCTGCCAAAGCTGTTTTCACCATAGTGGTCGAAGGCTCAATACCGATAGAGGGAGCGTAATTATCATGGAGAACCTGTGAAGTTCATTTGAGAAGAGCTTTTTCTTGCTTTTACGGGTACCCAAGCCAAACCTCGATTTTGATTCCTTACGAGCCCAGGCTATATCATCACTTTAGCCTTATTGAGAGTTAGACGTTGTAGCCTCTGAAGCTCCAAGATGCCATCGCGACCAAGCTTCGGTTGTGCGCGGTGCCAGAGTAGCTTCCGCTCAAAGTCAGCCAAGCAGCAGCACATTTGTGACTCGAAGAATCACCACCTTTGCTCCATTTCTCTGTCTCGCCTTCTTTCTCATCCCTAGAGCCAGTGGTATTCCCTTGGAGAAGATTGAGAGGCTGTGGAACGTCGAGCCAATCTGGCACGCGAACAAGGCTCAACTTGGAAGAAAAGGAGGAGTTCCATGACGATGTTAAGAGGCGCTCGGTTCACCACGAAAACAAGGATAACTTATCCAACTAAGGCTATGAAGCATGAACGTATACCTTGAAGTTTCGAGTCCGAATATAGAAAAGTGCACTCGCATCAATATGTACCCAGGCTCTTGCAAGTAAAGACAGTTCTTCAAACGAGTTACCTGTGCTGTGTTCAAAAGGATTTACGTGGACGGCGGAAAAACCAAAGAGTTACTAGGTCTATCATGCTCATAAAGATAAAAGGGTTTCAACTAAGTTGCGATACAGGCTTCTACGTTCAGGAAGGTACAGGGTGGGCATTTAAGCATAAAGGTCCGCTGGCACCGATGAAAGCAGTATTCACGCTAGGGGTAAACTTAACAACGGTATATCTAAGAATAGAGGAGCAGTTAATCAATATTGTAGTGTAACTACATGGGAAGTGTCCATAAACCTCAAAAGTCAAGACTCATTCTGAACTAAGCGAATGTGCTAAGATCAGGTTAGGTCAAGCAGAACTAGGTTAAAACAGGTTGTGGAGGCGGTAAATGCAAGCCGATTCTGATAGATGCAAGAGGACTAGGTCCCATTCGAAGGATGTCTCGAGATCTGAGGTTTTGGGGCGTACGAAAACGAATGTAAGGTGCCCGTATTAGTAGTACTATGGAACGTTGACATTATTGTCACTCAAGCGACAGGTCGCGTTCCTAGCGGGTGACAGCGTTCATGTCTAGAGCAGTTCGGCTGCTTCCCACGGGCCCTCTGATCGTCTTGAGCACCTCGCCTGTATGGGGAAAAATGCTAGAGCCGTCAGCAGCTTCTTAAGAGCCAGGAACAAGCTGTCCGTTTCGTGGATATGTTTGACGAAGAGTGAGAGGATAGGCTCTTGGAGTTGAAATTATTCAAAGAAAACCAAATTCTTTGCATCCATCTAGTAATTCCTACGCTCTGCAGAGATCCGTCGACTCTCCATTCTTTCCAGGTTCACTTCCATACGTCTCCTTGCAATACACTATGTCTTCCATCCGGTGTTGCTGTGCCGGAGGCCTGCCAGATCAGAGTTCCTCTGGCTCAATCTGCGCCACGGAGAAGGGTTTGAAGATAATCTAAAGATGTCGCTGGTTAACACTCCGATTCAAGTGCGCGACAGGAGAAACAGTACCCAAATAGATGCGTCGAAATCGTTATCCCACTCGATTCTGGTGTCTTTGCAAAGGGCCTGCGTTGCACACACACTGGTGCCGGAGCTGAATTTGTCAAATGTGATATCTGAGTTGTATGGACCACTCGTCCATCTCGTCAGAACATTCCCAGAGTAGCTTTCTCCGCCACTCCCTCTCTTACTGGAGTATGATATACCCCAAAAGCTTGACCGCCAATAGCACCCACCATCGCTGTCGTATTTGATTTCACCCAAAGACATGCAGGTGAGGCCCATATTGGTAACCTGCATCTCAGTAGTCCTGGGATTGCTCTTCATACAGCGATCCTCCGTGCCCCCGACGTTCCACGTAATTGTGACGGGATTGACTTGCTCATTCGGCATCCACACGCAAGCGTTGATTTTAGTGGCTGCATACATAGGAGATTCTTCGGATCAGCATAACAGTTTGTTTCCTTTAGAGGGGACGCAGGGGACTGGAGAAATGTTCACCTCCTTTTGTAGCTGCCCCGAGTTGGGGCAAGACAAGTCCGGCAATAGCCATGATATTGACGTAGAAGCGCATAGTTGCAGGTAGCGTTGACGACTCGGTTTATTGACTTTTAGGATCAAACAATCCGCAGTCTATTATACAGTCCGCAACGAGGTCTTATATCCCTCGAGAAGAGCCTTCTTACACGGCAACTTTCTGAAATTTCAGACTATTGACTAAACTATTGTTCAAAGGTTGAAACCATTGGTCCATGATGTTTGTTTGTCTTTTAGCGTTGCATTAGCGTTGTGTTATGGGCGGCTAGACTTCAGCTTTCAGCTGCAAGCCTCGCTCTCGCAAATGCCCCCATCGGCTTCTCCATACCTTGCCTGGGTGTATCTTTACAAGACTTTTCTCAAGCCATCTCCATGGAGAATGAGTCGGAAATTCCAACACGGGATCCCAAAATACTTGGAGACCAAACTCAAGCACACCCAAATCCATTGCCATTCCCAGAGCTGAGGAAAGGTTGATCAATTGAAGATAGCGCCAGAGATTGCGGTGCTCACATTCTTCTGACACCGCCGGTGGCTAACCGTCCTTGTAACACAATCACTGTACGCGTACCTGCTTGAGCGACCAGCCAACACAAACCGTTGCGTGATTTAAACCCTAAATAGATTGCTCTGATCCGTCCGATTACGCTGGCAAGAACAATCTTCGTCTAGTGGGTGAAGGCCGAAGTCTTGCCAGCCAATACCTCACTATATCACATCGCAAAACCAAAGTCGCGTCGCACAGCGCGCATTGATGCGAGTGGAACTCTATCCAAATGATATAACTATTTTAAGAGATATATCTATCCGATAGGCAGCCTATGATGATATCCTCTCATGACAATGATGCCCGTGCTTAGTATACCAAGCCTGAGTCAAGCCACGGCTTAGGCGATCGGCCACGGCCTAGCCATACATCAGACAGCTCCGAGATCATTCAGCATCGCGCTTCATAGCCTCCTGAATCCAACCCGACCTCTCCCTCCCAATCTTTTTCAGTTCTTCATCTGGCAGCTCGTTGAGCTGAAGGTAAATATGAGGATTCGGCACGTTGCGACCCTTCTCGAACCCAGGACGCGCGAGGAGCCTGTACATCCACTCCTTGACGTGAGGGAACTCGTCAATCTGGGATAGACCACTATACTCTGCAGCGCGCTTTAATTTAGTCCCTTTTGCATATAGAAACCATCGAGCGTTTTGGGGGGGGGGGGGGGGTGAAAGACCTACTGTACGCGGTGGTCCATGGCCAAATAGCAATGTCGGCGATGGTGAGATGATCACCTACGAGGTATCCGGAGGGATTCTTGGCGAGTGCCTTGTCCATGGTGCGATAGAGGCGGTGTGTTTCGTTGACGTAGCGCTTCAAGGCGTATTGATAGTCGCCGAAAGCGGACACTGTGTGATTCGACCCTGGTCAGTGAACGCTTCTTCCCCTTCCATCGCCGTAGCACAGCTAGAACATACTCTCAAAGTGGTTTGCCTGGCCTTGCATAGGGCCGAGGCCGCTCACCTGCCAAAAGAGCTATCAATGTCCCTGTTAGAAATGGCCTTCTTCAAATGAGGCATGGGAATTTCGCCAATTTACCCAGTTTGTCATCTCCCAGTGCTCTTTGGTCCCACGAGGATACGAGATCTTGTGGTCCCCATCGTACCGGTCCACGAGATACTGCAAGATGGCACCGCTTTCCCAGATTTTGAGCTGCTGGTCGTTCTCGTCCGTGTCGACGATGGCTGGGATGCGACCGTTGGGGTTGATGTCGAGATACCACTGCTCTTTCTGCTCATGTTCAAAGAGCTTGATTGGGCGTACCTACATGCGGAACTATGTCAGGGATTTCTGTTCCTTCTTGTTTCTAAAGGGGGATCTGGAGCGGTGATGGGATCGTACGTTGTACTTCAAGCCCAATTCCTCGAGGGCAATGGAGATCTTGAGAGGATTGGGAGTGCCCTCGCAGTAGAGCGTAATGTTGTGCTTCTCTGTGCTCATGGTGGGCGAAGGTGAGTAGGCTGTTGGCGCAATATATGGGACGGAGTCAAAGCTGTGCAGCGTTCAAATCGTGCAGGAGGAAGCCAATAGTGAGATCGCAAGTCGTGATGAATCTGCTTTTCACATTTTGACCCTTCTCATTCACGGCGGTTTTGACTCGTATTTATACGCATTGGATCCCTTACAATCATGATTAGCTCGCAAGCTGAACAATCATGCGGACCGTACATAGGTGGCAGTCCATTCTGCCCTGGACCTAGGAATGTAGCCATTGCAAACTCTCTCGGTTTCGACGATGCCTCAACAGGATCATGGTATCACCAAAGCGGCTTAGACAAACGAACTCCTTTTGCACGTTACATCCACTTTGTGCCAATCGAATGCCAAGGACTAGATCGAAATGCATGCGACTGGACCGCCGTGTAAGCCGTGTCCGACGTCGACGGTGTAGCCTCAAGTCGCCGAAAAAGGTAAATGGTATATCGGAAATGGAAAGGATCATCACGCGACTTGTAAGTATATCAAAAATCATAGACAGTGCAGGAGCAGGGATGGTGGCTAGTGACGGGTAGGAGATTATTGGCATGATTATCAATCATCTTTTGCGCTCTGCTTACGCTGTTGATTTGAAATCATCCGTGGATATCTGCGGGAAGCCGACTGGTTTTCCTTGGTTCATTCCATGGACAGGCTGCCGCCAATCGGGCGACTCATACCCATCGCGTCAAAAAACACACAAAGGTTTCACGCAGTCTTGGACATATGATTCACTAAAATTCGCCATTAGCAGTTGTGATTCGTTTCCTGGCATGGCTTATTTCTTGCTTGTCTCGTGACATTGATTATTATGTCGATACTCAACAAGTCCGGCCTTCAGCTACTGTAACCCGTTCTCTAGGCCAATTCCTCGTACGGCCTTTGCTAGTAGCCTAACAACGGAAATCCGCCGTCCAACGAACGCCCTTCAATTCGACGTCACAAGTAATCCGTTCTCTATCTATCGCTACTTACGTCTTGACAACAATCAATAATGGAGGGGCCCCCAAAGAAGAGACGTCTCCTCTTCTTACATGCCGATACTCGCAATCCTACTACTCAACGTCGCACCCGCAGCAAGTCGCTCGACTCCAAGATCCGTCGCCATCTCATGGTCGACATTGGCATGTCCCGAAGAAAGCTATCGAAAGCACCTCAATTCGAAACCTACGTATGGTCCCTGGCCGAAACGTCAGGGGCGCTGTCGAGTACTGGCCAAGGTGAGCACTCGACGAGTCGAGATGTCGACCACTTGCAAGTTCCTGCGAAGGATTTGGTCGTACCAGAGACTGCTGCGCAATATAATGCACTATATACTGCGACGCCGCCCATCTTACATGCATTATCCGTCTTTGAGAAGGAATGGGGAGAGGATTCGTTTTCAGCTTATGGATTCACCTTAATCATGGTCTCAGGAAGGAACGCAATGGACTCCAGTAAGGACACCCAAGTCCTCCATCGACTTCAATTCTCACCACTATTGCTAACATACTGGGACACAGCTTGCTCGGCAAACACCTTCTGGTTCCCCTTCGCCTTCAGAAAATCCGCCTTCCTTCATCACTACCAACAGATCTTCACTTCACCCAACGTCCTTATCCCATTATACCGCAGATCCGCCAGAGAGCTGCGATCCCTGGCGTTGGAACGCTCTTTAGAAACGATCCAGTGCGTCGAGTCTAGGCTTTCCAGCTCTGATGCAAGCAGCGCGACGTCTGATAGTGTACTCCATGCGGTGCTGGCACTGATTTGCTACAATGTAAGCTCTACCTTAGGAGCCGTGGCGCTTAAAGCGAATAAGAAGCCACGCAGCTGAAGTTTTGAGATCAGTTTACCAGTCTGGACTTTGACCAGGCTATGATCCATGTGAAGGGCATGTGGATGGTGATTGCGGCAAGAGGTGGCATCTCTACCTTGGAGGCCAACCAGGACCTGCTGCTCATGATTTCATGGTATGGCTTGGCGACACCAATAGCCTATGCAATTGCTGGGGATTTGTTACAGACACTAACAAATCACTTTAGGGTGGACATTACTGCAGCATTGCTCCACGACACCAAACCATTGTTTCCATTATCTGCTCCCATGGCCAGCGCCAGCGTATTGCGTGACTCAGGCCTAGAAACGCTGCCCGCTCCGCTACTCAGAGTCATCAACGACGAAAACACACAGAATACGCGATTCATGAACGTCATGTCCTGTATAGGTGACCTGAACGCGCTCGCTACACTTATTCGATTCGAGCTGGCGACCAAAGGTCATGCCGTCTGGGATGATGAAGAGCAGATGGTTTTCCGCATCCATCCAGTCACTCACCAGTTGCTGGATCAACCATTAAGATCCGAGACAGTAACGCATTGGGATATTATTTCGGAGGCGCTTCGGCTCGGCGCTCTGATCTGGATCATACGGGTGAAGCGAAGGTGTCGCTCCTATCCCGGAACTGCTGAAGCACGTATCTCAATGTTGCTCAAGATGCTATCGAGTAAGTCTAGTGCAGAATATGTCTGGAATAGTCCCGACCTACGCCTCGTCCGCCTTTGGCTTCTCGTTCTCTGCAGTATCAGTGAACCTCGTTATAAAGACCTCGCGACCTCGATGGAAATGATAGCCAGGGAGATGAAAGAGCCGAGGTCGGTGTCGTGGGTTGAAGTCATGGCAGATATCCGCCAGATGCCCTGGGTCGACATTTTTGAGCCTCCGTGTGCCAAGCTCGGGCAGCGGCTCCTGAAGGATTACCTGGGGACACCAATTTGAACTGTTCTCTCAGTGCACCGCCCACAATATAGGGATCCCGGTCCCAAAAGGAGGGTCAAGGCTATCCCTGTATAGTAATTATGTTTGCAAGAGCTGAACGGGGGGTCGCGAGAGCGAAGTAGAGTTTGAGGGCCCAGAAGTGGGAACAAGAGCCGATACTGGGCTGGTCTTCAACCAAGGGGGGTGAGCAGAGCTGAGGCGAGCTGATGAGGGGCTAGGGGGGCTGGTGAATAGGTGTCTCAGGATACCTCAGAACTGAGATACAAGAAAAACCGCGGTATCGGACAACATTTTTGGCAGTTACTTATACTACAGCTATTCTTCGGGCCTGGGAGGCGGCGTCGAACCAGATCAGGTGCGATTGGACCACAACCAAGATTCTTGGGGGGAAAGTCAAGTTCAAGTACTAATCCGGCAGTCAAATTTCACTACTCTATAGCGTAAAGGAACGACAATCAAGTACTCGGAAAACGGGGTGGTGTGGCTTGAAGACCCTTTCCATCACTGAGCCGGCTTTGACAACATTCCTTATAGCAATCATGAGTCAGTCCTATCACCAATACACCATTCTAATAACCTTGCATCTTGGTATGGCCACTGTCCCATTGAGGACCTCGACCAGACTGGAAACGTCCGTTCGTTTCCTGCAGTACAGGATCACTTGTATTCGACAATAGCAACGACAACACGAACTACAAATTGATCCGGTAAACTAGATACGAATACGGCAAGTCGGGCGAGACGGTCGCTAGGGCGTCGTTTGGCGTAAGGCTTGGTGGTTTGTTTGACGAACTGATTGAGAATACGGTGCGCCGACGAATATAGGTACGTGTTCTGATGAGATATCCTCCATGATACAAGAAAAAGATGATCACTCCGTATTCATCTCTTCCTCCTTACTCCCTGGTTGAATTTGAAGACCACCACCCCAACGAACCCTCATTTCTGCTGTCCTTGCCTCTGCCATGATCCTCAGGGCATCTGTGGTCGGTTGTGCATGTAACAGACCAAAGCCATGGATCCTGTTGCCTTCGAGAAGGTAGTCAGCGTCACGCCAAGGATCCAGGTCTTCGGGACACTGAGGACCAGCGACAACGAAAGCGGTCTCGCTAACATGGTTATTCCTGATGATCTTCTTAGCTCGGCCCCCTTCTCCTTGCTCTGTTGCTGGTTTAAGCTCCACCCCACTCGCTTTCAGCAGCTCTTCCAAGTCCTGTTTAGTCACTGTCACTGTCCCATCAGCTGTTGATTGTCAGCAAATTTTCCAGTTGTCTTTCTGAAATGAATCTGCCACGTACGGTTTGGCTGGTTCCTCTCCAGTAACTGCACAAGCTTTGGATACTTGCAATCCGCGGGCGGGGGAGGCAGCTTTTGGTTCATTGCTTGAATGTCGTCGACTCGGATCTGGAAAACGTTTTGAATGTTCTTACTAATGCCAATTAGGGCAAGCTGGACGCGGACGATCAAGTCTATCTTGACAGAGCTCATATCGTGAACAATCCGATCGATCAGCTCTCGATCAGCAGTCCCGGATTTGAACTGATGCAGAAATTGCTTGACGGCACTTCTGTCAGCATTCATCTTTTTTAGATGATCGCTCAGCCTTTCCGCGAGCTTCTTGATCTTCGCGATTCCAGGCTCAATGTCAGGTATCTCGAGGGCCGAGTCATTCGCCACCAAGTCCACCCAATCCTTTATCTGTGTCACTTCGGCATTGTAGGTGTCCAAGATCTCCGGCAATTCCTTTACTTGAACTGCCGCATTTCGAGTGCGGTTTATAAGTCTTATGATCTGATCGAGGACACCGAGCGCGGCTGAGGCCGTCTCAAAGACTCCCGCCTTTGCATTGTTAGATATCTCAAGTGTTTTGGGGGCGGTGTACCGTTGAAATGACATACCATTTTCTGGGTTCTTGGATCGAGGTCGTTAGACGTACAGCCCTGTGAGTTGGAGAAGGACTCCGAGTTTAAATGTAAGATTGAGTGCCGGACAAAAGCCTGGAAAGTTTGGCTCCTTAAAAGAGATGTCTCGCGAACATGTACAACACACAACGCAATGACACTTTCAGGCTTGCACTTTGCTTCTCCTTAGCTTAAGGCATGTGATAGTCCCAACTCGTATCTCACCGGAATTGCTTTCAGACCGGATGGCAGCTATATCTCACACTTCACACGTGGTAAGGATTGATTCGCTCCACAGCCGGTCAACCAGCGACGAGCTGCATTTTGCACTTCTTGTTGATTCGCGTGGTATATGGTCACATGGCGTAAACTTATCTCGGCGCCGCTGACATGCAGGAGGGCTTACAGCAGGGCATACAGCCGAGACGACTTCAATTTCTGCCTCGGCTCGCACTGTGTACACCACCTCGCCCTCGGCATCCATCGTCGGCACCGGACGTCGGAGTACCTCGTCATCATAGTGAAGTACAAATTGAATACGCGTCCTGGTATATAATGATTGCTTTGAAAAATCGTCTTTGTTATGCAGCTCTTTCCATGTATGTATACTTGTTGACCGCCATCCACTTGGACCATTACCCAACGATAAGGTATCCTTAGTCAAACCCTGCTATACAAGCAATTGGTACCAACTATGGCTGAAAACAGCACATCTCGAGCATGCCGAAGGTCCTCTACACCGAGCAACAGGATTACTGACGTGCATTTGGGGGAGGCTGCGCTTGGAGTGCTTGCCCCAGTCACCGATAGCAGAAGCTATCAAACCACAATCAATGGAACTGTCCACGCATACCTGAGCGATCCTCGTGATCCTTCAGTCACGAAGCTACTTTTGCAACAGCACGACAGAAACATGCCAGTTGGATCTAGTTGTATGTATACCTTGCACCGGTTGGCCCATAGTCATGTGCTAATGCGAGTCTAGCGCCAACGATTTTACCTCCGCCAAAGAAGCCAACAGTTGCAAACGACTTCATTTACAACTTGGATGACGTTTTCAAGGCAACCGGGTAGGTTTCTGACCCTCAGGCTCTGCGCTAAGGAAAGCCGAGCCTAATGAAATTACAGTGCCCTTAAGATCCAAATCTCCCATGAACAATTTCAAGACATCAAAGAGATCAGACTCCAAATCCGCCAGTTCTACGACCTTGCTTGTCAATGGATAGACTATCTGGACCTCCCGAAGTTCCGGCGGGTCAGCGAGGAGGCGCAAAGGCAGCGGGCCATTTTCCTCATGGAGCTAGACCTTCTATTATGCGCCACATTGCCCAGCGTCCACGACAGAAATTCAGTTGGCGCAGAGACTGTCGACCCGAGTGATGACAACTCTTCAATAGAGCAACTGCGGACTGAGCTAAGACATGTTCGTTCCAAGGTCGACAATGTCCTCACAACGATGAAGAAGTATGGAAAGCCCCCTAGCAAGGCTCGCCCTATGCGGAAGGCCTCAGAACGTCTTGCTTCTAGGTTCAAGTCATCTGTCTTCCCACGGCTGAAAGATATCATCCAGACCCTCGAAGATGATCGCGGCATCGAAAACATTCAAGCCTTGTGTCTTGATATCAATCCACTCGATTCTGAAGAGTCTGAGATCGAATCTGCTCTCAGAGAGCACACCATATTGGCGAAGGCCACAGTTGGCTTGTTACAATCCCTCAGCACGGGGTGTTCCGCTAATGGTAATCATCCGATATGGCTGAGCCTGGATGCCGCTGCATCAAAATCATCAGATTCCAACCTTCCAAAAAAGGCCTCCTTTCATATTGCTTTCGAATGCCCTGATGACCCAAACACCACCACCTCGTTTCGAGTGGAGTCTATACTTGACGAGTCTGAAGCAAAGCCCGACCGCATATCCAAATTCAACAATGGCCTGCGCAGATCTTCTAGAGTTCAAGCTAAGAAGACAACACAAGCTGTTGTAAAAGACAGCCGACTGGTAAAACCTCCTCTCAAACAGACAGGCCGAAGGCGACGAAACCTTGTGATCCGACAGCTTCAGAGGGAATTTTGCCTTGCCCATTATAAGCAGCGAGATGGCGATGAATGGGCTTCCAAGGTGGCCGCAAAATTCTGGACATCGACAGGGAACCACGAAATATTCTATCCAGATTCAGATAGAGTATTGAAGGAGCCTATACCGCTTCGAGAACTCTTCACCAAGTATCAAAAGGCTAACGATTCTCGCTTAGCATCCGCCTTCGACGCCACACAGAGGAGACGGATAGGTACGTTGATTCTCCGGGCTTTCCTACGATTCAGCCCAGCCGACTGGCTCCGGAAGAGCTGGGACATGGATCATATTTTCGTGTACAACATGTCAATGGACGATACTCAGCTCTATTACGAGCCGGTTGTTAAGACCCTGATTCCTACGCAGACGGAGATCCCATCAGATGCGACTCCAGCTGAGCAAGAAGACATGCGCGTTACACTAGGTGCAATGCTCATCGAGGTGGCCCTTGCTGATCGGGCAAAAGGAAGATGCTTAAACCAAATATCTCGATATCCGGGATTCCGCGAAAGTTGTAAAAGGACAGGCGTTTGGGGAAAATGTGTTTCAAAGGAGTTAGGATCGGCTTATGCAGAGGTTGTGGAAGATTGTCTAAACCCAAGAAGTAACTATTCCCTGGACGCCAGCGGAGAGGACTTCAACCTGGTAATTTCGAAGAAGCTATGTAAGTTGGAGAATGTGGGGTCAACACGAATAAAATGAATCGGAGAGGGGTTTGGACAGAACAGAAGAAATAAGACCGGGAAGAGGAAGGAGAACATTTCTTAAGACTACACGGCTTGACATAGATTGCCTTGATTTATCCTTTTTCCGAAAATAATAGAATACCTTCACACACGTCAATAGATAGACAAATTTTCGTGCTTATAACCACCCATGGCAGAATTCTCATATAAATTAGATACACTACATGCCAAGATGAATTCATCGCGTACGGAAATATGTCATTCCTGGTCCTCACAATCGGATAGTGCGACTATCGCATGCGTAGAGTCGGGCTGAAGCTGCGGTCTCTCTTCTGGCACCTCCGACAGCTGTGAAAAAGAGAGTGTTCGACCTGGAAAATGGATAAGTTAGATGCTTAAATTGGTTCTAGATGTGAAATTCACCAAATGTAGAGACAGAAGCACGCCTTATCCGACCTCCATTGTCTCCGAGGGAAGCAATCTGATGGTGTCGACGCAGGTATGGTAAAATTCTCCGCATAGAAATCTCGAGGTCTTGAAGATTGTTAATTTCTTGTCTGAGCTTCTCAATGTCACTTTGATATGGGACGTTTCCGTCGAAGACTGTTGCTTGGCTTGCGTCAGTTCCCGACATGCATGAGTCTCCATCGCTGTCTTGAAATCCCGTTGGCGCGTCCAAAGTCCCAAGTCGAGAAGCAGTTAAGTTCCCCAGTAATTCTTCAAGTAGAACAGAGGGCAAAGTTTCTGGCGAACTTGGCCAAGCCAGGTTCCTCCCACAGTCAACCATTTGTTGAAGAGCCTCTGCTGCCTCATTCAGGCTTCGCTCAAGGGTGGGATGTTTACCATCCTTCCGTAACACTACCACAGTATTAATTATAGAATATTAGAGATAATGGCTTTTAAAGGAGTATTTTCATACATGAAAGCAACGTCTCTGCGATTCCAAGGATGGTCTCCAGTATGGTCCTATAGAGAGGACTGAAATCGGACAAAAGTAGCTTCAAGTTCTCATTACCAAAGTCCGATTTCCAAATGGTAAGTCGAGCAAACTCATTCTGCAGTATAGAGCGCTGCTTCATCCACGGGTGTACTTGAGCATCTAGTAAACTGATCATTTGATCGTTCTGGGGTCCCTGTTGAGAATTCAACAGCAAGGTCCGGTTCTTTTCGTCGAAAGTCTCGTTGCCCTTATCGGATGAAGAAGTCTCTGATAGTTCACTTTCTTTCATGTCTGGGAACTGGGACAACAATTCCGACATGAGCTTCTTGCTAGGATCGTCGGATGTAAGGTCAACGTCAGACTTCAATGGGTTGACATCTTGTCCAAGAAGTAGTGACCAGAAGTCTATAATTTTATCCAAAAGGCACCCGGGCTTGAATGTCTCCATTCGCTGTTTTTTTCGTCTGGATTGAGGATATGGAGATGCCCTATCTCGTCCCTGTGCTCTGCGAGTTGCCATTGCCTGGATGGCTGGCGCTCTTGGACTGGGATCCTCGTAGGTCTGCATAGAGCATTTGGATAGGGATTTCTGCAATAATTTAAGGGTATGAGTGAGGACTCGGAGTAAAACGGCAGTGGAATTAAACACGAGAAATAATGAAGCTTCTAAGCATTGAGAAATAAACGGGACGGTTTGGTCTTTCTGAAAGGAGAAGGCTGGAAGTAACTGATGTAGGTGGGTCACCTCCCAGGACGTTCAGCGGTAGGTGTGACCTAATTCTAGGAAGATAAGCGGACAACAGCTCTCTCGCAGTATCAAACTTTACATACAATGCTTCAGGGAGGCAGCCAAACCTGCCCAGCCATAACATCGCACTGTGTGATGACATAAATGCCCAGCCCAAGGCGGCAAAAAAACGGCCTTCCTAATCCAGTGGGGGCCTGCTGACTCGAGGTTCTCAACCACCTGACCGACCAGATGCAAGAGTTGAAAAGGTGAAGACTCTGGACAAGGATGAACCTTCTTCTCCCACAGGTTCATGTATTCAGTGGCCTGAACTTGATAAATCCTAGGTAACTAGAAGTAGTGCCAGGTATGAGGCTGTGGTCGTCCTTATCCTAAGCCTCCATAACAAAAGAAGGGGGGTCCAGCCGCTCATCACCCGACCCTCCACTATCTAACAAAGAAGGCTGGTTATTGTCAATGCCGATTTTCTACACAAGGCTGCTGCGTGAGCAACACACCATCTTCGTAATTGAAACCCATCAGGCGGAGGATGGAGCTGAAAACCAAGATCACGCGCATAGTCCTTATGCCATGTAGACTAAAGGAGCAAACATCACCCGAGATACATTGGTCACACTTCATCCATGATAGTGAAGAGGTGTGTTGCTCACTCGAGAAAGTCGTAGAAGTTTATCCTCATTAAATGATCAAGTGATGTGCAACCAGCATGAACTGTAGCTAAAGCAGCAGCGACTCTAGATTACAACGAGAAAGAAAACATGAGGCCAGGTGGTACAAATCGTAACAGAGCGAGAACTTGTACTAGAAAATAGAGCGCATGGTTAGGTTATGTACATGAAATCCAGTAGGCTGGCAAAGCTGGGTCTTTGTTGCAACGCCAAATTGGCCGATGCGGTTTACCTAAGTGGGAACAAGCCCCATTGACGAATCACAACGCAGGGGGGAATCTAAACTAGCGGATGCAAATTGCATCCGGCGGCGCCACAATTCATGACGGATTTGTCACTTTCGCAATGACGGAAAGTGTTCGCATACCTCATGGACTGTTCAAGGCAATTTCATCTTGGAACTCAATCTACTCAGCTTCCTACCAAAAATTGAAATATGGAAGACGCTTCTGCAGCAGACGGTCCTTCAAAGCCACGTGCTCGCATTGAGAATGTAAGTCCCTTTGTCCTCGCCAGGTTGGTCATTACTCGCCCAAACTCACCATTAAACATGCATGTCTTCCCTGTCAGGGTCGCAAGATCAAATGCGACGGCAACGGCTTAATATGCTCCCAATGCTCGAAACGCGGCGTTCATTGTGTATACAAACAAAGACGAACTCGCGGTCTTGGTAAGAGGTAAGCATTGATAGACTTATTATATCGGGATTGGCTGATTGACTCAAATTTGGCAGCAAGGAACATGTCCGTGAATTGGAGGAACGACTGGAAAGATTGGAAAAATTGCTGCGGACTCAAGGTATAGCCCGGCCTGATGACACAGGGTCCGGCGATGGCTCTTATGGTTAGTGAAAGAACATACGGAAGAGTAACATATGAGAGACTGAGGCTAAACTTACCTAAAGTGAGCGGGAAGAGCCCACAGATGATGAGCGACAACTCGTCGTTGCCTATTGGCATGTCACCGCCGCAGGTTCAATCTACCAGCGCCATACCTTCAACTACGACACCAGAGTTGGCTCAAACTACTGAACGGCCCGGTTTCATCCGTCTTCCGGAGCTCTCGAGGATTCCACGATCCACCTACATGAAAATGATCACCAACTCAGGAAACACAGGGCCCTTCCAGATGAAACTGTTCACCCCGTTGCATCCCCAGGCCGATCTTGTCGGGCTGGTTGCATCGACGGCTGAAGAAATTGGCCAGACGTATCCACTGTTCTCCCCAGGATACGTCAAAGCCCTTACGGATCAGGTTATCAACAGTTCGCCTGATAATCCTGCATATGAGCCCACGCTATGGGCTATTTCAAGCTCGCTGGTAGCCATCGCGATGCAGTGGAAGGTTGAGAACTCGAGCGTGGCCCAGCTTTCATCCATGATGTGGAGCCACTTCAAGAATGCATTTTCGATGCTTCCGTACTTGCTAACGAAAGGCCCAAGTGTTTTGTCATTTCATGCACTGGTGTTAATGACCGTCTTCCTCCAAGGTTGCGCCGAGATGCGCCTGGCTACCCACCTCATCACGTCGGCTGTCAGGGTAGCACAGATGGCTGGGATTCCAATCCGAAAGCAAGGCCATAATGTTCCAGAAGAACTAAACTTGCGAGCCTTTTGGACAATGTGCGCACTTGACGTGGAAATGGCGAATAAACTGATGATTTTACCTATCATTGATAGTCATCATCTTTGTCTGAGACTCCCAAATCACGAACCCTCGGAACCTACGGCTGGATCGACCGAGGGCCAGGTCCGTGTTTTGAGCTTGCAGGCCGGCCTTGCAACTACGCGATCCAGAATACTCAAACACTGCCTTCTGTTTACCAATCAAACGAGGTTCTCAATGCCAGGAATTGAACCTCTCGACCGATTTGAAGAACAATTGGACCTTTGGAGACAACGTCTACCAGATGAAATTAGACCATTTGGCATTGGTCCAACTACACCCAAGCAGCTACCGCTTTCAGTTATCCTCCTGCATTTTCAGTACTATCATTCAAAATGCATCATATTTTCACTCAGAGCCGCCATCCAGGATAACGATCCCGAGCATACAACCCTCTTACCAGGAGACACATTATCAGCTCGCGCCACAATAAGGCTGCTGAGCGCGATTTCGGTGGATCAGGATCAATTTTCCTGCATATGGTAATTACTTCCTCAACTTACAGAGTCAACAAATCTCACCAATTTAGGCGTATGCTTCTTTATCCTCTCTCAATGACTTTGCTTTTGCTTTACGATGTACTTCGAGATTCGAAGGCTTCTACCGCCGAATCAAGCGTTCTAGCGATCGGGGAGTTCGTCGATTATCTAAGGAGGATCAGACAAGACCTTGACTGTGACGTGAATAAACTTCTCGAAGGGTGCACCAAAATGCACAATATTGCAAGGTCCGCGATCCTACCAGTGTACCCTTTGCCAGTTACCCGCACAAGCAGCAGCTTAGATGACTCTGCGGATTTACGTAAGGTAACTATGAAGCCAATACTTTCTTATCAGTCTCTACGTAAATGAATCCAATTACCTCTAACGAGTCCGTCAGATATTGTCTTCTCATACAAACTACTTGCCAATTGCCCAACGCCTCATGAGCGATATGCCTGATTCCGAGAACGAGGTGCTTACAGGGTTGACAAAGATGCTCGCGGTTGATTGGGACCCCAGCGATGCATACGGCCCGTTTGTGCCAGACGTTCTAAAGGCGGATTCTTACAACTTTGATTTTGAGTTCACGGCTTGAGTTCACGGCTTGAAATTTTGTCGTCCACGAAGAATTGCACGAAAGGTTTATTCTTGTGAAGCCGGGTTAAACAGATTGCTTCTTGCTAATATTCAATAACCTTGAATAAACTAATCGGCACTTCCACCTCTATTTAGTATTGCTTTTCAACTCTAAACGTGGATGTAGTCATCATAGCGCATGTTTAATCCAAGCCAAGTTAAACAACTGCAGTAATCTTCGCTTCAATCTCGCCATCTGTCAGAAGGCGAACACCCAGAAGCTCGTTGTCGACTTCGTCGTACGCTGCCCGATACTTGCCAGCCAACAGCGCAGCCTTGATCATCGGATAGACAATACTGGAATCAGTGGGATCGGTCTTGGCTTTTTCAATAAGTTGACTCAACACTTGCTGGGCGTCGACCTGAGTCTCGATCCACTGGGCTTCAGGAGGACTAAGTTTCTTGGCCATCTCCAGAGCCTTGGCCTGAGTGAAGACGAACTCGTGGATGTGGAGGTTGCGGTTCTTCGTTGCGTCCCGCGCTTTCAGAGCGTTGGCAATGGCTTTGCCGATAGTAGAAACACTGGTTGAGCTGAAGGCATGCACTCCCTGGTCGTAAAGCTCGATCGAATGATTCTTGATGTCGAGCATGAGGGGAGATCCAATAACATACTCCAGGAAGGCGCCTGGTGATAAGATGGTGTATTCGAGGACGCCGGAATCAGCCTTTTTGCGGAGATAATCCTGAATCACAGCCAAACCGTGAACCAGCGGGAGGTCTCGTGCGTTTGGGTCTGTTGTGAACGAGCCGAAGTCGGATGGGATGTAGCGCTTGACCCCAGCTTCGATGCTGGCGTCGATGATGAGCTTCTGGCCAGGTAATCCAGCTGCCCCAAGGGTAGCAATTGCGACGTCTTGCCCTTTGAGTGCTTTGACAAGGCTGTCCTTGGAGGAGTAATCGACTTGGACGACTTGCACACCGGAGGGAACGCCTTTGACGTTGGAGGGATCGCGGCTTAGGAGGGTGACGGTGAAGCCGTTGTTGACTAGCTGTTCAAGGACTGCTGATCCGAGCATACCTTTCTTTGAAACTCATTAGCACATGTTCAGACCACGACAGAGCTGAGTTTACTCACGCCAAGAAGAGCGATGTTCTGGAAGGAGGCCATTTTTCGTTTGTAGTTTGGGTGGTTGTACTGAGGGAAGATGAAGAAATGACATGGTTTAGATTGCAGAAAGTTCAGTTTGAGTTGTGGGCGTTGGAGGTATTATATAGCTGTTGCTTGTAGGCCGCGTCGCTTCACCTGACGCCATGATTTGCACCCATTGAATCAATAAGAGCATGGCATCATTGGGGAGTTCCGGGCCGCACCGACAGATTTGTGTAGATAAATTACTAAAGTCCGCATATTAGTGTTGAGCGGGTGCAAATTGTATCCGATTTACAGTCAACGGAAGCATTTTACATCCGATCTACATCCGTCGCGGAAGCATTTTGTATCCGGTCGACATGTGTCAGTAGCACATGTGGGCCGTCAGCATTCTGCAAACTATTGCACCAGAGGGACCGGACATTCATGCGCACTGCGGGCCGTCTTTCGTCCCTTGTCGAGTTCAGCAAAGATTATCTTAGTTTAGGGGAACCCCAGAGCGCCCTTCGCACCACGGACGATCTTGCGCTCCGGAATAAGTGAGTGCAAGATTACCTCACTGCAAGGCTACCACCAAACCACCCATCCTTTAAATCAGCTCAAGTCTCCCAAACGCTTAGTAGCTCAGTTAGATAGAGAAATAAACAAGGTAAAAGAAAATGATTATTTTTGTTTGTGGATTTATACCCCAAAGCTAGAAATTGCGGGCCTTGATCAAATCTTAAAACCCTATACGATCTGGATTGATTACCTCAACTCAAGTGAACTACGTCTGTCTCTGTCTGTTCTTGGGTTCGGATTTGGCTGCATTTCTAAGTTTGTGGTTCGCCCCAATCACAGGTTCGGGCCTGGTTCTAGGTGGATTTAGTGAGCTAATAAGTTAAGTGTTACAATACAGTTAAATTGAGTATCCTGCAGAGGTGACCCTTTTAACGTGTCGACTTTCTCTTATCAGAATATCTGCCCATAGTTCAGCTTATGATTCATTAACGTAGAAGCTGGAATCATTTACTGGCGGCATATGCTGTACTAACTTGAAGAGCAAAAGGACTCAATTTAGGTCTAACCAGAACCCTGAAGTTTGCCAGTTCCGTTAAATAGTTTGAGCATTGCCGGCTAGGTTAGTTAGTTTTCAGCGTCCAATACCTTGTTAGCTACTTAACTACTATAGGGGTGCGCACTAGGAACAACCCACAAGCCTCGTACTACAAGACTGGTACACTCACCTTCAATCATTGCCCTTCACTTGCTCGTTAACAATGTAGAAGGCATTGAAGGCTTAGTCATTCTCGGGGGACACAGTGAAGTTTCTGACGCAGCACAAAGCAGTGAATCAGTAGCTTATCTAAGCCACCGTCCCTCCCTTAAAACAACGACACGTCTCTGAGAACACAAGCCTTGACCAAACACGATTCCCTCAACGCCTCCAGATCCTGCAACACCACGTCCATCAAGCAAAGCCGTTGGACGCTCCTACTACCTCCTTTGCGGTTTCGACCTACGATAATCGAGACAATGAAGACACTCGGACTACTTGGTGGCATGAGCTGGGAGTCCACCACGACCTACTATCAAGAAATCAATCGTCGTGTTCGACAAGTCAAAGGAGGGCTGCATTCTGCTCAATGCATTATCTTCTCCTTCAACTTCGCCGAGATTGAGGAGCTGCAGCACGCCGGCAAGTGGGAAGAAGCCGGTACTTTGCTGGAAGGCGCATCTGTCAAGCTCAAACTCGCTGGCGCAGATGCGATTGTGCTTTGCACCAACACGATGCATATGGTGTCTGGAGGTATTGAATCAGCGTCTCATCTTCCTCTGATCCATATCGTTGATCCTACGGCTGAGCTTATTCGACGGTCGGGGTATCGATCGGTCGGGCTTCTGGGCACTCGCTTCACGATGGAAAAAGACTTCTACAAGTCTCGCCTGGTCGAAAAATACGGACTCCGTGTCATTATCCCTGACGAGGAAGGACGATCAGCTGTACACTCAATCATTTACAGTGAGCTTTGCAACGGAATCATCAAAGAAGACTCACGGGAAATTTACTACAAGGTTATCAAGGACCTCAAGGAAGCAGGGGCGGACTGTCTCATTTTGGGCTGCACAGAAATCGGGCTGCTGGTTAATGCCACTGGGAGCGAGTTGCCTGTGTTTGATACGGCAGAGATCCATGCTGTAGCGGCTGCTGACTGGGCTATGGAAGTCACTACCTAAAAGGAGAATTCAGCGCATTGTGCACGTCATGCTAAAGGCTCTGATGATTAACATCAGCTGTTTAGACCTAGAATGTAGCCTAGCGGAACAGTTTTGGGGAAGCATTGAACCGAAAATTAGTATTCTATCAAGCTAGCTAACTTGGAACGTTTCCCTATGAGGAATTTATACGTTCCTAACCCCACGGACTACGCGACCTCCCAGGCCAGAGAATGAGACTCCCAACTCATCGGATTGGCAGAGCTTTGAACCCTTTGGCTCGCCCA
The DNA here is from genome assembly GCA_003385265.1 of Neonectria hederae. NCBI lineage: Eukaryota > Fungi > Ascomycota > Sordariomycetes > Hypocreales > Nectriaceae > Neonectria > Neonectria hederae. Next base: position 172,805 of record QGQB01000109.1, read on the forward strand.
TGTCGTTGCATTTTCGCCGGCAAAGCTACAAGCAGATCATCGCTGGCGAAAATACTCTGGTGGGCGGGCTGAAGAATCTCCTCCCCTTTGTCTACTATGACAGTGGTTAAGAATGAGGATTCTTCAGTGATAAGTGCCGGGAGTTCATGGACATGTCGAAATAAAGACAATCTCTCTGAGATTCTTAGCCGCTTTAGAATATCCGCGTGTCCATCTCGTAGCAGCTGGAGTACGGCGCAAAGATCCACGAAGCATACGGGCCCAAGGCCGTGATCTCGGCAATAGTCCCTCAAGGTCTCCATATTCTCGGCATCTGGAACACCGTGTATAGAAATGAACCTGAGTAAAATGATTGTAGTGACGCGATTGTTGCCATCAACAATGATTGCTCGACTCTCATGGCTAGAGCAGATTGGATAGCCGTAGGCGATCGCAACTGGTGCAATAGAATGGCATTTTTCATACGAGTTGAGAACAGCCAGGATCATCTCAATTACAACAGCTGGAGAGGCAAACTCTGAGCGGCCCAAGGTGTCGACGTCGACATACGAATACACCAGTTGCTGATCGCCAGAGAAGTGAATGTAGGCAGCGTTCTGGACATCGGAATGAGCTATGAAGGATGACTCGAGGGCTAGTTGCGCCGCCATTTCTTCCCAGATTCCTGTCCTCAGCTTTCTGTCGTGGAGTTCTAGCTTCAAGTCACTCAGTAGCGAGAGGAAGTAGTGGGATTGAGTCTTAGAATCCTTCCGCAAGCCACCAACAGGGTCTTTCAAGAATGCATGGATTTGTAGAAATGATTCGACTCGGGCGGGAAACCAACTGGACGGAGCCCATTCGTCCTTCGTAAAATCGGCCAGCGCGCGCACCCAGAGTCTAAGGCTGGGATTCTGCTCCTCGGATTCTGTCGCATATGGCACCGCTTGACTGACAAAGTCTTGGTCATAGATAGGGTACTCAGTGGGGGTACATGATGCGGCCATTCCCAAAACGATGGTTCGGGTCAAATGATGTGCCTGGTTTCGAAGGGTTCTCACAATCCCTGGCCAGCGCTGAATAACATCATCCGCTTTCAGCAACCTGGCTATAAGGGGAAGCAAAATTTGGGGGATTCGGCGTCGATCGACACAAGACAACATGTAGGTGACCCTCGAGATTTCCATATTGGCATGATGAAGACTCGGTCCGTTGGCAATTGAAAACTTGATCTCGGCTTCTCCTGCTGTGGGGTACAAGGAGAGGGGATAGGAGGCAAATTGTTGTTTTGCGATACTTCTTATCCTTGCTTGAGCCAGCCGGAAAATAATTCGGGGAGAAGGGCTCCCAATGTCTTCATGTGGCCCTCGGGGAAGACATGTAGCACCATTCCCTCGATGATCTGCCTCACGGCTGCATGTAGCTGGAGATACCAGCATTGCATCCTTATCGTTAACTCGATGAGTACATGTCCATGGTAACGACTGAATGCTCCTTCCATTGACGAAGGTTCTGGGTATGGGGCTCGTTTCACCGTACAGGATCGAGCTCAAGCAGTAGGCTAAACGAAGATACTGCTCAAAGGTATTGTACGCCTGGACTGACAGCCGGATGACTCTGCTCGGAAATGAGGGCCAAGAGTAAACTGGAATCGCGATTCCATGTTCTCTCCAGAGGATCTTCTGGATTTGAAGCATTCCTTCCTTCTCCATACCGACGGAATTAGGCAGTGGTATGGTTGCCATCGCACCTATCATGTTGTCGGGACATGGAACAGGGATCCCGAGTGCCCTGCAAATTATCCTCCGAGCAAGAACTGCGAGCTTGTGGTTCCTTCTCATCAAGGCCTTGTACCCGGCTGGTAGCACATTGTTCAAGAAGTCAATGGCTGAGGGCAGACACATCATGGCTGATGGGTCATTTGTTCCTTGCCAGGTGAAGTCGTGCTCGAGGGTGGAATATTTAGTTCGTTCCACCACATACGGAGACCGAGCGATGATCAAAGGCTTGATGGTATGTAGACGATCGTATCGAACATGGAGAAATCCCACTCCACGCGGCGTACACATCCATTTGTGGCAGTTTGCCACATAATAAGCAGCATTGATGTCCTTCAGATCCACCGAGATCATCCCTGGAGCATGAGCCCCGTCCACCAGGGTGTCGATGTTCAGAGATGCAAGTGCGCTGACAATTCTCTTGACGGGGAACACCAGTCCAGATCGGCTGGGTATATGATCTATGACAGCAAAGCGTGTTCGGGGTGTGACGCAATTGAGAATGGCCTGCAAGATGTCTTCCGGAGTCGCCACCGAGAGCGGAATTTCGGCAATGACAACTCGGGCATTGTTTCGCTTCGCAACATGTTCAAGGGTAAGGCAAACCGAACTATAAGCGTGGTTTGTAGTCAAGATTTCGTCATCTCGGTTGAGGTCGAGGCTCTGGATCACAGCGTTCAAGCCGTACGTAGCACCCTGAAGAAGTACCAAACCGGTCGGGTCGGCATTGAGAAACCCAGCCAGAGCCTCTCTACTGGTCTGCCATGCCTTTATATAGGACCTTTCGAAGAACTCATGCGGGTTCTCTTCAATCCGTTGCCGAATCTGCCTCTGCTTTTCTGAAACCGGGATAGGGCAGGCGCCAAATGCTCCATTGTCAAGATACAGAATGTCTGGTCGGATCTGCCAATCGCCAAAGCTATTGGCCATCGTAGTGTCGAAGTCCGCTGTGGGCATAGAACCAAGAACTTGGGAAAGCTCGAGTATAGACGAGCCCATTTCGAGTTCGGGGTTTGCAGCAAGAGCACTGACATAGCTGGATGGCTTCTCCACCAGAATGATGGGATCTTTGTCGACAGGGATAGCCATGGCAGCAAATTTGTTGAGACAGGAGGACTTGGAGTGAAACCGAACTTTGCAACTTCGTGACAAGGCTCCAAAGGAAATTGATGATGGCCGACGTCAAATAGGGGCATGAACAATAGACTTTGTCATCTACCTAATCAAGAAACTACCCCGTCTATTTTTAGGAAAGCGTCGCAGGGCTATTCTTCTGCTTCTTTCTGCGCGCTCAATCTCCATCATACGGCCTTCCAATTGCATCCAGAGGGATTGACCGGTGAACAATTCGCTGTGTTTGAGTGGATTCATCCTGCAGTTAAACCAGGCGGACAACGGACTCGAGGCTGTGGAACTTGATTCAGGCCGTAAAGAAGTCCGATGCCGCCTAATTCTCCACCAGGCTGTGGTTACACTCGGGTCGGGTCTCGGACATGAGTGGCTCTTCCCGTCGCTGACTACTTCCTTGATTAATTCTCTTCACCTTACAACAGCGTACTCTAGAAGTCTTGTTTGAATCTAGTCACCACCATTGGCTTACGTAGCGACTCATTCTCCACCCATAAGTACCAGTTGGCGAGGTATAGATACCTGCCGCGGGCGTTCGAACATTGGAGACTGTAGACATTACTAGTGTAGAGTTGCCGAGAGTCCGAGCCGACGGTCCGATACCTGATGCATGAGAATGAGGGGCAAGAGTAATGAAGGCTGTGAATGGATGGAATATGGTGACACAACAATAAGAGCCACTGATTAGTCTATACTGCAAATGCTGAGTGACAGTAGTATCGGTTATACTCGAGTAGTACCCGAAGCATGTTAGATAAGTGCTGATATATATGAGGCTGGATGCGGGTCCAAGACGGACAAAGGTGTGTCCTCTGTTTTCATATTATGGCAAGTGACGCAGAATTTTGAAAAGGGGGGAGAATACTGCATACTTGGGTGGCGCGGAGACTGAGCGAGAAAGAGATGCGAACACATAAGTCACGGTACGAGCTCCTCGTCGTAACTCCTTACACTCTTGCTAGCAGCTACAACTGTTCAGTACGACAGTGCTCTGCTTCACTTAAACAGGTATAGTTTCCGGTGGTACAGCATCGGCTCGGCGCACCTCGTAGTTGTGATCGTGTACCATAGACAGTGGTGCAAAGTGGCTGGTTGTGTCAACATCCTCGGGCACGTATTGCGGGACACTACTACGTCGTACGAAGTAGCATTGTGGAACGGCTGAAGAGTCCAAAGCTGTAGCCAATAGATGGGTCTCATGGTTTCCGTATCATTAGGTATAAGCAAGCAAGAGATGACGTTGGCTCAAACCCTGGGCATTAGGGCGAAGAGTCCAATGAAAGATGTCGATCATTGCCTTTCTTCCGCGTTGCGTTGGGAGACAATTCGCCACCTCAGGAGTCTGAACGTCCAATCAATTGAATCTCCGTTACCTTGCGTCTGAGCTAGTACTGATTCACCCCACAACATCGAGGATGTTCCCGCTGATGGAGGCCATTTACGACGGGAAGAGAAACACAAGAACACCGGATATCACTTTAGTAGATACAGATGGTGGGTGAGAGATTCCACAACAGGATAAACCAATGTACTAGTCCTCTACTTATTCTCCACAGTGTCACCTGAATAAAATCTCACCCCTTTTCAGATCATTCTATTCACATATTTATAATTCCTTCTCTTGACTCCCAAAATTCCACGCTTATTGCGGAACGTATAATACCTCCTTTTATCCGTTACTCCATCCAGCTCAAGGAGAGTGCTACACAGCGCGAGGTGGGGACATAATGCAGAATAATCCCACAACTTTGATCCAGGCGGATGTAACTGGCTGTATCGTTACAGAGAGGACGCCATTACTCGATCCGCATGTCAACAACAAGGTTCCCGTCACTAACAGCATCTATAATGAACGGGATGAGGAAAGGACAATGATTACCGACAACTTGTCTTTCATGCGGCTGGCGCTGATTATGAGTACGGCCTGGTTCGGTGTCTTCTTGGGCGCAGCTGATTCGACCATCATCGCTACACTCTCTGCTCCAATCTCAAGCGAGTTCAGCTCGCTGACCCTACTTCCATGGCTTGCTACAGCATATCTCATCTCCATGGCCGCATGCCAGCCCATCTCTGGCCGCCTCACAGACATCTTCGGTCGCGGCCCGGGCTTGGTATTCAGCAACGTTGTCTTTGCCATCGGTAACCTCATCTGCGGCATGGCTACGAGTCAAGGCACAATGATCCTTGGCCGAGTCGTCGTGGGACTTGGTGGCGGCGGCCTCATGAGCATACCGACCTTCCTCGGCTCTGACCTGATCCCCCTTCGCAAGCGAGGGCTGGTCGGTGGCATCGCAAATCTGTGGTACGGCCTAGGAGCGATGGTGGGAGGTATCTTCGGCGGCTTGCTCAATGACCACACTGATTTGGGCTGGAGGTTAGCATTCCTGATTCAGGTGCCGCCTGCTATGCTCTCCGCTATAGCTGTGCTCATGCTAGTCAAGGTGCCACCGAAAGAATCAGACAGGTCATATCTTGCCCGCATAGACTTTTTTGGTGTCTTTCTAACCTCTTCATTCCTTGTCCTCCTAGTGCTTGGTCTTAATTCTGGTGGCAACTTGGTGCCTTGGACACATCCTTTGCCGCTTATTACAATCTCGCTTTCTGTCGTCTTGTTTGTGGGCTTCATCTGGTGGGAGAACAAAGCATTGCAGCCGATTATCCCAGTCAAGCTTCTCCTACATCGGACGATCTTTGCTTCCTGTTTGACCAGTTTGCTTTCCGCTATGCTTGCCATGACCTCCATTTTCTATATACCCCTCTATCTACAAGTCCTGGGCAATTCTGCCACCAACGCTGGCATCAAGATCCTTCCGGCTTCATTTGGCTTGTCAGCAGGGGCTCTGGGAGCAGGATACATGATGAAAAGGACTGGGAGGTACGTCGGACTAGTGGCCACGAGTATCTTAGTCTTGACTGTGGGTACGATGTTGTTTACTCTCCAGAGTGAGAGTAGCCCGGCTTGGATAACCAGCTTCGCCTTCTTCGTCGTCGGTGGTGGTTACAATGGCGTATTCACCATCACGCAAATTGCATGCATCGCTGCAGTGGATCACTCACAACAAGCGGTCGTCACTTCCACTACATGTAAGTATATCGATCATCCTAATCATTGGCCTCTCTGCCCAGCTCATAGGAACACAAATTGATACTAACGTCTATAATAGACCTGGCCCGTAGTCTGGGTGGCACCACTGGCATAACTATTGCATCGGTTGTCTATCAAGGCACTCTCAAGGCACGACTACGGGACAGGTTTGGGGACTATCCGGATTCGGACGAACAAATACGACGCATTCTAGATGATCTCGGCGAGTTGGCATTCCTACCCGAGGGGTGGTACGATGGTGTAATAAAGTCGTTTATGGAAGCGTTTCAGGGCGTCTGGCTATTGATGCTCTGCTGGGCGATACTTGCTTTGATCTGTATCTCACCGATAAAGCAGCACAAACTGCACTCGACGCTAGATAGATAGCAAAGGGGCCCTTCGTATTGGTAGTTGACAATTGCCAACTTCGCACGCTTCTATAAGGTCGATCCTTAATCATCTCAGAATCAACACGCGGACAGTGAGAAAGCATGTCACAGGGCAATAAGTCATTCATTTTGTTATGTAGCCTATTTCTTCGTACCTTTAGCATGAGCTATGATTTCTTTAACAGCCTCATCAACTCCCCTAGTCACAATGGTTGGTTCCGTTCCAGTCAGACTTCCGAGGGCATCAATCCATCCGTTCCCAGCCCTGTCAATCCAAGCCGACTGGGCCCCGACAGACCTAGCTCCAAGCGCATCAAACGGATTGGCACTGACAACCCAAAGCTTGTCCAGATCCACACCGGCCCTGTCCGCAAAGTGACGATATACTTTTGGATCCGGCTTGAACGTTTTGAGTTCTTCTACAGTAATGAGCTTGTGGGGCTCGAGGACATGGCTCATCTTAGACAGCACCGGTGACGTGCTCACAGACTTTCCAACCATGTCGTCGGTTCCATTTGAGAGGATATAAGCGTCCAACGAGGGCTCATTAGCCACCAGATCCAGAGCTTTCTCAACTTCGGGGAACGTTTTGAGCCCGTTATACGCGTTCATAAGCTGCTCGTTGTCACTCCTAGACAGTGAGAGTCCCTTCTCGGCGGTGGCGTGCTGCAAAGCCGCACGAGTGATTTCGGAAAATGACTGATATATGCCTGCCCCGAGTTAGCAAGATTGTGGCCGAGTGACGCAATCATGCCAATTACCCATGCTGTTGGCTCGCCAGGTATATTCAAGCTGATATCGGCGCCACTGCGCGGCGAGGTCTTTAGCTAAGTCATCGCCGAATAGTTCGGCGAGTTGCTGAGCAATCGATTCGGTGGACAGCAACGTCCCGTACAGATCAAACCCTATGACCGTTTTGCTCGACATCGTAAATGAATGAAGTTCAACATTCTCCGGCTTCGGTCAGAGAGTCAGCAGTTAGGGCAAGCCAAATGATCACTCAGCATCGGCAACACTAAAATGCGGGGAACCTACAGCAACCTCGGCGATGATCGGATGTACACCGTGAGCAGCTAGGTTTATCAGCATTGCATCTAATATTGCTATATCGACACGGTAGACAAGCTAGCGATACGCGATGAGTATTGCAAGATGTTCCATCATGGGACAGTCTCGCATCCGGCGATGACAGATGCATCGTGGCCACGTGGACATGTACTCCACAGACAGTCCAGCATAGGCTATGCAAACATATCTTCTGTACGGCTATGAATGTGTTGGTGGGCGAGTGTGAGAATATGGAGAAGCTTGACATCAGCTTGTGGAATTGTTGGATGGTCGCGGGAGATTCCTCATCAGCGAGTCAAGTAGGAACGAAGTGCAGCCATGGTCATCTTCTCCATAATCCCAACACAATATCTTGGTGACCCTTGCTTGCGTAATGTCATGAAAGTCCTGTGTCTAGTACAAACTAGGCAGCCTACTTTCCCAATAGTCTAGGACTCTAGAGGATTATTATTGGAACAGACGTATTGCCGCATGGCGGTAATTGAGGCAAGTCTCCACAGCAGGTGGTGGATTACCGGGTAGCCTATCTGCGGGAATGACTGCTTACGCGGGGAATCGTTTCACGGATGCAAGGCGCCCTAGAATAACTTTATGCTAGTAAATGGATGAAATACATCAGGCTACCTTGTGTCTAGGGCATTGGGTAGATAGAATTGCGTAAGGGACTCTCCACAGATTGTAACATATAAATAGCTTGAGTATTCTCACACAGAGCGTGTGAATGATTTACATCCTTCACAACACAACGCCATATTACCACAATACATCTACCAGAACACAATGGCTACCGAGGAGAGCACATACGACCGGAGGTACGTGAGAGTCTTTTATGAATATGTTCTACCAAGAGCCTAGGGATCAAGGAGGAAGCAATGCACCGCAAACAGCTATAATTAACAGGACGTTCATAGTCGCCCCCTTCCGTCCCTTGCTCCAGCGTTCCAATACAAGCTGGTCAACTGTCCTGGAAAGTCCATCATTGGCCTCATCGTCAGCTTTCCGCCGAATTCCGCAACGCCCCCTCACCGTCACGGTGGTGCATCCGTGACAGGAATCGTGCTAGAAGGCACGGTTCTCAACAAGATGAACGATGATCCAACAAAGGTTATCGAGACAGGAGGTACTTGGTACGAGGCCCCTGGGTGCCATCATAAGGTTAGCGCCAATTTCAGCAAGTCGGAGCCTGCCAAAATCCTCGCTACCTTTGTTGTCGACACCCAGGTCGTCGAGGATGGAGGGCTCGGAGCTTTGGTGCAGATGGATGAAGAGTACCTGGACGTGAACCTCCCGCATTAATCCAGGGGCGGTCAGAGACACAGCCTATCATCACAAGAGACTTCTACTCTATAGGCTCAAATCTTAGAATCAGTTGCTCGCTCAGAGGTCGTGCTGTATATGCATCTCCCTGTTCAATTCCCTCGTCATTGACAATATGGGTTGTGAAGTTGGTGTATATCGCTGCGATTATTTGCTTCATCTCTGCCACAAAGTATTAACTGGCAATCCCTCTCACTGCCATCGGGTAAGAAGAAAGCACGTACCATTCATGGCGAAATTAGAACCAAGGCACATTCGCCCTCCACTCCCAAATGCCCAGAAATGTCGATTCATCTCCCTCCTCTGCTCATCACTCGTTTCAGATTCAAGCCACCGTGTATAGTCCCATTCTTTCGGGTTTGGGAACACGGTTTCGTTCAGATGCAGTGTGTATGCCAGAGCTGCAACTCGGACGCCGCCTGGCACCTTGAACCCTTCGATCTCGCAACCCTGGGAAGGAGTCCTTCGAGGTTCCGGACCGGGGATTGAGGCGTGTAGGCGGAGCGTTTCCATGACCACAGCGTGGAGAATTGGCAATGAGTCGAGGTGTTTCGAGTCAGGGAGTTCAGCGGTACCTGAATTTGTTTTAAAGCTCGGCTCTAGATTCAGGAGCTCCATCCTAAGTTTCTCCTGGAGGTCCAGAGAGCGAGATAAGTGCCACGTAGTGTAGGTCAGAGCAATACCTGCAGTCTCCTGGCCTGCAAGGAGATGGTCTAGCACCTCTGATGAAATAGAGAGCTCCCGCTTTTGAATGGTCGTGGTATAGATGAGAGATGCCTGGCTCTTCGTATGGAGCTCTTTGTCAATCCCAGCTTCGATGGCCTTGATTACCACAGCCTCGTCGCCCGGGTTGCTTTTTACTTGCTTCCCGTCCATTGCAATTGCGCCTCGCGTCTTCTGACACATCCGGTTGTTCCATACCGCTAGTTCCGCATTCGCATCATCTACCCAAGATGGATACAACCTTATGCCAAGGCGCTTGCAAATGGTCGTGAAATTTGGCATCTCCTGCGGCCAGAAATGGTGGCGAGCGCGTGTAAGGTAGAGTTGCAACCAATGGTCCCTGTAGGCCACATCCTCGAGGAAATTGGTGCTGTTTTCTAAGCCAACGCAATATGCAGAAATAAAGTCCATTGTCGTTGCTAAGAAGGTGGAGAAGACATCAATTCCCTGGTCTCCTTTTATAGAGGCTTGTATCAGAGGCAGAAGTCGGTTGAAGAGGATGGCATGGGCTTGCGCTTTTGCTGCTGGAGAGGACATGATGTGTGATTTCGAGTAGACGTTCGAGACCATGCGTTTGCGAAGGGAGTGAGGTTTCGTGGATAATGTTGAGAAAACACATGGTACTCTGAAAGGGTTAGTTTATAAACAGTAGCTTAAAGGGAAGAATTGAAGAGCACCCGTAGTTATTGAAGACACTGTACCAGTTATCCTTCTCAAAGCCGCCTTGGTATACTATTCTTAGGGCTTGAACGCCATCGACACTGAGCTCGTTAGGGCCAATTCTGACAACTGGCCCATGCTTGAGGTGTGCTTTGTGCAGACTCCTATTTTGACGGCCTGTTTTCCGAGCACGCAGTATCCAGAAGGGCGTGATGTGACAAGACCAATGGGCTGCGGGGATCTTGGCAAGGGGCGAGAGAAAGACGGGGGAGAGGATACCGCGATATAGCAAGAGGATGATACCAAGGCCTACTATCGCAGGTAGCAGATTTGAAGCCATATTCTCTGATAGGGATGGATGAAAATGTGATAAGCCAAGAGTTTGGAGAAAGAGGATAGCTTGGTGTGTGCTGCAAGAAGTTCAATAAATCCATCAAGGGAAGTGAAGTCGGACCGCCCGAACGCTAGAGCGTACAGATAACCCAAGGCGCCCCCTCTTTCATTCAAAGCTATGACGAGAGAGGGCTAATCTCAATGAGTCCAGGGGCACAGCCAATCAAACAAAATCTACTAGATTCCTTTTTCCATTCAATAGGTTTTTTCTTCATAGTTATCAGCATACCATTTGAGCTGGTATTTTTATTACTAGTACTATTGAACATGTGAGGCAAGTCAGCCACGCCTGGGTCCAGTGTTCGGGTAGTCCGACGTATTAAGTTATCTACTAGTCTGGTAATCCATGATGCGCTTTATCGGTGTTTCGTCTTTCCCCGCACCGGAGCTGCGGGCGTCATTCGGCATCGTGAGGCGCGCCTTATTAGTCCTTACATGACAACATAGGGTATGTTTAATACCTTGTAACTCATCAAGTCCGCTGATGAACATTTGAGGAGGAGAAGAGCTGAGACGTTTATCAGGCGTTTAATAATGCTGTGATACTGTCCAAAATGCCTCTTTCGACTTCAACTTCGGCTTTGATTCGGCCATCGCGATTGACTCCGACCCGGTGTACCCTTATCTTAATGACGCCTTGGATAAGTTTGACATAATAAGCCATGCCATTGAGCAATCTAATCTCTGCAGTAAAGATGGGGACTCGACAGTAACTGCTTCACTGCCCACTCAAGACAATTTCAACGTTCAGGCTTTCGGAGACTGTTTTCCACCTCTCGACACCCTCAACTTCTCGCCAGCCACCAATGCAGCCCCTCCGCCCAAAATCGGTGTTCGCTTCTCCCGGTAGGCTGTCGGGTTGCTGAGTAATTGAGTGTCAACTCACAGCACGCACCCATTCCCCGACGAAGAAGAGAAGGAGGTTCTCCAACGCCAGACGGGCCTGAGCAAAACGCAGATCCAGAATTGGTTGTCAATGCTCGACGTCATGGCAAGGGCCAGCCTCGCCAGTCTCAGGCATTTCTCTCGCACGACACTCCGAACGGTCCGATTAGCATTCCCAAAGAAGGTCAACGCCATTTCTAGAAGAAAGGATCAGGCCGATGAACCCATGGGAACGATAGGTCGACTCTCCGCCTGAGAATGAAACTGCGAGATGGACCAGCGTGTATGAATACTCAAAGTTGAGTTTCCATAGGGCGGGAACTGAATATGGTATCCTCCCTGGGCGTTCTTGACCTCGGGAGGTTTCTGCTGGAGGCTTGTCGCAGGCAGCTGACCCTAGCTTGTTGCACAATATCAGGGCTCGACATGATCAGATCACGAAGCCAAGATGAGAACGAGTTTCCCCGTTGGCAGATGACTTCAGCTGATAATAATATGAGACAGGCCTCAAGTTGCATCTCGTCAGAAGTTGATCCATTCCCACATCCATCGCTGTAGACGTGTCCTAATTGGATCAATTCTAGTTTGATAAGTTCATATGCGTTTCTCGGTGTTCAGATGCGCCCTTTGCTGGCCTGGAAGAGGAACGGAATGTTCTCGTCTGAATGGATGACGTCTGGTAGTTATTAGCCTCTTCCAGTATGGCATGATTGTACTCGATAATTTACTATTAACATGGTGGAATGGCGTGTTCAACATAGATAAGCACTGAGGCATCGAACTCCTTATCACCCTTCCAGTCAGCCATGGTGCTATCTGTCTTTAAGTGGTCAGCTAGAAGATCTACTCTAGCGGTAGAGATCATCTCCTCGACTTCGCTGATCACACAATAAGTTCAGTACCAAGCGTGAACACAAATGGAAGGTTCACCGCTTCAGCAAATATCTTCACCTAGGTCATTTCCCCGTGGTGCTACACACCACACCTCTACGCAAGCGTAGGAGCCCAATAACACAAGAGATACGGACCAAACCCGGTGGATACTGTTCGACGAATAGGTTCTATCTTGAGACAATTAATTAAGTTCATAGATTAATTCGTATTATAAAGAAAAATGTGTATAGTGGTTGTGATGCCAACAATCAATCTTGGCCCTAATAACTCCCCCAATTCATCCCTGCACCCTTTGTCCTCTTCCTCCCGTCAACACCTCCTACTTCTTCCCCCTCGACCACTTCTTAACCCGGAATACGTAGTAGAGAGCGATAGCCATGAAAATATTAAACCCGATAAAAGCCCAGAAAATGCCGTAGTTGCGCCATCGCTCGCTCCAGTAGATGTTGGAACCTGCGAGATACTGGTCCGCGTCGCTGAACGTGCAATATCGGCACTGCTCCGTATCATTGGGGTTCTGGAGCTGACCAGGCGCCTGCGTTAGGAAAGGCTCGAGGTACTCGCCACAGGTTTGGCCGCTGGGCGGGTTGAAGATGGACGTTTCTCTGTTTGAGCAGGTCACTTCTCGGCCGTGCATCTCCGTCGCAGCAATTCCGCCAATCCAGTAGGTGAAGGGCGACACGCGGTACATGAAGATCCAGAAACCGGGCAGCGCATCGGGGGTCTGCAAAACGCCACTGAAGATGGTGCTCATGAGGGTAAGCAGGGTGACGACACTGGCCGCCGTTTGTGCGTTGGGCATTGCGGCAATGGTCATCTGCGCGAAGGAGCTGGCGTAGATGAAGAGCTGGATGACGAAGAGGAGCACCAGGACCTGACGGTCGGAGCTTTGGATGCCGACGACCGGGTAGTAGAAGCAGGCGTAGATTAGAACACCCGTGATGATCTGGTATGGGATTTCGACAATAATATTCGCGATGATGAAGGCCTTCCAGGAGTAGGCTTTGCTCGGGCGTTCGCGGACTTCGTACAACGATCGTTGAGTGATGAAGAGCGGTTGAATCTGACGAGTGTTTAGTGAACATTCTAAAATGCTGTTGGGACCGATTAATACTGACCTGCTGAACAAGAGTCGTGAAGATGGTAGTGAGTAGGAAGACGGAGAAAATGATATTCTGCATGCCTGCTTGCGTGGCAGAGGCGTCGAAGAAAGAGAATCCAATGAACAAACCAGCCACGATGCCAAGCATGAACTTGGCGAAGATATAGCTGGGCATTCTCCAGTACTGTTGAAACACTCGGTACGTGACAGCCTGGAGCTGGGACATGAACGGCATGGCGAATTCAGAGCTGGCGTGCAAGTCCTCTTCCCCGACTGCCTTCTCGTTCTGCTTCTCCGCGTGGATCCTGTCGATCTCGGCTTTGACCTCCTCGTGCTCTTTGCTTTCTTTCCAGACCGAGTGCCAGTCCTGGCCATACGCGTTGGCGCCGCTGTTGCCAATCTCGAGCAGATACTCAGCCGGGTTTTCCTCTCCTCCACAGGCCCGAGCCCCCTTGGCCTCGAAATAATCAAGCATGGTCCGTGAGTTATCACCAATGTTGCCAAAGTAGACGGTTTTGCCGCCCTTGGCCAAGAAGAGCAAGCGGTCGAACTGCTGGAAGAGAATGGCGCTGGGCTGGTGGACGGTGCAAAGCACAGCCTGTCCGGAGTTGGCCAGCTTTCGCAAGAAAGAGCAGATGGCCCAGGAGCTCTGTGAATCGAGACCGCTGGTAGGTTCGTCGAGGAAGAGAAGCAGCTTCGGCTTCGCAGCCAACTCGACGCCGATAGTCAGGAGCTTTCGCTGCTCGACGTTCAGACCCTCGCCGGGAACGCCCACGACTGCGTCGGCGTACTCCTCCATGTTCAGCATCCTGATGACCTCTTCGACAAATTCGTACTTTTCCTTGGTGCTGACGGTCTTGGGTTGACGAAGCAGGGCACTGAAGCGGAGACTTTCACGCACAGTGGCTGTTTCAAGGTGAAGATCTGCAGTGGTGTTAGATGGTATAATACTTCGTGATTAGTTTGCGTGCGTACCTTGTTGCTGGACATAACCTGTTTTCCGCTGGAAGCTTGCATCAAACGGCTTTCCGTTGACGAACATGTCTCCCGTGACAACACCCATGCTTACTCGCTGAGCCAAGACATCAAGCAGAGTCGTCTTTCCTGCACCGCTCACACCCATGAGTGCCGTCAAAGTACCTGGCTTGACCCATCCGGAAATGTTATCCAACAGCCTGCGATGCTCATTCTTGATCTCAATGTCGTAGACAACATCCCGCCAAGTGAAGATGTCTTTCTGTGGCGCAATAGCCGTGACTTCGCTGCCTTTGGAGTCGTCCTTGCTCGTCGAGTCAGGTCGTGCTTCCTCATCTCCTGGGGATTGTCTGGTGCCCTTCTTGAGATTGGCGGGAACATGGCCCCTTTGGAAAACCAAGGCTTCAGCGGTACTTGTCGTCGAGGAGTTGAGCTCGATGCAGATAAAGTAGATGGCCATGAACCCAAACAAGAATGCAATGAGGATACCAAAGTTTCGCCAGACGTGAGAGTAATAGTACTGATAGTTCTCGGCAATGAAGGCATCTCCACTGACAGTACGCTCACCTGCGACAGCTCCAGTAGTAGCGCAGATCCACGAGTCTCCAATCAGGGGAGTGTAAGGCGGGACGATGGAGGAGCATGTAAACCGGCGACCATGAAATTCGTTGGAAACGAGGATCTCGAATGCGTAGTAGATGGGATTTATCCAGCGAATCCACGAAAACCAAGGCTTCATTTCCGGGACAGTAATCGTGAAGCCAACGTAGACGACAAGGGCGAGAACCATGACTCCTGACAATGCCATCGCCTGCGAGACGGTCTTGGTGATGGCAGCCATTGTTCGGAAGACAGCGCTCATGACAAAAGTCGAGATGTACGTGATGAGGAAGTAGAGGAAGAAGTTACCAGGCTCTCGACGCAGACCACTCATGAAGTACAGGACCACATTGAAGATGGTCGCGGTAGCGAACTTGATGGGTATGTCGGCGACAATTCCTGCTGCGGCTTCACAGGCGGGATGGTAGAAGGCGAACGAGGCATGTTTCTCCACGATGTCTCTCTGGGCGTAGAGGTTGCTGATTTCCGAAATGGCAGTCAGCGCGTTGAGGAGAACAGCCATGAACAGTACAGAGCCCTTGGCGTAGAAGCCAGCAGTAGCGTCGGGCGTGCCGTAGAAGATTGATCCGATGATGAGAGCCATCATGAGTTGCGAAAGGCACTGCGCCCCCGTTGCCGAGATGTCGTTCCAGATGCGTTGGTATGCCCGCTTCGTGCATAGCTTGACCTGCATCAGCACACTGACGATGTACGGCGATCCAGGCCGCGTATGCTTGGACTGCCGCTCGTTCTTCTGCTGTCGCAGCTGGGTGACATGTTCTCCGTGGCCGTCAACAGGGTACTCGAGCTCGTACGCTTCAATGTCCCTGCGCAAGGCCTTGTACTCGGGAGACTGGCGCCAGCATTGCTCGAAGTCTTCGGGCGTGCGCGGGACTTTATTTTCCATTCCCGGCTGAGGCTTCCTCTCGATCGGGTTCGTGATGGACGTGAGGAAGTCGCCCGTCGTTTGGCGAGGCGGGCAAAGCCAGCCCTGTCGCTCGAAGAAGTCCCTCGCCTCTTCCGAGGGGCCGAAGTAGATCTGGCGGCCCTCGTACAGCACGATGGTCTTGTCGAAGAGGTCGTAGATGGCCTGGCTGGCCTGGTAGATGGCCACGGCGTTGGCGTGGCCGCCCATGTCGGCGGCCATTCTGAGCGCCGACACGAACTTGAAGGCCGTCGCCGAGTCGAGGCCGCGGGTGCTGTTGTCCCAGGCGGAGAACGGCGACGCGGACAAGACCATCTCGGCGAGCGACACTCTCTTCCTCTCGCCGCCAGACACGCCGCGGATGAAGTCGTTGCCGACCTTGGTGTTGTAGGTATGCGTCAGGCCGAAGGCTGCCATGACGACGCGAGCGACGTACTGGACGAAGTCGGCTCGGCTCATGTTGTTGATTCGGTTAGACGGCGTCCGCACCGAGGCGGCAAACTCGAGAGTCTGGCCGACGGTCAGATGGGGGAAATGCCTGTCGACCTGGTGTATACTGTTAGCTTGGGCTTATTTCTTCTGACTATCACTTGGCAACTTACCTCCTGGTTGTAGACGGCCTCGCCCTTGAACTCCTTCTTCATGAGTTTCTGAGGGATTCCGTTGTAGTGGATGGTGGAGTTGTCATTGATGCTCAACCCATGCAGCTCTCCGCAAAGCGACTTGAGAAGGGTACTGCATCCCGACCCAGGCCGCCCAAGAACAATAAGAAGCTCGCCGCTCCTGACGAGGCCATCAAAGTTGGTCAGGATATGCTTGGGCTCCTTCTTGCCGAAGCTGAACAGCTCGCCCACGCGCAGCGGCGCCGTCAACGTCGACCCAACCGTCTCCTGGACCTGCAGCGCGGCGCCGGATCCCGAGACGGACAGGTCCTTGAAGACGACGCCGGCCTCCTTGGCCGTCATGCCCTGGTCGCGCAGGGTGCGGACGAAGTTCTGGAGCCACTTGTGCAGGTCGAAGTGCTCGCTCTGGGGGTCCAGGGCCGGCGAGTCCTCGTCCTGGGTGACGAGCGTGTGGACGCGGGCCAGGGCGCCGGTGGTGGCGACGGAGTGGCGACGGGAGAGCGCCGTGGCAATCCGCACGAGCTCGTCCCTGTCGTTTGCTTCCATCATGGCCTCGGAGTTTTGGCGACCTCCCATTGTTGGGCGTCTGCCCCGAGGGCGTTTGTCCGATGAGAGACTGGGGACATTGCTGCGGTTCTCTTCATCGTCGTCGTCTTCAGTGTAGCTCTCGCCTAAACCTCTGCGAGACTCATTTGTATCCTCTTGGTTCAGGATCTCCTCTTCAGAGTGTCTGGTGTTGTTGAACTGTTGTGCAGTTGGGCTAATATCGCCATCTCCTGCCGGGGGGTGATTCATTGTGAAGCAGCAGATAGGCGACAATGATGGAAAGACTCTGTGATTCTCATCAGAAGAAGAGATTTAAGATTCAGATTTAGGGACATGTCAATGGCAACGGGAAAGGGTTAAATACATATGAATGACTTAGGGGAAGGACACCAGCACGCCCGAGCTGAGCTTCCATCACACCCTTCCAAGGCATCACGCCCTAGTGAAACCTAGACTAGAACACGCTGCAAACGAACAAACTGGAATCGGCATTCGGCCACGGGCACAACTTCTCAGGCGAATCGACTGGACTAGTGCCAGTCAACGGAGATAGGGACGTGTCCAGCAGCCGTCTCACCACCCACTCGGGGCCCTTGAGCGTCCCATTCTCAACGGCCAACACCGTCTGCACTCTGCACTGACACGCCGCGGGCTGTCGCCAACGCCGCTGTCGGGGCCCTGTCAGCGCCCGCTCGCCCGACGCCTCCCATTTCGCACAGACGGACCAAGCCAGCCATTGGGTCTAATTCGCTAGCAGACATGCTACCAAACGTTAATGACGACTCGCCGAGCAGCAGCAAATGATATCATACCGCGTCGTACTCCGTACATGGTGGCTTCTCCCCCGCATGCAAGTCCGCCGCAGTTAAGCCCGTCGACTTCAGAGCACAAAGGATCGCCCGTGGCAAGTCCCGGCTCTCCGATCCGTCATCAGCTCCCCCGCCTCTGCGGGAGCTCCGCTGCGGCGCCTCCGAAAAACACACACCGTCCGGGCTTCACGCAGGGGCCAGGAAAAGTAGCAAACCAAAAACCCAGCGGAGGCCGGAAAAAGTAGCATTGAGAGGAAGGAGGGTTTTGGAGACAGAATAAGTTCCTCACTTTTGCTTGAGATACACGCAGCCATATGTCGCCATGTTCTGTCACCTACCCCGTTTGGTGTGCCACTTTTTCTGGCCCTAGCGTGGGGGCTGTAGCCCAGTTTCTGGGGTTCGTTCTTCCAAGGACCAAACAAAGCAATTCTCCAGGAATGGAAAAATCACGTAAGCGGACCGAACATTCCAGCCAGGGCCGCAGACCAGGGACCGAGACACTGGCTCCTAGTCTACCTACCTACTCCCAGGACTCTGCATGGGGCAATTAATCTCATTAGAATGAACGCATTAACGTGAACGGTTGCGGGATCTTTTAGTTAAAACTCTCATTCAAGTGTTGAACAATTTTCTTCATTTCTCACCTGAGACAGGGACGGAAGTAGTAAGAATTCCCAGCATTGACTCTTTTCTCTCTTCTCAAAGGAGCATGCAGTAAATGAAGATCAACAACCCCAGCTTTCACACACACACACACACACACACACACACACCAGGATCACCAACTAGAACCGCCAAAGCAGCTCCTCAACCGTCGGCCTCTCCCACGGCCCAAACTTCTTCGACTCCGAGTGCGGACTATACGTCGCCGCCTGCGACTCCTTAACCCTCTTCTCCGTCTCCTCCACGACCCTCCGCCGCCAGTTGCTGTCCAGGCTCCCCCACAGCTTGTTGCGCAGCGCGGGCAGATACTGCACGTCGTTGACGCAGTACCGCACCACGTCGACGTCCAGCGGCCGCTGGTTGAAAACCTCGTACGAGCCGCCCTTGCTCGGCTTGAAGAGCACTGCGCCGCGGTCCTTGGCTGCGCTCCACGCCTGCTTCTGCGCGGCCGTGAGCGGCGCGTGAGCCTGGATCGTTTTCTCCAGGCCCATGATGAAGCGTCGGCGGCCCGGGCGCGCGGCGTTCTCCATCAGCTGCACGTCCTCGATGCCCTTGAGGTCGATGCCGTAGTGCGCGTAGAGCGCGTCCGAGTCGTTGCGGACGTCGAAGAAGACCTTGGCGATGCTCGCCGACTCGAGGATGCTCTTCAGCGTCGTCCCATCTAGGCTTGCGACGGTGAACGCAGCAGCGCCCAGCGTGTGTACGTCGACGAGGTATGCCCGCCGCTCCAAAAGCACGTAGATGGTGAGGATTGAGAGAGTTCCGTGGCGGCAGAGATCGATGCCCTCCAGGTCGAGAAACAACGATGGAGTGGCCGTCGGGGTCTTGATGGTGTTGATCAGGCTAACAATCCCGGCTGCCGAGTCCACGAGTATACTAGGAGAGGTTCCCGAAGCCATGTTGGCTGAGTCTAAAGAAACAACACAGAAGAGTTCTGAAGGCAGAGAGACCTCGGGAACAAAGAAAGTGAGTAGGAAAACGGGTACAAGCTGACTTCACTTCCACTCCCTGACCAACTACACCCACGTTCTTATACGCAGACAACACCACTCAGAATCTGCCTGGCGCGTATCCCCCATGCCGATTTCACATCAAGGCTACCCACAGATACTATCTAGTCGGCCTCCCGCATATGAGTTCTGATAGACCACATGGAGACAGCCACTTACTGGCCAGCTGGGTGTTGTTGGCTGCTTGGGCTTCTGTTGGCCGGCCGGGTTGAGACCTGCATATTTACAGATTGCAACTGTACAAACAGGGGGCTTATCTCTGTTGGGCCTGTCCATAGAAGCGCTTCGGGACTCGAAGGTCCAACATGTCGTTTGAGCATCGTCGACCATGTCCGGGAATGAGTTGTTGACGGCTTCGGTCTGAAATGACCCGGACTCGGTCCATATGAGGGCTAGTCTCAAGCTTCCTTGTCATGACGGCGAACAGCAACATTACAAACGAGTCCCTTTCTGCGCTTCAGCTTGAGAAAACAAATACCTCTGGGTTGTCGCAGCCATGTATGGTCTCAAACAGCCACAGCATCCTTTTCTAGGATCAGGGTTCGAGATTTCTTACCGTCATCGTCATGTCTACAATGTAGGGATGGTGCGCAAATTGATGGGACCAGCCAACCACATCAACAATGCCTCACGTAATATCACTCGGTGGAAAACAAAGCAATAAGATCGGTACTGTTCAAAGATACTCCAATTATCCCAGGAATTGATACCCAATATCTACAGGCCCGGGTATTGATCAGAAACCTTCGCATTGCAGTACCCGTAAAAAATCGCTGACATGCCTCTTGCCTCTCGAATGTCTGTCCCACTCGCTCGTTCGGTTTTTTTTTTTTTTAATAATTTTACAGGATTTACCAGGGCTTAACCTTCAACATGCTGCCCTCATCTTGCAGAGCCTTGTGGAGATCAAAGCTGTTGAAGAGTAGGTGAGGCTGGTGACCCATGCCCTTCTTGAGGCACTCGCTCTCGGCCTTCTCGAAGTAGTGGGTGAGGATGGGTTGGTAGACGGGGTGGGCGCACTTGTTAATGATAACGCGAGCACGCTCGCGGGGGCTAAGGCCGCGGACATCAGCGAGACCCTGCTCGGTGACGATGACGTCGAGGTCGTGCTCAGTCTGGTCGATGTGGGTGCACATGGGGACGATGCACGAGACACCGTGGGGGTCGGCCTTGGACGGGCGAGTCGAGGGGGTGTGCATGATGGAGTACTTGGCGTTGCGGAGGAAGTCAGCGGAGCCGCCTAGACCGTTGAGCATGCGGGAGCCGTTGACGCAGGTGGAGTTGGCATGGGCATAGATGTCGACCTCGACGGGAGTGTTCATGCCAATAACACCGAGGCGGCGAATGATCTCGGGAGCGTTGGACACGGCCTGGCTTCGGAGCAGCGTCTTGGGCGCATACACATCCCAGTTGGCGTAGAAGCGGCGGAAGCCGTCAGGAGAGAAGCGGATGGAAGTGGCGGTGGCGTAGTCAAGCTTGCCCGAGTCGAAGAGGTCAAGGAAGGTGTCCTGGATGACCTCGGTCCAGACGTTGAGGTTCTTGAACTTGGAGTTGTTAAGGCCACCAATGATGGCGTTGGCAACGTTGCCGATGCCGGACTGCAGAGGCAGCAGGTTCTCAGGCAGACGGCCGTGCCTGACCTCGTGCTCGAGGAACTCAATCAGATGGTTGGCGATGCGGTACGAGTTGTCGTCGGCGGCGGTGTTGTCGCTGGTGGCATCCTGGTAGTCAGACTCGATAACAGCGACAACCTTGGAGGGGTCGATGGCGATGGACTCGGTGCCAATGCGGTCTCGGACGTTGGTGATCTGGTAGGGCTTGCGGTGAGGGGGGAGATCAGTCATGGTGATGTCGTGGAGACCCTTGAAAGAGGGAATGGCGGTGTTGACCTCGATAATGACCTTGGAAGTAGCACAACAGTCAGTCTTCCTGGATTGCTTTTAAAGTTGCACATCCGAGCGCAGACGGAAATGGAAATACACACCTTGTCAGCCATTTGGATTAGCTCAGGAGTGGCTCCAATTGAAGCACCTAGGACAACGCTGCCGTCCTCGAGAATCTCACTGGCCTCGATGACAGTGACGTCGAGGTTCTTGTTTTCACGGTCCTTGGTGTAGAAGCCCTGTTTGGTAAGCTTAAGTCAGCGGGGGCTTTGGTTTCGATACAGCGGGGAAATCGTACATAGACGAGATCAGTCGGGAACATGGACAAGTGCTTGTCGAAGAAGTTGATGCGACCAGCGTTGATGCCCTTGGAAATTTCCTTGCCGACCTGGTGAGGGCTTCGGCGGTTGATCATGTCGAGCGAGGCCCATCGGTTCTCGGTCTCGGCGCCAGATGAGGCACCGACGAACAGGGAGTACTTGAGCTTGCCCTGGAGGTTGTTCTGCTCGACATAGTCGGCCATGTAGGTAGGAACCTTCCTGTAGACGCGCAAATCGCATGTCAGTGATTTTTCTTCATGCCATTTGCATGTCGGAGAAAAGAAAGCACAGAGAAACTCGATCTGGCGGAGAGTGGTTGTGGCGGAGGAGCGTCGGGATTCGCGGGAGAGCCGGCCGGGTGGTGGGGTGGCGCCCGAAACCAGCCAAGGTGAAGGTGATAGACAAGGTGCACAGCGAGAGTGAACAAACGTACTTGGGATAGCCGACGCCGGTGAAACCAGACCAGCCAATGTAGGCGCCATTGGGGAAGTGGTGCATGACATCCTCGGCGCGGGTCAACTTCTTGAGGAGGGCCGGGTTGCCGATGCGCGCCTTGAGGGCGTTGGAGGCGATCGGGGACGCCATGATGTGCGGGCGAGCGAGAGAGTGCGTGCGGAGGAGGGGAGAGGTTCCAATTGACAGCCAGGAAAACAAGAGAGAAAGAGAGAGAGAGAGAGAGAGAGACGACAAGGAGAAGGAGGAGGAGGAGGAGGAACAAGAAGACAGAGTTGTGTGGAGGAGGAGAGAGAGGTAGAAGTAGGACAGCTCGTAGGAGACGACGAAAAGGGCCCATGTCCGGCCGGGACCCAGAAGGACTAGTTCGTCCCGTCGGGGTGACGACCGACCTCAGGAAGGAGGAAAGAGGAAGGTAGGTGTGGAGCTCACAAGTACGGTTACATGATGCCTCGCGGCCGGCTGTTGTGGGTTGGGTGTTCCGGGGCTTTCTTCCAGTGGCCGATTGGGGCATTTGGGACCAGCCAAGGCCTGTTGGCGCCGAGCTGTTAGGGCAACGTTTGGGGGGTTGGGGGGGTCATCTGGACGCGGCGCGTACCTGTACAGCGCTGGGCATGGCGAGGTCCTTCCTTCCATTTCTCCCTTCCATTTCCATCCAAGTTCTCCAACTGCCAGTTCCCCATTGAAGTGGAAGTGGGGCATTCAGATCAGCCCACTGTTGAACGTGCACCGCACCATTCGAGGTACAGTACATGCGTTTGTGCTGCGTGGTACAGCCTGACAACTGGCCTGAGGGACAGTGCCTTTGGTAGGTGACTGGCAAGTGTAATAAGATTCCATCCGCTACAGAAAGGCCTGCCAGGGGGGGTAGGATTGGGGGTTGAGCCAAAGCAGCCCATGGATTACAAGTGCCGTGTGCTGTAGCAGCCGCCAGGTGAGTGATCGTCTGGTGGGGGACACCAAGGTGAAGCTGCTGAGCCACACCCGACATGGTTGCAGCAAGGTGCCAGGAACATTACCTACTAGTAAGTAAGCTCCAAGCTTCCAACAGGTGTAAAGACGCTTGCTGCCTCTTTTACCCTGCACCCATCTGGCATGTCTGGTGTTTGATTCAGTGCCGATTGGTGCGATTTGTTTCATAGAAATAGTGATGAGCTGACTTGCCCCGCCCCTTGTTATTTTCCCCGTGAATTCCTTGCTATTTCCATAATTCAACAGACAAAGTATCATGTACCTTAACTGAGGCTCAACTCCACCCTCAGCCACGTCCAGCCTTGCCGCTTCCCCAAAGCCCAAAGCTCCAGAGCGGAGTCCGTTGCCCGGAACCGAATCACCCGCACCTACCCCACCCGTAGTGGCTTCCGCCCGGCCGAGACGGGCACAGACCAGCCATCGGCATCACTCGGTTATCCCCGTCTTGAACACCCAAGCAACCTCCGGCTTTCATCCATTCAAGCCGCTCCCTTCGCCTTCTGTTTACCCCGGGATCTGGTCGGTAATTCCTGGCGAATCACGGCCTCTGAACCCATACCCCGACCTGTTTCCTGCCCCTGTCCGGACACCCATCACCGACCGCCACTATCCCCGGACCCGCATCTTGGCTTCGTTGCTTTGTTGAGGGAGTTCGATGTACTGTACATAGGGTACATGGCTGATGATCTTTGCGGCCATTCGATGGAGATTATGGGGTAGACTATCAATAATCTCGATGGCATCTGTCGCCCATGCAGGTAGCATATCGAACGAGTTCATGCCTATCTGCAGTATCTGCAGTAGGAGTGTGTGAGTGGGTGATAAGATGCATTACAGTCGCTGGACCGAAGTGATAATATGATGGGATTTGTGATTCACCTCGAACCATCAAGTATGTCCTTCCTGTCCATCTCACAGTGGTGGCCTTCTCATCTATGGATATTGGATTTATCATTCCAAGTGTTCTTCCTAGTATTCACAACTCTAACTATATCTCTACACATACAAAGCAGGCATTCCCGTTTTTCTCTCATTTGATCTCGGCAACGCCTACACCTTAACAACGTTCTCCCATTCCTAGCCGCATCAACCAACATCCATCCTTGTGCTACTACCAGATCTGTCCGATCGGTGCAACTTGCCAGTCCAAGGGTGTGAGACACCAGTGCTCCGGTAACTAGGGCCGTGTCGGAAGTGGGAACCCGCAGCGGCTCAACCCAACTCGGACGATATCCTGCTGGTGGTCCTGGCGCTGGTTCTGGGGAGGAAGTGCGAACTGCGAAATCATCCCGATACTGATACTGCTGTTATTTCCTTCGTGTTGACTCATAAATGCCTGCGGTCTTCATTCCTCAATGCAGCTGTAAACTGTTGTCAAAGAGTACAAAGCGTTTCTGACATTTGTCGGCGTGAAACTGGGATAAAATGTACTACAAGGGCTTGCATCACTTGAAACCCTCGACGGCCTATGACACCAGTCTTCATAGCGAGAATCAAGCCAGGGATGTAAACTATTTCTTATCTCTAGCGGGTCCATGCAGTCTCCATGCTCTGATCACAACTATTCAACAATCGCATTGCTAACTCTGATCTTGCCAAGTTTCAACCTGAAGTGCCAACGGTCTCTCGGCCCTTACTGGTCCTTCATGCCTAGTGTTCCTGCGATGACCATCAGACGATGCCCACTCGACAGTTGCGGATCCGAGCCTACCCTCTCATCAGCCCTACGGAAGACCCGACAACGGGAACTAGTACCATGTCCGATTGCGCATGTTCCGGCAGATACCATTTGTGGTCAGAAATTTAGTGTTGCCGCATCCTTGCCAATGGGCCCATACCATGGTGGTTCGAACAACTAGAGGATAATGACTCCCGTTCCCACATCCAGACGATTAATTCATTATGACCTACCACGAAACAACAGGATCCAGCACACATCCTTAAACTAAGTTTACAATCTCAGTACCGTATCTCAAATGTCCGAACGCTCAATATGAAGAAAAATATCATGTGCGCCCAAGCCATCCACCCGCTCGCTCTGAAGGGATGCCACCGCCCGCTGAACCGTCCTCTCGATCGGACTTCCACCGCAAACAGCCACGGCGATATGCCCGGGTACATTTCCAACTGCGGTGCGCAAGAATGCCGCAATGTCCGGGCGCCCTTCCGTCTCGGTGATGGAGGATGCGTCGTATGCGTACCCGTCCTCCAAGCCAAGCTCCGCTTCTTCCTTGAGCAGCTGGTCTTCCCTCTCACTGCCCTGCGATTCGTTTGAATCCAGCGAGAACCGCTCGAGTTCCACGCTGTCCCCTCTTCCTTCGTGCTGGGGCTCCGGTTCGATCAGCCGCTCTCGGCTCTGGTTCGCAGGGCTTTCGTCTAGGTGGATGACGTTCCGGGTGCTCTGGGTCACAGCAACTTCGATTCGCACAGAGATTCCCATCTCCTTCGCCCTGGAAACTACCCTAGAAATCCGCTGGAGGTAAGGTTCCACGTGGGCTTTGCGACGGGCAATGTACAAGGCACTGAGCTTTCGCACTCGCCCTGGTGACTGCGTCGTGATCAGGTCCTCGAGAATAGGGGTCGTAAAGGAGGCGCCTGTTGATGACGCAACCAAAACCACGTTGTCGTACTGTCGCCAATTTGGCAATGCGCCATATGGTCCAGCAAGAAGCACACGCAAGGCGTTGTCACCGGTGTGATCCGCCTTCCGACCCCAGCTGTTCAACGCCCCAGTGAACCCATCTTTCGTCTTGAGTACCAATTGGAGATCACGGCTTGACGTTTCGGTGCTAGGGATGCTCGAAATGGTGAATGGGTGTGGGAATTGTCGAGGGAAGGTCGGCGACCAGATGAGGACGTGTTGTCCTGGCGTCCAGTCAAAGCCAACGTTGCGGATTGTCACAACTGTCAATTCATCATCGACAGCATCGACATGCGCCTGATGTGCATATCGAGTGAGAATTCCAGACGAGAAGCCAAGGCGGATGTTGCGCCAGATGGGGTTCGCTGATCGGGTAACAACATCGTACAAGAATGCAACGACAGCACACCAGATGCTAAAGTGATGATGGTCGGGAACATGGATGAGTAGAAGCACCAACAGCAGCACGACGGATACGATGTGCTGGAGGACAAAGAACTCGTATCGCATACGACGGAAGGGTGGTAACGTGGAAACCAACGTCCAGACAAGCACAGTCCAAGCGGCCAGCCCCCATTTCACCATGCCAACGGTCCTCAGCTCAGTCCAGAAGAAGTCAGCAGCAACCCATTCGACGATGAAGAATGACCCGTGGATAGTGGCGCTGGCGACAAAGACCCGGGACACCCATCGATGGAACCAGTTGATCCTCTCATACGAGGTACCCAGGATGAGGCCGATAGGATTAGTTCGAGCAGCGAGCAGAAACGGCAGCGAGGTCTGCGTGGCGGTGATCCAAGCAGCGCGGAAGCCGAGACGCTCTAGATACTTACCGTCATGCTTGACGGCCTTCCAGGTCAGGAGGAAGCTGACAAAGGCAGCGTAAACGATGACGAGAAACGCTCTTTTCAAGGGGAGCGAGGCCAGCCAGGTAGGACGACGGCGCGAGAGGAATGAACGGGAAACGGCGGCGCGCGGGCCTTCAAACAGTCGCTCAATGGTTGAGACGGAGGAGTCGAAGCCCGATCGCGACTCTATCCTTTTAGTCCTAGGAGATATTCAGTCCCAGGTGAACAATAACTTGTGAACAATAACTTGCAAACAACGGCGTGAGAACTCACCTTTGGCGGGCAATCACAGCCGCGACCAGCCTCGCAATAAATGCAGTGACGAGGACGGCGGCGATGGCGTACCAATACAGCGACGCCAGAGCATGCTGCCTCTCGGAGTCCTCATTCCCATGCCCGTGTCCATGCCCGTGATCATCGTCGCCGTGCCTTGCGAAGAAAGCCATGAGGGAGGGAACCAGACGGATGTCACCGGCCGGTGGAGAGCGGTCAGACTCGGGACGGACGTGGCAGGGTTCCGCGTGCCGGTGCGGGTCGGGCCGTTTCAGCCCTTGTCGGAAGTGTTCCCGCCGGCGATGACGTCCACTCGCCTCTTACAGCGAAAGAGTGAGAGTGAGTTTGAATCGATGGATGTCGAGATGAGATCTCTCCGCAGCCTTACCTGGCCTTCCATGGTTAATTGTCAATGGTTGAGGAGAACGCCATTAGCTTACGTGATGGTCCGGAAGCGTCAGCAGTCAACCTATTGGCCGACGAAGAAACTCACTCAAATCTGCTCTTGGCGCAGCTTGGCCTTCGTTGCAACCAGTAAGTGCATGTTTAAATCTAGATATCGAGCATTTCCTCGCATCAGCCCCAATTTCAATAAGTTCAGTCGTGCTGGAGACCTTGCCGCAGAATCTTCTATTAGTTGTCGCGTTCACAGAGAACTCAGTCGGGGCAAGTGGGCAATTTCAGAGGGGGTCCCATAGCCTGGCGCCGTATGCAAGGCCTGGAAGTGAGCCCATCATGAGTTGGATCTAGTTTTGCCAGGGCACACCACCAAAGACACATTCCAGTGCAATCC
The DNA here is from genome assembly GCA_003385265.1 of Neonectria hederae. NCBI lineage: Eukaryota > Fungi > Ascomycota > Sordariomycetes > Hypocreales > Nectriaceae > Neonectria > Neonectria hederae. The sequence continues at coordinate 200,537 of QGQB01000109.1, forward strand.
ACCTTCAGTATATGATAGGTCATGTCTCATGTGCTACTGCGCATTTTCTTTTTCTCAGGTATCGGCTGCATTGAGATTGCTTGCTTTTGACGGTTCCTCGTTATCACCAAGACACGCTTATCAGGGGGTGGTCATGGCACGATCTAGAATCTAGTTGGCAGTGTTCGGAACGCTCTTCCATAAGTCTAAAATATCGGTATTTCCCAATGATCGTAGGAGTTTTCGTAATTTTATTGCGTATTTATTACCCAACTGTTGGTTGGTTCGACATCGTTCCACCACTAATCCAGCTCGGCGGAAGGCCAACATCGAGCCTCGGGAAAAATCGCCGGCTACAACCAAATATTGATAAATTGCGGGCCTCACCGCCGACTTCTAGTATTCTCAGACAATATGCGCAAGTGGCTGGCAGGTTGCATCGTATCACTGACCGATGTCGCTAGCTTCATTGGTTTTTGACAGACTGCGCATGATCCCACTCAAGAAACGATGCCGCCACTGATCGTCGGGATGCATTAGTGAGGTCGGCAGGTAGGGGTCGCATCAGGTCCTTGTGAAAATGGATCGGCCAATCTGGTGATTCGGGTTTTCAGGCTCGGAAGAAGAACAAGTTGTTTTCTGTTTCCTAAAATACCAACTATTTGATAACACTCGTCTTTAGTGCTAGAGCTCTTCATATCGCGGCGTGCACCTTGAGGGTCTCGTGATCGGTACAGACTGGATGCCGAGGGACAAACGGTCCGGCTTCCAGCCATTGACGCGTTCAGTCGTCCAGGTGTTCCCACGAGACCTCGGCCATTCGGGACAGCGTCACAGTCTTGTAGGAGATGCAACCACTGCACAGAATTGATCTAGATAATAATGACGCTCAGGTTCGGCGATACATCAGTGTTGTGTCGCATCCGATCTGGTGTGTGCTCACGTGCTGGCACTCATTCCCGAATCTCAGTTCACCGTTCCCATGAGATTCGCATGCGTCTGTGTGGTGCCATCGGCCACGGCGCACGCGCCCGAAGAGAAGGTGAAGAATCAAGTGACTTGGGAACAATCGACGGCTACCCCTCATTTGATCTGAGCCGTGATTGTGGTTCCATATACAGGGCTAGAAGCATGGGGTTTAGGTATTTCGTTAAACATGCCAAGCTTCAATCAGGTGTCGCTACCCTAGATGGTCGCGTCAGGGCAGGTTGGCAGACAGGATGTCAGGTCGCTAACCTCGGGTCGACTGGAGCGGCCGGCTACTCATCCGGCGTCAAGAGGACCCATCGTGCTTCAACTGTTTAGTGGATGTTTCGAATGCGTTAAGTTAGGCGGTTGGGCGTCAGGGCATTCGCTGCGTTGGTCGGTCATGCTGCGTGAATTTCCGTACCCAGTACGAAATACCTCCTCGCACAGAAAGATGGTGAGGCGTCGGCTAATGAATCTAGGCGCCTGGTGTCTCATTGCTGCGATACGACTTAATCAGCCAGCCGAGGTCTTTTCCCTGCCACCAACAGGTTCCGAGGTGGACATGTCGTGGCAGGCTCACATGCCGTGCCGCTGTTCAACTGCTTGGGCGGGAGAAGCGAGATACTTCCGAGATGATAGACATTGGGGGAAGGATCTGGGGACCACGAATTCAATGCGTGCGCTGCGATGGTGGGCGATGTGCTCGTGGTTGGATCAGGGATGGCCCCCGTTGTCGACAGCGTCCCACTTGAGGGTCGACACGTGGGGACTTGGGCATCGTACTTCGTGCATATTCGTACTGGATAACTAATAACCGGCCGCGTAAGGTTGTTGTGGATGTGTGTATATCTGCATTTACATGCGTACCTGCTGTCAGTCATCTGATGTTCTTTGTTATGCATCAAGCCCATCATCGTCACGACTACTTGATTCGCTCCAACACAGCACAGCACAGCACAGCACTTCTCAGCAACAGCACTTCTCAGCAACAGCAAAACCACGGCCTTTTGTCCATTCCATCCGTCCGCAGACAGAGAGAGAGAGAGAGAGAGAGAGAGAGGGAGAGAGTTGTGTAGCGTACCGCGGCCCGCAAAAGCCCTCCACCTCCCTTGCCGCTTGCACCTTGGTATGTTGGTCGTCCGTCCCAGCGTGACCCGGACCACCCCCCGGTCGTTGGTGTGTCAAGCTGATTGTCGTGCATGGTTGGGGCGGGCGACTAGGGGGGTTTTGTCTTGGAACTTGGAGGGTCCAGGTGGCAGTGGGCTCTTGTTCGACCTGCAGAACTCCTGCAGGCAGATCGATATTTCGTCAACGCGTTCGCCTATGAAGGGGCCGGCTTCTGGCGTCTGGCTTCTGGGCGGCTTCTTTCACATGCGTTGCGGTGCGTGTGTGTGCCCCGGATGGAGGCCGTACAACTTCCGAATGTCTTTCTTTTTCAGGTCCGTCCAGCAGAGAGAGCAGTCACCGTGTCACCCCACACACGACCTCTAGCTGGGGCACCCACCCACCCCAGGGCTACCTAGATGTGGGCTTGATCGTCCCCTCCAACTCTCCTCCATGCGCGGTTATCGGTGATGGGGGAGAGAGAGGAAGAGAGAGACATGGAGGTGGCTGTGAAGGAGCGCGGGCATGTGAAAGACAGCCAGCAGCAGCTCTTCGGCTTCCCTCCCATGTGCGTACACCAGCCAGCCTGTGTCCGTCATCTGATCCGACGCCCAAGAGGCCAAGACGTAATTAGAGGCAGTCAGGCAGGCAGGCAGGCAGACAGACAGACAGACAGACAGAAGCCGTCCGTGGTATTAAAACGCTTGCTTGTGTGCGTGCGTTGCCGTTGCAGGCTGCGTCTCCATTATTACGGTGCTGACAGCAACAAGTTTTCTTTTCTCTGTCCGACACATTCTCGCATTGTCGCCACCAACGTGCATGCAAGCTTGCTGCAAGGCCACAATTTACGCTTGCTTTTTGAGTCGGAGCTCCCCTTCCAGCCTACCCAGCCTACCTTCGCTATCCGTCCGGCTTCATATCGCCACCTGGGATTATTTCGACTCCACAGCGACATCGGGCCGGGGGCACGACTAGCGAGGAGGGTAAGGTGACCTTTGGCTGCGAATAACTACAGAGCAAAGTCGCTAACAAACGGTCTGTCGTGGCATCAGGATATCGTCCATTCTCCCGAGCGAATCGAATCTGTGGACACAACTGGCCTGACTGTTCGGTGTTCGGTATCGCTGCTGGCGTCACCCATACCCTCACGTCACTAGACGACTAGTTGTTGAACTACGTTATAGTACAGTACAATACTGTACTGGACACTACTACCGGTAAAAGCCTGCTGTCCGGAACCGAGATCATCAATACCTCAAGGATACATCCGTCTACTCTACCGACAAGACCTAACAACAACAAAACCAAAACCCACGAGAACCAACCGGCCAGGGTTTCCCTCAAGCGGCCACACTAAGAGCGCTCCCCTCACGACGCTATTCTTGCCGTGCATGACACCACGGCTGCGCCTTGACGCTGGCGCCCGTGGCCTTTCGTCTTGTTGGAGAATCCGTCTCGTCCCGTCTCCGATAAGTCCCCAAACAAGTATCTAGCTTAGACAAGGCTCCTCTTTCGCCCCCTCAGAGCCCTAGCAGACGCAGAGCAGGGCCGCAGACTACCCTTTTTACCCACCGCGTTGCATCCTTCACCGCCCAATCACCCCGGCCGCAAAGAGAGCGAGACAGGCACAGAACCACTGGGTACCCCTGGACCCGGCATCTTGACCCTCTTCCCGCAAAACGTGCCTCCACTACCTGGCTTAGACCCGCGTTGCAGTTCTCGCGTCAAGGCTTTGTACAGTCTGGTTCTGGACGGACCGCTGCGCTATTGAACCACCGGTGCCCCCCCGCTGCAGAGGTCGTCATAATAAGAAGCCTGCAGACCGCAACTTCAAGACCTGGTCCCGTTGATCTCGTTTCTCCCGCAACGCCCTCTCTTGCCTCACCGCGTTCGCAGAGACTCGACTGACCTGGCTGGCTGGGACCGGAAATTGCGTCTTGTGGTTTTGGGGAATGGGAGTAGTTGACCGCCACCAGTCGTTTCGTTCTTCATAATTGTCTGAATCCTCATCTTCAACCTCGACCTCGTCGTCTTCGCCTTCGTCTTCAATCCTGAGTCACCAACCACCAACCACCAACCACCACCGCAACACACAACAAAATAACAACACTAACCCGCAATCATCATTGCTCCCTCACACGCAGCCTGGCCCCCGTCGAATGTGCCCGTCATGGAGGAAAGGTCAAGCTCTAGGGCGTCGGGAACGACCTACCACAGCTTCAACGACATCGAGCTGTTCGAGCCTGCCTCTCCCCCGCGGCCTCCCGTCACCTACGACAACAAGAGTCTCCAGCATCTCGAGCACCTACAGCGCGAGCTACAACGCCAGCAACGCGAGGCCTTGCTGAGGGACCAGCGTGCGCCCACCGCGGCCAAGATGCAGCGCCAGGACTCAGGCTACGAGTCCACCACGCCTCCTCGCCGTGCCTCGACGTCCAACTCTCATCCCTCGACGTCCTCCTCTCACCCTCCTGTCGTGAGACGCTCGTCCAACGGCTCGTCCAACGGCGGCAGTGGTAGCGGCAGCGGGGTGACATCCCGCTTCCGCAACCGACCGTCCCTCCGCCGCGCCGCACAGTCTCACCAGAGCGCCCGCAACAGCAACCAGTCTCTCCACCCCGTCCGGTCCAATGGCTCGGTCCAGCCCGGCGCGGGCTTCTTCCATTTCCCGTCGCCGGATCCGATCCAACTCGCCGACTCCGAGCCCGACGCTCGGGTCGCTCCCACGCCTGCTCCTACGCCCCCGCCGCAGACAACACACTATTGGACCAGCGACCGCACCCGCCGTCTCGAGTATGCCGCCATTGACGCCGCCACACGAGGCGTCAAAGGATGGGTCATGAAGCACCTCATCCCGGAGTGCTTTGTGCCCAAGGAGAACAGGCACGTCTCCTTTGACGACGACTCGGGCAGTGTGCGCCGGTACAGGCTCGATCTCGAAGAGGACGACGAGAAGGTGGCACGCGACAAATGCATGCGCCGACGCAGGGGATGGCGATTCTGGCGACGCCGCAAGGCCGACGTCTCGCCTACGCTCTACTAAATCCTTTTGGCCATTTTTGGTTTTCGCTATGGACTTTTTTAATTTTGTTTTCTTTTTTTGCATTGCATGGGAGCAGCATCGTTGGCGTTATATACCCGCTGGCTTTTTGTCATGGCATACAGACTCGCATGATACAGGATAATTGATTCAAGCATACAGAAGCAGCAGCAGCATGATACAGAAGGACCAGCTAGATGAAGCACGACAGATGACAGACGATGGATGAAGCATGATTTAAGGTTGTAGTGAGTGTGTTCAGGTGTCTTTGTTCAAACAGTCAATTATGACACAATTACATTAAGTTGCATTGATACTTTTCTTAAGCAAGGGGGTGGTCATGCGACTTGAATCTAGCTTTGAATGGCAGTGCCTTTGTGAGGCCCGGACTCGTCTCTTTGTTCCAAGGACGCACTGGGCTGATCGAGGGAACAAGCTGAACAGAGGCATACCCCCTCTGCTATCCTCGAGTAATAAATTTGTGCACTCGCCCATTTTCCCATCCTTTGAAGTTGTGAACTAACCAGACAGATTGCAATACTTGTCATCATTAGCTGCGAGCAAAGCGATAACGAACAGCAATAACAACGCCGGTACGTCCCGCAACATCTGCAACAAGACATACGGCACCCAAAGTTTGCAAAGATGGAAGGCGGATATGAAGAATACGAGCCGGATCGCGAGAGCTCTCGAAACATCGCAAAAGCGGCATTGGCAATGCTTCCGACTCCATCACCGGAGCCCTCCGCTTTAGTGGGCCCCTCGCCGGCGCGGGGTCCACATCGGCGTGCAGCCCGGACGTCCGCGCCCGGATCCAGAATCGGCCGCCTGAACGATACATCACGACGAAATGCCTCCGCACAGAAACAACCCGGACGCCGCACCTTGAGACAAGCGCAGATCGACGACACCGTCGACAAGGTGTCCCTCGACGTGGCCACGGTCGTGGTCAACATGCAGGAGCACTACGCCTCGGAGCTCGAGGCGGAGCGGCACCGCAACGGCGAGCTGCAGCAGAAATGCGAGGGCTTGGAGCAGAAGCTGAAGATGTTGGAAAGGAAAGGCGATGCGAACACTGTCCTGATGCATGGGTTCGTGGACTTCATGGACCAGGTCAAAAACCGCGAGTTTGCCAACGTGGTTCACCACGAGGGCCCTGAGGTTGAGATTGCGCGGCGTATGGGAGGGGAATATTTGCATCGGGTCCGAGCCATCACTTCAGATTTAACTCCGCGACCAATGCTACTTCAGCTTAGGCCTGAGGCCGGCTCGTCGAATCAGCATGAAGACACGAGAGACGAGGATGTGGAGAACGGGTTGTCCACGGACGTTGTGAGAAGGGTATCCGAAGACACCGGCGGTCAAGTAGACGGTCCACCCGAATACATGAATGGGATATTAGAAATTATCGACATAAAATTCGATCATATCTTCGGAAGACTCGCAGACATCGACCTGAGACTCGGATGTTCCGACAGCAATAATGCGGTTCAATACGACAGCGGTGATGTGGTTCAACACCACATCGACATCCCAGAAACTACGCAGCTTCCCGAGGACGACCACGAATTAGCTGAGTCCCCCGACACTTTGGTCACATTCGATAGACTACCCTCGAGCCCCGACTTAACCAGGTTCACGGCGCCCTTGCGAAGCACCGGCACACGAGCTGTGAAGCGAAAGGACCCGCCTACAGCCACGCAGCGCAAGATCAAGCGGAGAGCAGGGATGAGCGAGCAGGAAATTCACGAGTGGAAGCTGCAAATGGCAATGAAAGACCTCGAGTACTCCGCGGAGGAGCAGGAGCTTCGGTTCATAAGCCGGGGCTCTGATGGCGACCGGACTGTCTCAGGTGATGGCAGCCAGACAGAGGCGGGCTCTAGTCAGCGGAGGCTGCGGAGCAACTCGAGACGGAAGGCTATTAATGATCCTTCTTCGGATCCCTTGTCTCCTCTTCCGTGCGTGCCGGCCAAGGAGAAGCCTGACTCGGACTACGAGCCCATCAGTAATGACGAAGAGATGGACGACGCTTCCACCATCTCGGCGCCTCGATCTCCACCGTCCCGTTCAGCATCGCCAGATCCTAGCGAAGTGTGGGAGGAACTCTACAACGAATGGGTATCCCCTGCTCGCGAAGGACCAGTGTCCAAACCACGCTACTCGATCCCCAGAAAACAGGGCATCCGCGTCGCATCCGGTCCACCCGGGCGCCAGTTCCAGTTTCAAGGCATGCCCAAGACTGTGGCCGCGGTGTGGCAGGAGTACAAGCACGGCCTCTACGGCAACCAGGCCATCGAGACTCTGGAGGCTCTCTACGGCACGCGGTGGCGCACCGGGACGCTCCATGAAAGAAAGTACGCCAGCAACTACGTGGGCATCCGCCAGAAGGTGGTGCGTGGGGTAGAGGAGATGTGTAAGGCGGAGGGTATCGATGTATCTGAGGCTTGTTCACGGCTGGATAGGAGAATAGATGGGAGGATGCAGTTGCTGTTGACTGCGTTGAGAAAGGGGCAGGATCCATTGAAGGTGATTCCCAGGAGGGTAAGAAAGTAATCTATTTGCTAGTACTTTGATATGATGGACGGAAAGTAATGTTTGTACGGATACCTAGTCATAGTTTGCCACGGTTATGGCAATGCCCGTTTTTGTCGGTTTGAGACACACCCATGGTTTTTAAATCGTCTCTCTTCGTGACGGTGTCGTAGTGTGTGAACTGTGCTGTGGTGACGATCAATTTGGCTAGAATTTCCATCCTTAGATACTTAAACACCTTTCTCTTTGAAATGTTGCAACATTGCTTTGTGCGATACACTGATCAACGGCAAGGGTGGTGGAATCTTTGCCAGGATCTCATCATGCGGAATATGCGATGATCACCTGTTAGGATGAATGGAAAATGTTAGAACACTGTATAACATGCTACAGATGGGTATTGAGTGGACTACTTTCCTTAGATCTACCTGCACAGAAAATTAATAAAGCTAACTTCATGTAAAGCAGAAGACACACCTTGTCGAACCCCAATGTCACTTGAACTTCAGAAGTGTTCTACGAACAATGGCTCCTTGTTTCTGACGCCTATGAGTGTTCACAGCTAGTTTCCTGCTTCTCTTTCAATAGTGTTCTTTATTTTAAGAAACTCCCTTTCATCAATGCGTGTGTCCTATTGTAAGCCGTCGATCAATGACTGTGTTCAATGCGAACAAGCTTCTTGACTAAAAGGAAGGTTTGTTGTTCCCTTTGTCATATGTTCAAAGGAACAAAGCATCTTGTCTAGAGATGTATATATATCGTAGTTCCGACTGGAAAAATTGAGACTTTTTAACATCTAGTGCATTCGTTGCATTCACCACCATCATCAATTGCTTCCCTAACAACCGAGACATCACGCAAACACTATACAACAACCTTTCAAATGTGTTTAACAGCTGTAGTGCACCTTACCCAATGCGAAACTCGTCGCCCCGTCGTCATCCACCTTGGATACGGCCACGTCGTCAACCACCCCTACCAAGAGCCCCGCAAGTGCTTTCACGCAGAAAATGCCAAGCCACCGGAATGCGCCTCTCACGGCTCCTGCTGCCGCATTCTAACGTGGCAGTTCTGTTTTTCGAATGGCGTTGAAGCGGCCTGCCGCGGCTGGCAGGCCTACCATCTTGCCTTCCGCCCCGAAGACGAGCAATTCGTTCTTGACAAGTTCGGTCCGCCGATGAAACCCTCAGAAGAACTGAGGAAATCCAAGCCCGAGCTTGAGCGTTTCTTCAGACTGAGGTGGGACTTCTTCGAAGCTGGATCTCGGGTTGCGGACTGGGCTCACGACGCTAACCGCCTTTATGAGAGAATGCAGGAGGACGATTGCCCGGAAGAAGAGTATAACTTACTGTTGACGCGTCTTCAAGAAACATTCGAGCTGTGGAAGTTCAGTTGCAATGAGCTGGGCTATGTGCAGGAAGAATGGGAGGAACTCGCTCGCCTTGGCCAGATGGAACAATGTCCCTCGAAGCAACGCCATAGGGACAAAATTACCCACTTCCTCCAAAGGGTCCATTCAAAAGACAATCGCTACGGATGGCCCAGCATCGCCCTCGACAAACTCGCCTCCGAAACTAACGGGCCCAGAAATGATTCTGTCATTGATGCTGCTCAGTCTTGGATGGATGGGCAACCATCTAGAGGCTCTGGCGGAACGCGATGGCCTCCTGAAAGCACGGATTGGCCCCCCAAACCCATCGAGTTGTGCGGAAAGGGAGAGCCTCCGCCAGTGTTCAGGACATCTATCCATTGGGATGAACCAAGAATACGCTATATCTCGACATCGCTGAGTCCCTGTGAATTACCCAGGAAGCCATGGTCCCCTGGAGATCCGCTCCCACCTATGCCCTGGGAGACTCCAGAGAATACCTTTCCCACTTCGCACGCGGAGTTGGGACCAGATGAACTGCTCACCATTCCCGCGCCTTGTCCTACCCCGGCAAACGATCAGGTCCCTTTTTTAGGTGAAGACCCTTGTTTAGGTGAGGTAAGCAAAGGGAAGAAGGAAACCAAAGCGAAGAAGGAAACAAAGGAGAAGAAGACAGCCAAAACGAAGAAAGAAACGAAGGAGAAGAAGACAACCAAGATAAAAAAGGAAGCTAAGGAGAAGAAGACAACTAAGAAAAAGAAGGAGACTAAAGGTAAGAAGAGAAAACGAACGGACGACGACAGCGACAATGAGTGTCCAGTTCCGAAAGTCCAGCGGAAACACCCTGGGTTTTGGATGGTTGTCATGGGCTGGCCTGAGTGATTGAACTGATAGACAGCACAATCAATTAGATTTCAGGTGAGAGTTAAAAGGATTTGAAGATGAATGTGGAGGGGACTGGGTTCAATTGGTACAAAAGCATGCTGACTGATGTTCTCGGGATATAGGCGATTTGTTAACTTAGATTGCCTCTACATAACTGCCTGCATTTTCTTCAGCTATACCTACACGACTTTATTTATGATTAGTGATTTGCCGATGCTCAAAAAAATCCCCACGTAGTTGTTGGCTGTCTTATTCGAGCATACTTATACTTGAACTTTAAGGAGATCGACCTGACAAGAATGAGTAGGCTTCTTCATGCGGCCATAGGAGTCCAACCAGAGAGCCGGACCGGCGTTAGAACAATTATAACCAAACTGAATCTGATGATATTAAACAAGCCTAAAAAAAGAACTCTATAAATAACCAGATTTGAATTATCGTAAAATATTTCTATGAGGTTGAAACTTGCAGCAAAGACGCAGGTCTGTTCGAGGTGACCCATCTGAATGACTCAGCAGACACCCCATCGCCTTAGTCATCCGAAATTTCGCACCAGCAAACGCGCCCATCAACCCCTGACACACGCACCTTACACGTCTCCTCAGCGAGCCACAGACTATCGCCGACCTCACTCTTTGCGCCCTCAGCAACCTCTCTTTCGTCTCTCCTTTCGCCACCAAGACCATCCCGCTCGCAGCCATGACTCGCGCCCAGCAGACCATCTCGCTCGCCCTCCTCGTCTCCTCCGTACGCCGCCCATGCCACTCCCCTTGACGAGACAGTTCGCTAACATGATGCGCTGCAGTTCTACCTCGCTCTCTCCCTCGAGCTCATCCCTCTTCCCCCTGCGATCCAAGAGCAGATCGTCCCCGTGGTACGTTTTCCACCTTCATCGCCCTCGCCGTCTTCTCAAGGCTAACATTTAACTCCCCCCCCCCAGCTCCCCTTCTGGGCCCTCGTCTCGTTCGGCGCATACCTCCTCTTCCGCCTTGGCCTCGGCATCCTGACCTTTAACGACGTCCCCGACGCCCACAAGGAGCTCATGCTGGAGATTGACCAGGCTAAGGTCGACTTGCGAAAGCTCGGCGTTGACGTCGACTAAATAACACGCGTGTTGCTGCGACCGACACTGGAATCTAATGGATATAGAGAAAAAGAACGGCGTGTACGATATGGCAGCCACATCCAGGTCTTAATCTACCATTTGGCCAAATACATTTAATCGCTCCTATGGTATCTTGCTGTACGTATAATGCGCCTTGCGCTGCTGCAGTTGGCGTTCCGCGAGGCAGGCCGTGCTACTTTATAAACCTGATCATCACTTCGTCTGAGTTTGTGCCCTTTACAGCATACTCATGCCGCGTCCCCAGCCACCAATGCCACAATAGTCCGGACTGCCGTCTCTGGCGTCTCTCCGCCATCCACTAGTTCCGCGAATAGCTTGGGTATCCTGCCCAGTGCTCCTCGTTCATCCATTTGGTGCCCTATGCGAGGAGAAGTCAGTACGTAGTCAAAAAGCAAGGCCAGGATGGTAACTCACATTTACCTGGCACACCAATCATGACCCCTAATTTGCTTTGGGCCTCTCCTGTCCAGTCGAACTCAGTCTTCCACTCAAACCGCACCGCAGAGCCCAATGTATCGTCATGCGGGATTGAAATCTCAAACCACTGTTGTCCAAGATACCGTATAAGATCTGCCTTCTGCAGTGCCTCACGGTCTTCTGGTGGTGTTTCTTCGTCCTCTTCGTCCTCTTTCCTCCGTCTTGATTTCCGTGATCGCATCTTCTCCGCAGCTTCCAGCACTGCACCCTTTGACCCAAGACGCTCCTCCAATTGACACCAAAAGGCCGCCCGTTCCACTGCGACTCGAATCCACTCTCCCATCGCCCACGAGAGTATGCCAACATTGCGCTGCATAGTTCGGTTGCATTCTCCGTTACAGATCTTTTCAATAAAGGGCCCCAACTCGGCCTTTGCAGCGGGTTCCATGGCAGCGACCTTTAACTCAAGGATGGTCAAGTCCATGGCATTGACGGTCATTTCGATTCGCGCAGTGAACAGCCCTGGGGACTCGCGGGATCGGAGAGTGATCGAATGCATCTGTCGTAGTGGCTGATTTGGCTCTTGAGGTAGGGCTGATATGCTCGAGGTGAGAGAGAAGGGGCTAAACAGCTCCAGATAGGGCAATTCTTCTTCGGCTGTCATCAGCACTGGGTGGTGAGACTTGATATTGAGGTTTTCCTCTTTGTTGATGGGCGCTGAAGGGACCGGAGGAGCTGGGTGTGACGGCTTTCCAAAGGGCAGAAGCCCAATGGGATTCAGTGCCATCTGCACCAGTTTTTGAGATGCCGTCAGTTGTGATTGACTGTCCGACGCCGTATGCTGACGTTGCATAAGGTCAACAATCGTGTCCGCATCAGCTGATGCCAATACCCGACCTGACTTCTGCATGACCCGGATGCGCTCATTCTCTTTTTGCGCCGTTTCCAAGTCCTTCCTCAGCTGCTCAATCTCCTTTTGTAGGGCCTTTTTCTCCTCTCTTTTTGTCGCGTTCGGGTCGAAGGCGCGTGTCTTCCGAGGGTTGGCTGTTAGCTCTGCATCAGGCGTAGTCTCCCGCGCAACTGCTCTTTCTACTCGTGGATGTTGAACAGCCTTTGTCGGAAGGCTTGATTTCTCGGGCATCCGAGCCGCGGGGTTCTTGAGGGGAGAGCTCGGCTTAGGATTGCTCTTCTCCCTCCATCGCAACGGGCTGGAATGAATCCCTCGGGGCGGAGTCGACGAGATGACATCGGGTACAGACGGTGGCAGCTCTGGCTCGGGGATTTCGGGCTCGGGCTCAGGCTGGGGTATCGAAGCAACTGGGAGGCCAAGCGCGTCGGGGGGAGGTGATCGCCGGAGGACTTTGCCGCGGAACGGGTTGACTTCCTCATCGTCAGAACCGGGCGGTGGTAATGGACGGGGATTCGGCCTCTTAGGCGTTCGTCTCGCTGCAGATGCCATTGAACCTCCTGCGCGCCGAATTAATCTCCCGGTATCAGGCGTGGGCACCGCATCGTCCGTCCTCCCTGCATCGCTGACCAGCACACTATTCGCGAGTCGTAGCGCCAGAAGCTCCGACGGGCTCTGCTCTGCGGGTTCATCCTCGAGGCGCTGCGCCAAGGAACGGGTCTCCGGGCTCTTCTGAGGCGATGCGGACTGCCGTCTCTCGAGGACTTCGGGGTTGTGGCGCGCAAGGCTTGCCTTGGTCGGCGATGCGAAGGATGGGCGCTTCCGTCGCGCTGTCGTGGTTTGTTCGGGCGACGGCGAAGTGGTGGATGCGGCGTCGATTCCTAGCGAGGTGCGCGGCGATGTGCGTCGCCGCTTCGGCGCGGACTCCTCCATTGTTGGGATGTGTGGTGTTCTCGTTTCTTAAGCGCCCGTCATGTCTATGGTACTCAGAAGCTGGGTTGGAACTCGAAGCTAGCAAGTACGTACAAGCGATAGCTGCAGGTGTGGATAATCGCATTCGGCGATTGTTTACATGGACGGACCCCGTCGCGTCCAAGTGGGCCTCACCGCCTGCCAAATCTGGCTTGCAACTAACATAAGCTCCAGATCGACCTAGGCAGTTAAAGATGAATTGGAATTCAGGCGAGTTCCCGTATGATGTAGAACAACAGTAACATGGCAGGGTTCAATGGCGTACCAGTGACTTATCCAAGTAAATAGAAGACCAGACGACCTTTTTTCACCACCTTATCCCAAGTGACGCGAAAACATGTGATGCGCCAGGCCGCCCACGTGACGGACGGGACCCCAGACAGGTACGTACCTCTGACAGGGCCCCCTTCAGTTTGCCCCATTGGTCATCCTCCAGCCCGATGACGTCCGAGGCAAACTGACGGACTTCCGAGTTCACGACTCCAAGAAGTTTCGCCCGAGTTCCCGTTGAGCCGTACCCACAATCTTCAACCTCGACCTTTCAACCCCTAAACTCGACACGACCGACTCACCGCGAATGCAGCTACGATAACCCCTCCAAGTCTCCCCAAGACGTCTTTCAAAAATGTCAATCTCAGCGCGATTGGCCCCGCGCCTACGGCCCTTGTGGTCGCCACCTGCCAACTCCCGAGCCTTCGTCAGCGCATCCAAGACTGCCGCGGAAGAGTGGCCGCAGAGAACTCCGCTAGGACCATACTACGAAACCATCCTCAATGCGCCGTCGCCGCTAAAGAGACCCGAGACTTTGGCCAACTCTACAAACCCTGAGGTCTCGCCTCCCGAAAAGCAGCAGCCCGCACCCAAGTCCAAGCCCTACACCTCTACGGCCCCGGCCACTCCAGAAAACACGCCCCAAGACCGTGTGCGCAACATATTCGGCTCCCGCACGCTCACGCCCGAAGAGATGGCCGCCCGCATGGCCTCCAAGAAGTCCCAGTCCACATACATCGCCGGCGTCCTCGTGCCGCCCAAGCCCGAGGAGCCCGACAACTGCTGCATGAGCGGGTGCGTCAACTGCGTGTGGGAAAGCTTCCGCGAGGAGATGGAGGAGTGGACACTAAAGAGCGTCGAGGCGCAAACGGCGCTGGCCAAGAGCGCAGAGTCCGTGGACACGGATGGCGGCGGCTCCGATACCAACTGGGCTCCCGCTACGGGCGTCGACGACAACACCAAGATCGCAAAGGACCTCTGGGCCAAGGATGTCTTTGAGAGCGTGCCTGTTGGAATCAGAGAGTTTATGAAGCAGGAGAAGCGTCTGAAGGAGCGGCATCAAAAAGAAGGCACGCTGGGCGGCTAGAGAAGACACGCTGGGTGAGACACTAGGTTTAAAGAGTATATACCCCTGTTGTGGTCCCATACATAGAGGGACCGTAGATTTGATAGACTTGATGATTGAATGAATAGACTTTGCCATCTTGGATGAGAACCCTTTCAGTTGCCTCCTGTATCTCCGATGCCTTTGGCAAACTCTCATTGTGGGGTGTATATATCGCTCTGTTCGTCGCATGGACCTGATCTCTTCACTTCTCAGACAAACATTACCTTCTCGGACAAGCAATACTCTGAAGCCTTCAATCATATCATATCACCATGAGTTCTATCAACTGCACTCGCTGCAGCACCCAACGCCGCAGTACCCTCGATATCATGCTTCTTGGACGAGGCCACCACTGCAGGACTACCCACAACAGCCAAGCTCATACACAAGAAAGCGCCCGGGAAGGTAGTATGCACCAGAACGGCACGTCCCAGAACCCAAATCCGAACCCTGATCACGTATTGGTCAAGCGAGGAGGCAAGTACTGGCTCACCACCAAATCTGCCACACCAAGCCGGCCCATGGCAGGTGCGGAACAGGACGACCAAAATTCACCGCTTCGAAATCGCATCGGCAGACTTTTGAACTCTCTTTCTCTTAACGGCCAGAGTGAGGAGCCAGAGTTCGAACTAAAGCGGATTGCTGCCACAGAAAAGTCGCGGGTCTTCACCACGGAACTTGGCAACAAGACGTTCGCTGTCAAGTTATGCGACAAACCTTATAGCGCAAACAGAGAACTTACCGTTCATGCGCACGTCTACAACCAGATAGGGGCCCTCTGGCCTTCGGTCCGGGAGTACGTCGGTCACTGTCGACTTCCTCGTCCTCGAGTTCCGCGGCCAGCAGGCGCAGTATCTCAACGACGGCGTCTTGGGACTTCCTCCGCCGTCGAGGGCTTGATGATGGAATACATCGAGCCTCTTCATCCTCAACAGAGACGCAGCTTGATAAAGAAGTATCTTCACCCACATCTCCACGAGGCCGCCTTCGAGCACCCTGGATTCTCTGAGATGAGACTCGGCGTGCATATGGGTGAAATGAGCCCTTTGCTAGACCATCAGACGGGCAAACTCCAGGATCGGCCTGCCTATTTCGATCAGCTTTGGAAAGAATGCTCAGAGTGTATTCCCAGCTGGGCGGGCATGATGGGCGCGGCATTGGCCATTATGCACTGGGACTGCGGACTTGATGGAAGAGGTGTCGAATTTCGGTTGGGACTTCATAAAAGCCGAAACCAGATCTGGATGTCTGACTTTGGCGACTGCGCCCTCATCGAACGAACCCCTGCCTTTGTTCAGTCCACGCTGGTCGAAGCGATAATGGAAAACCCAACTTGGCCACGACCAGCCACAGCTCCAAGCCTGAGCCAGATGCCCGACCCGGACGGAGTGCTGCCGCGAACGTGGGAACTTTTCCGAAGAAGTTATCTGTCAGCCAGTATGTATATCCTTTTCCGAGGGAGCACGTACATTGTCGACGCGAATCTCCCTTCTTTGTTCATTCGCAAGATGGAGGCGATGTGGGAGTCACGAGCGGAGGATTTGCGAATCAGGGGGGAACGGTCTGGCGCGAGCAGTTTATCCATCAACTTGCAAGACACGGCCGAAGGCGAGTCAGATTAGATTGGACAAAGTGGACGAGATATCACATGTGATGGATGGTTTGAGATAGTCATTAGCGTCAAGGGCAGGAAGTTCAAGCGTGATATTTCTTTAAATTCCCGCAAGACATTCATTCATCGTAGCCGTGAGTCCGGTCTGGTGATCTTCTAGTTTGTCCAAGAGACCGTTTAGTTGCCGTTAGATGTTTGCTGGCGTGCAAGCTTGTCGTGCTCTTCAATGTCCGTAGCCTCCCAGGGGTAGCAGATCCATACGTCGCTAACAGTGCGGGCAGCCTGGTAGCCGCTGGACAGCATGTCGTGGGGCAGGGTGCCCTTCTTCGGCTTGTCCTTGTTCTAAACGGAGTTAGCATATGAGGCAGCCAGGGCCTAGACTCAGCGGCTTGTACGCACGTGGAGAACGAAAATGCTAAATTCGGTCTTGGGGGCATTGGGGCCCATTCGTTGACGAGCGGCCTCGACGTCTTTCTCAAGCTCCTTGACGGCATATTCGAGGGTGGTTCGGGTGTCATCGACCTCGTCAACAATGAGGATGCGCTTGCCAACCAAGTTCTCCATCTCGCCAAGGGCGGTCATGTCGAGCCACTGGGTACGGGTAACCTTGGTGCCCGGCTCCTCGACCTCGTCGTTACCGAGTGACTCGTATAGGGAGAGGCCGATAGCCTGGATAGGGATGTTGGGAGACCCGGGCCGCTTGAGGAAAGATCGCAGGATTCGGGCAGGGACGTAGCCGCCGCCGCCGATGGCAATCATGAGCTGGGGCTTGAACTCGGCGAGCAGCTTGTCAGCCGACTGCTGGCACAGCTTGTGGACCTAGGCAGGGTCATGTCAGTGGGTGTGTGTAGCATGCAGTGCGAGATCCATGGTGGGTTTGTGCTGTGGTTCTCCTCAAGTTTCCCATGTCCGTGATGCTCCAAACGATGCTACAGTGCAATTAATCTGTACGCGGCTACTCCTTGCGTGTCCGCCAAGTCCAGCAGCATCTCCATCATGGCATAAACTCCAGCTCGCGCGTGAGCGCACTATCGTCATCGCCATCCATCACCATCACGGCGGGGTGGCGGGGTAGGAGGGGTTGCGGTTTTGCGGCTGGCACTTACATCGTTGTAGGTGACGTAGAGCTTCTCAGGCATCTTGGCGGATTGCAGTTTGTGGGTATCAAAAAGAGTCGAGGAAGGAAGGAAAGATCAAGAAGAAGAGGTGACGGGGAGCACGCGGCCAAAATCGGTGCCCAAGAGAGAGAAGAAAAGAGAAGAAAGGAGGGTTGGGAAAACGGCCAGGCACAGCTGAAAAGGGCCTGAGGATTCCATGATGGATGGTGACCCGCGTGCGCGGAAGCACGGGCACCTTTTTTTTTTTTTTCTCTCGCTCCTGCTCTTTTCGCGATGGACCCCGCGATCCGCAGCGATCCATTTGCTGGTGCCTTGCGGAAGCCCCACTGAACACCATCGGAAGCCGCCGACGCAGGGATTTCTTTAGTGGGGGTCAGCTGCAGAAACCCCTTGGCGGTTACATTTTCAGGCGGGTCCTGCGCTGTAACCTCAGCGGCTTTGCAGAAATTGGTGCTGGGAATCGATCTCATCTCTGTGCCTCGATGGTTGGACTCACAAGAGGCAACACCACGTTCCAGTCATCAACACCATCAAGTTGGTGCATACGCACCTTTAACACGATTCTTTACAGCTTCGTCGATTTTCTCCATCTCTCTGATTGGTTCATCTACCCAATGTTGCTTTGCCAACGCCCCATCTACCTTGTCGTGACTACTAGTTCATCACAACCCTGCTGTCGGACCTTTCCGGTGCTTTTTTCAGTGGCTGTATCCCTGCGACTTGATGCATCCTCAGTGCATCTTCCAGTGCTCGAATGGTACCCTTTGCTGAGTTCCCAGCTGCGACTTGGTACTCCGGGATGTCCTTGGTCACCACGCTCCCAGCTCTGATGATGCTATGACTCGAGTACACGTGAGGTTCTATCTTGCTGGTGCATGAACATCAGTTTGATTGAAAATGTCCATGGTATAGGAGCACTTGTTCCAGCAGCCCGAAAGGTATTGTTACCTGCCTGGAAGATTGCCTTTGCCATCTTCAAGGCTTCGTCTTTCTGGTTTATTAAACAAGCCGTTGTAATATTATATTCCTTGGTTAGACAACTGTACGAAAGTACTATAGGTACTAACTGTTGACAGGATACGTCTAACAGGGCCTTTTGTGGGCACGGCTTTTGTCTTTACAATCATCGTTCACTCTCTAATTCTACGTTTACGGCTGTTCAATCAGTGCGGACGACTAGACAAGCATAAGTAGTCAGCACCCTGACGATTGTCAACGGCCCACTGCCTCCACATCAAGTCAGCTGCTTCATCTCTCAAACACCAAGCATATTAGAGATTCAACGCAGCACCTTCAAATTGTAGCAACACGAAATTGCGCAGGGCTCCCGCTTCCTGTCCCGGGGGAAGATGAAGCAACTCACGTAGTCGGAGCGTGAAGTAGCTCTTAACCCATATACCCTACGTCTAGTCAGGGCCAAAGTCTCAAGCACAATACCATGAAATTTTGCTTACTATGCAAAAAGCTAAATACTTGGTCCCCCTGACTCTCGATGTACCTCCATAGTCCGTCTCAGATGGCACACAACACGTCGAGTTCGGGCATAATAGTATGAATCCTAATGCCAAGTCCCCACAGCCATGTCTTCGTGCTAGAAGTGTGGACTTCTTAGGACACTGAGTTCAAGGATGCTGAACGGAATCTTCTCCCCTGGGGCTGCTCAAAGCCTTGAGTCTAGCTGTAAATACGTACATCCACGCGTATGTAGTCTTCAGGGTTTGGACGCAATCCATTTCTCCGATGTCTGGGTTCAGGACAATGGGTTAATCAACCCAATGGCAGCCAAACGAAGACATGGCTTCCAGGAATCGAACATCGAGGCGTGGCTTTTTCAACGCCCTGTCAAATGAAACCGCAGTCCCATAGACCAATTCCCCCGGCAACCAGGTAAGATGCAGTCTTTGAGACCTAAATCATCCGTTAAATTGGGGGGTTCGCCCAACTAGTACAATGGGCTAGGTGTGTTCTGACTCTCGAGACGATACATCATGAGACGACATTCCTCACTGGGGCATCAGTGGATCCTTAATTACACAGTATCTTCTTTACAACAATAGCCTTTATCTTGAACTTAAAAGAGCACTTTGCCTTAGAAACCGAACTCTACTCAAATAAACCTTCTAACGTCGAGCCGGGCCTGATCCACTTCAACCGCTCGTACCTGCATCGTGGACCCTGACACCTGAATGCAAATAGTTCCGCCGAGCATGTTTCGTTTCCTAGTAAATAGAAAACACGAATGGCTCTACTCTGCAGAAATGGCGTAAGCCTTTTGGAAATTGGTTCAGACAGGATCAGCTGCGAACCAGGCACCCAGTGCGTCCAGTACCAGGGTATCTAACCAGCCATGAAGGACAGTCAATCGAGTTAACTTACCAACCAACCTACGCGGGCCTTATACATCAGGCCTACTAGATAGTTTACCGGTAGGGTGACGACTTTGGGGTTTGCCAGAGAGCGGGGTGGTGACATAGGGTCCACCACCGTTGGGTCACTACTGCTATATCATGCTGAGTCTTCGAAGGCATCGCTCCGCTTGGGGACCAGAACAGTACAGCGCCTGAAAGTATTGGGTAGTGAACCATGTAGCTGGCGACGACGTGGTACTATGACATACTGGTGGTTCGTGGATAGCTGATGCCAAGAACGAGATCATCTGATAGATCAGAATCAAGTGGCTTGGCAGGGACTGAGTCATCGAGAGCTTTCCAATTCCCATCACCCTCAGGTATTCCCTTAAGATCCTTAGTAGCATCGTCATCTATGTGGCGTTGATTCGTTTGGACATCCTAAAGGCAGTAATCGGGGTGCGCATAAATGGCAGCGCAGTCCCTCCAGGGTCCAGCCGACTTTCGAAAACCCTATACATCAACTCGCAACTTCAGGTACATTACGCCTGCTAACTTACCTTTAAGTTCCTAGTCTTATCTTCTCTCAATTTTCGCATTCGGGGTGCTGCTCCTCGGTACTTAGTCAAAGCGAGTGCTTCACCTCGGACTGCTTTCACGATAACCTCTCTGGCACTATCAACCATTGACGCGCAACAAACAACCCGCGACCAACACCATGACCAGAACCATGGAACGCTCAGAAAACCCTGCTCGTCCTAGAAGGCATAACTCAGTACCTGAAAAAGACTGCTCGATCCTGTTTTTACCAAGGCCACAAGGGTCTGGACAAAGGCGAACCAATGGCGGAGCCCGTATCATCACCAAGGCGTTCCTCTCCTTTCTCCGAAACGATCTTGACGCTCGCTTTTTGGCTTTGCCATCACGCAGCAACTTGGCCATTCTGGTTCTCATCGATCATCAGCGAAGCAGTATAAATCTTGGCCATCCACCTATTATGGAATCCATCAATCTTCCATCTTTCCATATATCATCATCACTCACCTGCTTAAGCAAACCTCGGCTCCCTCAACCCTTTCGTCCATCCCTACAATCGAAACCTTACCAAGAGTATCAATACCACATCCCCAATCAACCACAATCACACCACACTTCTTACTCTCTCAATTACCACACAATGCCTTCAAAGGTCTCATTCGACATGCCTCCCGCTTCCGCCAGCCGCCCAGGTGAAGACATCATCTACGGTCTCATGCACCGCCACAGATCCTCTTCCGAGATGGGGGATTCTCACCAGGAACCTCTGAACGTCGAAGATCAGATGGACGCCAACGTCAAGAGTGTCGTCAACTGTCTCCGCAGAACCCGCGATGCCATGACCGAGATGTCCCACCAACACCCGATCAGCACCAGTGAGCTCGCAGATCTCGTCTTCGAAGCAAGAAAGATGAATCGCAACATGGTTTTTCTTGTTCGCCGCCACTTCGACGCCAAGGAGGAAGGCATGCGCGTCCAGCGTTCTCGGGAGCTTTCCGCACTCAATGCACAGGGCCATGGCCTCATTAAATACTACACCAAGAGATTCACCCTTGCCATGAGGTACTTCGCGGAATCCCGATTGGCCATGAACACCAACCGATGCGACAAACGGATCCAGCAACTTGAAGACGCCATGCGCAAGGTGGACATGCATCGCATGCTTGTCGTCTTGTCCGAGGGCAACACCGCCCCATACTAACTGGAAAAATATGAGGGATTACGGATAAACATTATGAGACGGACGTGTACGATCAATCCAAAGGAGATAATGTTTGAAGGATGATGGAAGGAGTATGCAGAGCATTTATACGTGACGCATTGGAGAGCTGAATTACAGCCAAAAGATGGTTTCATGGTGTTGGGATTCTGAGTAGATATGATCAAATGAAACCAGTTAAACAAATAAATGGCAAACATCGTGATACTTCCACCTCTTGAATAGTCGTTTTATTCCCCATCTCAGCCGCAGTCGTTGAGACACGCTGAAGGGCC
Organism: Neonectria hederae; assembly: GCA_003385265.1. Classification (NCBI taxonomy): domain Eukaryota; kingdom Fungi; phylum Ascomycota; class Sordariomycetes; order Hypocreales; family Nectriaceae; genus Neonectria; species Neonectria hederae. Next base: position 222,324 of record QGQB01000109.1, read on the forward strand.
AACCAAGCTGACCCTGAAACCCCCAGATCCCCGGGTTGTTATGTCAAAGTCTAACAAGGTGACGTTGAACAGCCGCAGAGGTTCCTCTGTCCAACTCTAATCTGAGCCACGAACCCATTGCCCACTATTCTCGGTTTCTTATTGCCTTTGGCATCTCAAGGATAGATGTGAAGCTGTATCAACTATAACTACTAGCCTAAATCTGACAATGATGGACAGCCTAGAAAGCGTGTACGCCCTAACGGGGGCACTTACTCAATGGTTAGCAGTAAGTTCTCCCGGAGATATCTTGTCGAACAGTCCCACGTCGTGGACATGCCGCGTCCGTAGTAGTAAAAAGACAACTCTGTTTATCTTCTCACATTACTCACAAATTAGAGAGCAACAAAAAGTAAAGATCTGACAGAAAGGGGATTCGAACCCCTGCCACTTTCGTGAACGGACTATTCTCTGCTTTTCGCAGTTGAAAGTACACATTTGATGCGCTTGAAACCGTCGCCATAGACCACTCGGCCATTCTGCCTTGTGATTTCGGCTTCAAATGTCAGTACAAGTTGCAGGGGCAGAGAAATATGGGGCGTCTCAGCAGCCAAGCGTCCAAATCTGCTACCCTAGATTGATGGGTTCGGCATCCTGGGAAATGCATCATGGTCGTTGGGTTTTTTTGGGAATCTCGATTTTGGCTTCTAATTCTGGTTTGCTTTTCTGATTAGTCCTTCTGATACGGTAATTGGTTGCTAATTGACCCCAAGGTGGCTATTTGTAAAGGTGACGCAAGAGTTAAAGCTTCAGTCAAGTCCCTTTGAGATGGGTCATTTGTGACGAATGATTGTGTCAGTTTTACTAGTACTTAATCTAGATAATAATGCAGTTCATTCATATACCCCAGAGAATAATAAAACTCCGCTTCTACAGTATATTTACTTACCCCGTGTTTCAAGTAGTAGTCGTTCTTTTCGAGTCTCTCGGATCCTTGACCACCGAGACGTCGTCACTATCACCAGATTAACGAGTGAGACTGGCGTCTTTCTTATCGGCAACTAGAACAACTTTCCCTAGATCAACCAACCGCCGGAGGCAGATTACACTGATACCAAAGCACTACCCATGCCGCCCAGACGTTATCAACGCTGTCTCAAAGCCACGATCCGCCACGAACGGACCTCTCCACGCCTCGTTCGCGCCTCAAAGGGTGCTAGTTCTGGTCCCCAATCTAGTGGAACTCGCCGCAAGTCCCGGCTTTCGGCAACTGTGGAGAAGAGGGGCAGAAGAAGACCAAGATTGCGTCTTGGCTGCCTTTTCTGGACTAGAAGCTCATGTCAAGCTCGCCGCCGAGGTTCCCTCCAGCCAAAGCTCCCAAGTTCCCTCCTCCGCCCATACAAGGACCGTGGCCCGGCGAACTCGCATCACACCACACCTGGCTGGCAACAAGAACCTCTCAGAACACGGAACTCACTGAGACCACAGGCCAGCAACTCGCGCATCGTCTGATATGCACGCTCTGTTAATCAATAGACGCTTCTGGCCTCTCGCTGCGGACCTTGCTGTTCCCTAGGCTCAGTCCGGGCTCCGTACCCCGGCTTCTATGCTCAAACCCTCTCATTCTCTCGCATCCGCCGTCGCCTTTGCTCCTCTCTTGTCGCCCCCTTCCGTCCGTTCCATGGCTCCATCAGCCGACATACAGTCAGGAGGTGCCGACAAGCCATGCCACAACTGTCGCCGCCGCCGCCTGCGCTGTGATCGCTCCCTCCCACAGTGCTCTAAGTGCGTCGCCCGGGGCATCGAATGTCTCGGCTACGGCCAGCTGTTCCTGTGGACCGGGGCCGTCGCCTCCCGGGGCAAGCTGGCCGGCCAGAAATCGAGTGCCGCGCTCTATCCTGACCCGGGCACGCCGCCGAGACGGAGGCGCCGGGACCGTCACGTCTCCGCTGCGGCTCCGTCCGAGGCCGATTCCGAGGCCACCGAGACCACTGCCGCCGGCGACGCTGACACCGATGTTGTATCCAGCCACGGCGATGACGCCTTCGTAGTGAGCGGCGACACGCAGCTCGTCTGTGTCACCTCCCCAACCCCCCTGGGGTACGAGTACGAGACCGAGACATCGTCCCAGACCATGACCCAGACCATGACCCAGAACTCGACCCCATGGGTGCTCGTCGACCCCATCTTCCAAGACATGAGGTACTCCCAAAGGCAATATCTCGCTTACTGTGCGTAGTCCCGTGCCGCCATTGGTTCCTGCTTGCTGCTCTTTCGTCATGAACATGGCTGATTGGCATTACAGTCTCATCGCGGCTCTGTCGAGACTTTGTCGCCTATGACATCCCTGAACAAAACCCCTTCCGAAACCTCCTCCCTCTGACCCAGGCCCACCCTCTGCTGCGGCAGGTCATCATCGCCGCCTCGGCGACGCACATGTACAACCGCGCAAGGCCCTGGCTTGGCCCTGACTCCCTTGACAGGGGAGACGGGCCACAGCATCTGCTCGTCGACGCCCTTATCGCCAAGCAAAAGGTACTGCGGATGATGTCGTCCGCCCTGCAGAGCATTAACTCCATCGACGGAGATGTGCTCCTCGCCTCGGTGCTGTTTCTCATGAATGTCGAGTTGATCGAGTCCGGCAAACAGAACTGGAAGGCTCACTTGGACGGCGCGGGCAGGATCATGTCACTGCTCCCCGCCTCCAGCGTGGATGAGAGCTTGAGAAATTATCTCATGTCGGACTGTTTTGTGTAGGCGTTGATCCCTTCACTGACCACGACAGACGCTGACTCGCTACAGATATTACATCCTAGAATCGACTTTCCGACCCTCGGTTACGGATTCAACGTCATTCTTCTACTCTTGCCAAGGACTGCCCCTTTTCGAAAAGACAGCAAATAGCTACTACTGCTGCCCGCCTGAACTCCTTGACATCTTGCTCACCGCAGCTCGGCTTTCTAGCAAGGTTACAGATGAGGTTGTCTCGCCCGATATGGTGACCACAGCTGGCGCAACCCTCTTTAATCGGGCACAAAATATCGACGTGATCGCCTGGGCCCAAGAAGTCGACATGCTTCCTTCAGAGTACAGTGATCCGGTGCTGAGTCGTTTCCGTGTGGCATCGGCCCATCGACTTGGCACTTGTCTGTACATCTTACACGCGATTCCATCGCTGGACAAGGTGTTTGGCGAAGAGATGGCCGATGCCCTCCTGGAAGAACTACACCAGGCGCTTATCTCTATTCCCGAAGATGATGCCAACTTCAAGGCAACTGCATGGATCACTTTTATCTTTGGGGCGAGCGTTAAGACGCCCGAAATGAAGGAGTGGGTCATTGACAGGATAAAGAGATTGATGCTGGAATCCCCTTGGGGATTCTTATACGCCGCAAGAGATGCCTTGTATACGTTGTGGGGGTTGCAAGCCGAAGGCAAACAAAAAAAGAGCTGGGTACAATCACTTAGAGAATTGGACCTGGACTTTTTGGTGATTTGAGGGCTGGATCATTGTCATTATTGACGACTAAAGAATGACGACGGCAGTGCTTGGTACATGTGCTTTTGCAAATGTATGAAGAAGCTTGCCGAGGCACGACGAAAGAAACTCAAGGAGTCAGGTGGGACTTCGGACTTACTTCTACATTCGAGAGACTTGATGTCTCTATCTATTACGTCCATTATGGCGAAATGGCCCTCTCCCAGGTTGGAAGGACAATTCATTATGATACCCCCGAATATACAAAGCAAACATCACGCCATGGGATGGAAGGAAGGGTTAGGACGATGTTGGGCCCTGAAGAATGCAAGATGGTACGCTGAGGAGTGCAAGAGACTGATTAGGCAGGGAATGAAGCTTGGTGATCATTATATATGATGGTTTGGTTTACGCACGAGGATACGATACAAATTGACGAATACATGTTTTTGAACGATTTAGTTCCCCTCAAAATGAGTGAAGTAGTTGATGGATAATGAATGACGCCCGTCTCACATCTCGTCGTCATGCACGATGGTCCCACTGATATCCGATTTGGAACGCTTTCCGTTTGTAGTAGACCCTCTTGGCCCATTTCCAAGCCTCGGGCGGCGTCATAAGCAACGCAATATCAATAAAGACAATCGCCCACTCCCAAGTGATGCCCGTGAGCACAAACACGGTATGGTTAAGGATGGGAATATATAACGTCAGAAAGACAATGAAAAACACAACAGTCACTGCGGCGAAGAGAAACCCATTCCCCCATAGGTGCATCGCTCAAGCCTTGAAGCCGTGGGGGCATGTCAAAGAGCGAGCGGCGGAAATCAATCAGGCCCCAGGCAAATAGGAGGAAGATCTACGTCGTTTTCGTGTAGCACGTGGCGCGTGCTCAGAAGACGGGCTCGCAGGATGGGGAATACTCGAGGTTGCAGTTGGTGCCGAGGTCGCCGTCTTTGAATCCGAAGATGATGAGGGTGAAGGATCCTAGGACGCAGCTTGCCATGAAAGTCCCGTAGACAACCATGTAGACTAGGAGCTCCGGAGCAAAAATTCCATATTTAAGCCAGAGATGGTATGTCAGATACCATAAATGTAGTATTACTTAGGTGAAGGATCGTAACTTACATTCTAAGGCGGTCGGTTGAGAATATCTGGAACCGCTTTTTTGAAGTTTAGTTCGGTTTTATAGAACGCCCCATTTCCAAGAAGCATCTAGAGGATCTCAACGGGGGCAAGCTGAAATACAGAGGAATACAGAGGCGGCAGTGTTGTCTTTAAAAGCGAGGCCGGCAAGTAGCGTGATGACGAAGCCAATGTTCGCATGTGCAGTATAAACTTCTTGACGTTATCAAAGATGTGACGGCCCTGCTAGATCGTATTGAGAATGGAAGCAAGGTCATTTTCGGTCAGGATAATGTCCGAAGACTCCTTGTCCACGTCGGAGCCCGTCCCATCGCAATGCTCACATCTGCCCGCTTCAAGCTCGGGCTGTCATTGACGCTGTCGTCTGTCATAGCAACATAGCGCTGATGCCGATGAAGAGCGTCAATCATGCGGAACTTTGTGTTCGATGCATAACGAGCAACGACAAAGGGAAGCCGGGGCAGGTCGTCGGTCTGAGACTCGGTAAGGGCGTCGAAGTCGTACGTCGCCGTCATCATAGTTTCCGCCACATCCACTGAGGGGAGACTCTGGGCGTGGAGGATCGTAGACGCCGATGAGGCCTTGGAAGACGAGGTTCCGTTTGAAGGTGTTGCGGCTTGGTGTAATGTCGTCGATGAAATCCGTCTCTGAGAGGATGCGGTCGTGGAATTTATGCGCAAGAGCCAGTACGCGGAAGCCTTGGCTAGCTAGAGCCTCCATGCTTGCATGTATATCTCTGCTGAAAGTTGCAGTGGGAAGCTCCATGCTGTCGTTCATGAATATTGAGCTACACGAAGCGAGGACTCGCTCCACAGCGCCCTAGATGATAAATTAGTCGAGCCCTGTGCTTCACGCTCAAGCCGAGACTATCTTTGTGAAGACATGTGTCTCGTTCAAAGTCACATTCTGGAAGAGAACAGTCATCTTTTTGACATACGAGTCGAAGGGAAACTCGACCAGAAGCTTCTATCGAGCCCCAACCGCCTGCGACAACTCTCTCTAATTCCACTCAAACTGCGAGACAAAGATTGCAATGGCAATCTCAGCCGAAGCGCCCTTTCCCCTCCACTCACCTGAATTCACCGAAGCGTCATCGATCTGTTCGACGACGGCGAGGTTCGCTAACCAGGCAACGTTCAGGTGCCATTGCAGACCGGGCCAGGACGCGGGCTCTTCCGGCGGAGCGATCAATTGGTCCTCGGCCTGCTTCTCGTTGACCATGTCCTTGGACTTGGAGCCAATGAAGCGCACGTCGGCGGCCGTGGGGTTGCACACTTCGCTCGTCGACTCGACCGAGTAGGTTACACAGCCAGGGAGCCAAGCCTTTCGCACCACCATCCGCCCCTGAGTGATAGTGCCCGTCTTATCGGAGCGGATATCTAAGGGCACGGTGGTCAGCTCCGAAACAGGAGTCCAGGGGGGGAAGGGATAGTCTACATACTGGTCACACCTCCCAAGGCCTCTAGACTGGGGAGGTTCCGGACGATGACATGGCGCTCCAGTATCTTCTTGGTCCCGGCCGTCATGGTTGAAGTGAGGACAAGGAGCAGCGACACGGGGATCGTGCCGATAGCAGTGGTGATGGCATAGATTATGCATAGGTTAAGACGCCCTCTCTTGCTTCGAACTTATTGGCTCCCATAACGACGATGGCACAAACGATGGCGAAGAGTGACAGCCGAGGAACAGCTGCGAGAGCTTCCGCTGCAGAGGCGTGCCTACAGTAAGGCCCAGGAACTCGCCGACCCAGTTGTGTATGGGCCTAAAGACAGTGCGAATGACCCCCCAAGTTGAGCGTGGCTCGTCCTCCATCTGCATCTTGATGTCATCGCTAGCACTCAGAGCGCTGGCAATGAGACCGATTTCCGTGAACTGAACATGCCGTTGGCGAAGACAACGCCGCGCCCACGACCCTTGGTGATGATTGTCGAGCTGTAGACGATGCTCAAGCGATCACACGGACCGGTATTGATATCGAATGTCAGCTTGGGAATTTTCAGGACTGGTGCCGACTCTCCGGTAAGCAATGGCTCGTTCGCTTTTGACAGCCTCGATGATGCAGATACCCGCTGGAACAGAGTCGCCTGTGCCCAGGTATATAACGTCTCCAGGCACAGTTTCGGCAGTATGGATGGTGATGGCCTTTCCGCTGCGGAATACATTGCAAGTTAGCGAGCCGAGTGTGCGTAGAGGGTGGACCGTCTTCTCGGCTTGGAGGCTCTGGAGGAAGCCAATGAAGATGTTGAGGACGACGATGCTGGTCAGAATGCCCCCTTATTAGATCTAGACTTGTATGCCAAAGCTAGCTCCTAATGCCAAAAGAAGAACCTTTTCCAATGTGATTTGTGAATGAGATCTAGTCTGCTTCATGAAAACTCACCAATGTCATCGCATTGAAGACCTGCCCCAAGAAGATTTTAACCGACTGGACCCCCTTCTTCTGATGCAGCTCGTTAGACCCTAATTTGGACCAGCGTCGGGGGGACATCCTCAGTATTGAGACCCTTTGCAGCATCGCTCCGCAACTCGTCAAGGGTTTGTTGGCTGATCAAAGTGTGTGGCGGGCTGGACACCGGCTTGTTGGATTGTCCGGATATATGCTCCCCAAGAACGGGAGAATGCAAGGCGGTCTTGCCCGTGTCTGGAATCTCCAGCCAACAATGTTCCTCAAAGCGATACAAGTAAAGCCGTCAATATGATGGCATTTTAGATGCAGAAGCTCCGTCTGGATTAAATAGGTATGTTGCGGTGACATTTCCAACTTATTACGTTGGATAAACCGTAGGGGCATGAAACCATCATTGCTGCTTTGATCAAAGTGGGTGCGAACCGATTAGTCTTGTTAACAGCCCGGAGTAGCGAAGACTTGAAGCTGGGGATAGAAGACTTGGTCTTTGACTTCAACCCCAGCACTACACGCGAAGAGGCAGCCAAGACTCAGTCGCCAGTGAAGCGTGTTAGTCGTGAACAAGGCTTGCTTTGCCATTCCCAACTTTTTTTCTGTCTTTCTTCCCCGCATAACGATCGATGCTTCTCAGAACCCGACATGGCAATTCCTCAATCTCGACGGGTTGAACCATCGGCTTGGCAACCTGCAGCCCAGGGACGCACGGGACACGATCCGTCGGAGAATATACGACGCAAATCGGGCCGCGTGCGCAAGGCATCTGGTCTAAGCAGTCGGTTCAAGGATCTGTGAAACAAAGAGATTCCGGCCGCAGGGGCCACGGTTCAGATAGTCTAGAAGAAGGTGGAATGTGTCTATAAGTGCGTGTGGTTCTAAGTTACAAAGATGCATCCGCCATGTCCGTCCATCAGCAAGCCCGAGACAAAGGTATTTCCAACGCCACTAACACGTACAAAAACCCGGGCAACGAATAGCAATCATTAAGTTATTAGTTAGTCTGCCAGCTTTCTCAGGGCCCGTTAAACCGTCACAGCCACTCGCGTGCCGTTCTTGGAGCACAGCGCCAGAGCATAAAGCTCCATCCACTCCTCCTCGTCACGAGACTCCAGCGTCGCGAACGTCTGGGCCATCCTTGCGACGATGTAGTGAGTCTCCAATAAGGCGTATTGTTCTACATATCCACATCATTAGCAATTGCGCGAGCTAGAGAGAGAGAAAACGTCTTATATCGCACTATCGTTTCCCGGGCAAAACAAAAAAAACTCACGTCCGACACACGATCGCGCGCCCCCGTTGAAGGGCAGATATCCCCAGCCCGGCCGCAGGTTCTCCCAGCGCTCAGGCACGAAGTCCTCCGCGTCGGCGCCGAAGGTGGCTTCGTCGCGGTGCATGGCGTAGACGTTGTAGAACATGGCCGTCCCTTTGCGCACAAAGAGCGGTGACTGGCCGTCGGCGCCTCCACCGCGAGGCAGCGTCGTGTCCCTCAGGGCAACGCGAGCATTGGTCGGGATCACGGGGTGCAGCCTCAATGCTGGTTGGGGGGGGAAATCTGATCAGCGGACGGCGTTGGTTGTCTGGGAGGGAAGATCGGGGCGCGACTTACACTCGTTGACGCACCACTTCAGGTACGCCATGTCTTTGAGTTGAGCAGCAGTCGGAGGTGCATCGCCGGCGACGCGGAGCACGTTTTCGCGCAACTTGGCGTACAGATGCGGGTTCTTGGCGAGGGCGAAGAATAGATTGCTCATCAAGCCCGATGTTGTGTCGCGGCTCGCCAGCAGGATGTGCAGGATCTGGTCGCTAACGCCCTTTCGATCGGTCGACATGGACATGATCTCCGTCAGGAGGCTTGTATCCTCGCTTGCGTCCGTCTCCCGGAGCGACTCCTCGATAAAGTCATCGAGATACTTGTATACCCGCATCTTGGCTCTCCTCGCCGCGAAGTTGATCCGGAACGCGTGGAGGGGGCCCAGCTGCATCTGCTGAATAATCTCCTCGGAGCAGATCATGTAGTCGTCGACGAACTGCTGCTCCCTTGAGTGGTCGCCCTGTGTATCAAGCATGTGCGTGGAGTGACCCATGAGGACCTCGGTCGCCACGTCCATTGCGAGCCCCAGGAACAGCGGCTGCAGGTCGATCTCGGCGCCATCGGTCGGGACGTGTTTCTTGAAGGCCTGGAAGTGTCGTTCGAGCGTGTCGAGGAACGGCGCAGGGTCTTCTTTCTTCAGGTTCTTCCTGAGAACCGCTCGAGCGTGCTTCCACGAGTGGCCGGATAGGACAAAGATGCCTTGGCCGAACAGATGCCCGATGACGGCGGTTCGAAACTCGGGAAGGTCGAAGTCTTCGGCACCGGTAGCCAGTATCTGCTTGAGGTTCTGGGGCTCGCAAGTATAGACAGCTTCCCATGTCAACCGCTTCTCGGTATATGTGGTGCCCATCTCCTGAAAGGCCCTCCATGTGCTGTCGAGGTACCTCTCAGGAGCCTTCCCAAACAAGACGTTGTAGAGAAAATCGAGTCCAATAATGGGATCTTTGACATGAACCTTGCTAGCAGGTTCCTGACAGCCTCTAGCTTGGGAGTGTCTCCATCTCCTGAAGTAGCCCTCGATGGCCTGTAAGGGGAAAGGGAGTAAGAGAAGAACAACAGTGAGAACAAGATGTTGTCGAAAAAATGCTGTCAACAGTGCACTCAACATCTTGACAATAGTAAGACATATAAAGAACTCAACATAGACAGATGAATAGAGTACGGACGAGAAGGTACGGGGTGGGATAGTGCCGGATAATGTAATGCTCTCAGATTATCCCCGAGACTCTGAATCATTGTCCCAGATTTGGACCACCCACCGACGCCTCATTATTGATCCAGCACACAGGAGACAAGAGATGAGATGCCGATGACGTCTCCCCAAGTGCTGGTTCTGGCCAGATGGTATCCCGTCAGCTAAGACTTGATGGCTTTGAAAGGATTTGTTGTCAGAGCCAGGGGCTCTTCCAATGCCCTTTCGAGAACGCGTCCCATCGTATTTAGAAACAGCTTGGTCTACGGCGCAGTTTTGCCCGACTGGAACAGGATCCCTGGTATATCTCGCCCCCACAGGCGTCCACGATAGTCTGGCTTGGGTACTGTGTGCTGTGTGCTGTCATAAGGCACTAACAATATCCCATGCTGTGAAACAAAAGAAAGGAGAGTGAAAACTCTGGGCGTCTAGCTCTCTCTCTCTCTCTCTCTCTCTATGAAGGAAAAAAAGGAGTCTTCGGGTTTGCAAAGATCCGGAGCGTTACGGGACAGCAACTAGGGCATAGAAACTACGGGGGCCTTGGCGTTTCTCAAAGGGCTACGCTCGTAGATGGTGATGTTGATGGTTGCAGCGCGTTGACGACGAATCGGACCTGCAGAAGGCGGCTTCCTCAGCGCGTCTCAGTCTCCCAGGATTTTGTGGTATGCCACTCGCGTCAGCTGAGGATCTCATCATCCTGACCAAGCCAGCGCCACCTACTCGCCGCGGTAGCACAGCTCGTTGACGGGTGACGAGGGACAAGGGGATGACGATCAAGGGGCAAAGAAGAAATAAAATAAAATAACAGGAGATGACAGCTGGCTGCGGGCCTGCGACAGCACATGAACGCGCAGGATCCAGATGCGGCACGGTCCGAGACAAGGCAATTCATGAGCAGAGGAAGGCTACAGGGCCTTGCAGGAGTTGTGCGCCCTTGATGCGCAAATCGGAGTCTTCAGATTCAGGTTGTGGTTCAGCGATCCGAGGATTCATGCCGGGGCATTTTGCGCTGACATCAGTCACGAGCACAGTCTAGGAATAGGAACGGGAAGAGTGAGAGGAAAGATCAAGGCTTGGGAGGATTCCTTGGTCCTCGTCAACTCATGCTCATGCTATGGCCATGCTTACACGGGGAGACAGACGGGGAGACAGACGGTAGATGACTTGCGGTTGAGACAGGAGGCCGTCCTCTCTGAAGCTGAATTTGAGGCTATCCTGGAAAAGCTGGCACCTCGATTATCAAACCTGTCCTTGATTTCTAGACGTGAGCTGGCGGGCATTGACTGGTTATCATATCCTCTAAGCATCGCGTGGTGGGCCGCCTTGTCATGCACTGCGCAAGATGAGGCGCTGACGGCCCGTCCACTCGTCGTGCTGGCCAGAACGTTGTCAGTTTGTCGATGATGCTTTTTGCGCAGTTCGCTTCTCCTCTATGAAGTCATGGGCGCCATGTAAATTCTACAGCGCTATACGGATCGAGCTGAGGCCTCAAACACATGGCATGCATAACTGGACATGCCGCGGACAGGGACGCTTTTTGGATCGGCGCAGGGATCAAGGTTGCGAGCTGAGGCCAGCACAGTCGAGGCTGCTTTGCTAGGTGTCAATTGGGCCGGCGTGGAAGGAGTCGGGGTCGCAATAAGAATATACGAGATCCTTTTTAAGGTCGCTGTTGAGTTGTCCTGAGGAAGGACAGGCTGATATAACCGATTTGCAACTGGAAAAGACGATACGAAGCTAAGATCTGGGCTGATAGGTGATGGAAAGACCCGGGATAGAACTGGGCATATGCGAGGCCCTCGTCACTCTGGGCTCTAGCGTTGGTACGTGTACAAGAAAGGATGGAGCACATGGTAAAAATAGGGCGCCTGCTGTTTCGTTTTCCAGGTGAATCGAAGATGCAGACTCTGCCCGTCTCAGATATAGCGTCTGGGCCATTCATGGGAAGGGGGGGGGCGTTGTTGGAGATGAGACGAGGAGAGGCACCCAGATCCTGCAGCAGGGATGTATAGATGAAAGGAGAGGGTGAGAGCAGAGAGAAAGAGAGACAGAGAGAGCCATTCTGATAGACTGGTACACGGTTAAGTGATAGAGAGAGGAAGAGAGAGAGGAAGAGAAAGAGGGAGCGCGCGTGTGTGTGAGTGACTGTGTGTAAAAAGAGTGAGAGACTTTTTGTAAGAGACACTGAGTAACGCAACCCTCCGCCATCCCATTCCTCGCACCATGTCGTAGAACGGGACGAAAATAAACGAGGATCCGTTGTTGGCCGCCCGGGGCGAGTGGCTTTTTCCCGCCGTGACGGTTGGACCGGACGCGGGCCGTGTCGCCGTCCAAGGGACAGAGAGAGCCAAGATACGGAGCACCGAGGCATGTTTCCCTGTACGACGGCAACCTCCCGACTTATTATGCTGCGGTGTCAGTCCCACCGATGGGTGAAAGGGGGAGGGGAGGCGTGTAATCGAGGCGTGTAATCGAGGCGTGTAATCGAGACGTGTAATCGAGGCGCGTACATGCCGTGTTGGTTCTTTATGGACCCAAGCCGTCGGAATCTCAGATGTGACAATCTGCGTCGGGTTGCATTGATCTGGCAAGGATGCACTTACATGTTACTGTCAACATGCCTGTCTGGCTGCACGGTGGCTCGCACCAGGGTTTCCCCAGCTTGCTTACTCCGTACTTGCCGGTTGAACCTAGCGGGCTATCTCCTGCTTCTTGGGTGGTCGGCGTGTGTGATATCGTGACGAGGCGTGTGTGATATCGTGACGAGGCGTGTGTCTGTGCGCTATCACTCCGTCCGTCCTCTACTAGAGTATTGGTCCGCTTTCCCAGTTCTCTGTTTCCTTTCCATCACATCACATCACCGCGTTCTTTTTTATTCCAGCATGGAGTCGTTTTCTCAGCTGGAGCCGGCAGTCCAGGCTCATCAGGTTACTGAGCCTCGAGGAGTTGAGCCAACACTCGATGCGACTCGCCACGCATTGGCACCAACACCCACACCCACACAGCTGCAGTGTAAACCAACAACACCCCTTTATACAGCTGCCGGTGAACCAACAGCACAATCACATCCTCATCCCGAACCAACACCCGCAGAGCGTCAACCGGAACGACAACCCGCGCTCGCAGAGGTCCACGGCAAGCCGCTCACCGACCTGCATCTGAAGCTGTGGGATCTCTTCTCCCACACCGCGGCGACATATCCAGAGCACGAGGCCCTCGTCTCCCTCTGGCAGCCGCAAGACCAAGCCGAGGAATCTGCGACTGGCATCGGAACCCAGGCCCTAAGATGGTCGTACGCCCAGCTGAAAGACAGGGCCGAAAGCCTCGCCGAGTCCTTGGAGGCCTTGGGATGCCGCCCCGGTATGCGCCTCTGTGCCGTTCTCTGGAACTCGGCCGAATGGGGCCTCTTCTTCTGGGCTGCGGCGAAGCTGAAGATGTCGTTTGTGCCCATCGACCCAACCGTCCCCAGAGATGCGAGAGCCATGGTCGTGTCTGTCCGGCCTCATGTGGTTGTGGCCCAGGACGCAGACGGCGCCACGGCTCTTGATCTTGCGCAGACGCCTCTCTTAGAACCAGGTCTTTTCATTCACTGCACGGCGCAAGAGGTCGAAGGATGGACGAGGTTATACGACATCTCAGCTCTAAAGCCAGACCTAGACGCATCTCTCAACACCGCAGAAGAAACCCCAGCCCTTCCCGAGAACTCCGACGAAGACAACAACGCAGCCGCGTTGATCATCTTCACCAGCGGCACAACCGGCGAACCCAAGGGCTGCCCGCACACCAACCAAAACCTCGTGTCCGAGTCCTGCGACTTCGACCCGGAAGTCGACCCGTCGTTCTTCCTGCGCTGGCTCATCCACACGCCGGTGTCGCACATCTTCGCCGTCAACAACATCCTCCGCGCCTGGCGCTTCGGCGGCACCGTCGTCTTCCCGTCGCGCGCCTTCAGCGTCGACGCCACGCTGCACGCCCTCGTCGGCGAGCGGTGCTCCGTCATGTCCGCGACGCCCACGCTCGTCAAGGCCCTGATGGCGCACCCGGCCTTTCCCAGCCCCGAGAAGCTGGACCTGCGCATCGTCACCATCGGCGGGACCACCATCGGCCGTGCGGATATCGACCTCTGTCGCAACGGCCTCGGCGCCAAGATGGCCATCCAGGTCTACGGCATGAGCGAGGGCGCGCCGCTGTTCACGTTTGCGAGGACGGATCCGGACCTGGTCGATGGCTATCACCCCGGCGTGGGCAAGGTCCTCGCCGGCGCCGCCGCTCGTGTCTGCCGGCCGGGAAGCCGGGAGGTGCTTCCGCGCGGCGAGATCGGAGAGCTGCATATCGGCGGGACGTCCATCATCACGAGGTATTACAACAGGGAGCAAGACGATTCCATGTATCGCGACGAGGCTGGGCCGTGGCTTGTCACCGGAGACCAGGCAAAGATCGACGAGCAAGGCGTCGTGTACATCCTCGGGCGGTACAAGGACCTCATCATCCGCGGAGGAGAGAACATCTACCCCATCAGGATCGAGTCTAGCCTCCAGGAGCTTCCTGGCGTACAAGTAAGTTGCTCTTTCCAAGCCCACGTATTTATATAGATACCTTCATACTAAGCAGTACCAGGCTCAAGTCGTCGGCGTGCCAGACGACGTCGCCGGCCAGGTCCCTGTTGCCGTCGCCATCCTGCCCGAGGGAACAACAAAAGCCCAGCTCATGGAGAAAGCCAGATCCATTGATCCCAGACACGCACTAGACGCTGTGTATACTCTAGACGACCTCGGCCTGGACAAGTTCCCCGTCACCTCCCTGGGCAAGGTGAAGAAGGAGGCGCTGAGACAGAAGCTAGCAGACCTCCGCCAGCCAGAACCGACGATGCCAGACATGCAGCCCACACAGAAGTACACCGAGAAGCTCTTGTGCATCTGGGAGAAACTGAGCGGCGTGCGCCCAGCCATGACTGACAATGTCATGTTCCTGGCCGACAGTATCACCCTCCTGCGGTACTGCGACAGCGTCCTGCGGATGTGTGGCCAGCGCCTCTACCTGCAAGACTTTGCCGAGAACGACACGGTCGAAAAGCAGGCGCATCTTCTCCTTACTCGAGAAACACAACAAGCCCGACTTGCCATCTCTCAGACCAATGGCTTCGGGGACAGCGCATCCGCCGTGCCGATCCAGCAGCTCCAAACCTCCCGGGTGGTGAGACGAGATCAGGACGGCCCCTCTGTCGATGAGAAGGACATATTGAGAGCTGCCCAGGCCAAAATCGCAAGTACTGGTCTTCCCGTCGCCGATATTGAAGATGTCATGGCGGTGCGTGACGCGCTGCATCGGACGGCGATAGGCATGCGACCACAGTCATACCACAACCGCATGGTCTTCCAAGTCCATGGTGTCCCCTACGAGCAGATTCGACGGGGCCTTGAACGGGCGTTAACGTCGCGACCAATGCTGAGGACCATCGTGTTCGAGGCTTCAAACAGAGCGCCTTTCCACGCCGTGCTGTCGTCGAGTCCGGCTCTTTTCGAGAAACTCATCCACCACGCCGAAGTAGACACGGAAAAAGAAGCCATGCAGCGGTGCAAGGATGACTCGGCAGAAGGCCACTCGTCTCCGTTCATGTTCCAATCCGACCTGATCAAGATCCGGGGCGGCGACCAGTACTTCCTCAGCTTCACCTTCAGCCACTCCGTCATCGACGCGCTGTCGATAACGCAGTGGCACCGCGATCTGGACCGCTGGCTGCAGGACGCCAGCCTGGAAATCCCCGCCCTCACGCCGTACCGCCTGTTCTCCGACCTCTTCAGCCAGTACGAGAACAGCGAGCCCGCGCAGAAGAGCGTCACCTTCCACGTCAAGCGGCTCCGGGGCATCTCCCGCTTCGGCCGCGCCCTGTGGCCGCCGCAGCGAGCCCCCGGCATGATGATCTCCAACGACGAGGGCTCGCCCTGCGCCGCGGAGCGTCGCGACGTCAGGGACAAGGTCTGGGACGGAGAGTGGGGCCGGCGCGCGCCGGAGTTCCGGTACCCGCGGTCCGGCCGCGTCGTCTACCTGGCCGGGCTGGCCGGGCTCCGGAACAAGTACGCAGTGCAACCGTCCGTGTTCGCCAAGAGCGCCATCGTGCTGTTCAACGTGCTGCAGACGGGCGCGTCGCACGCGCTGTTCAACTCGTGGGAGAGCGGGCGGTCGTGGCCGTTCATCCCCAAGTGGATAGACAAGCTGCTCCCGCCGGCGATGAGCATCGACGGGCCGACGGTGCAGTGGCTGCTCAACATGAGCGAGGTGGTCGCCGACGAGACCGTCGCCGAGTTCCTGCAGCGCATGATGTTCGAACAGGACCTGCTGAAACAGCACGAGCACGTGCCCTGGAACCGCGTCGTCCAGGGCCTCAGGGACGAGGGCGACATGGCCGAGACGGCCTCGTTCCGGCAGTCGTTTGTCTGGGACGTCAGCATGGTCATGAGTCTTGCCCGCGGCGACCGCACTGACTTCAAGATGCTTGAGCCCGTGACTCGATACGACTGGGCAGACTGGTGAGCTCCTCTTTCGTTCTAGGAATGTGGACTTGACTTGCTAACGTGTATCGCCTCAACAGTGGCCTATTTTGGAACGCGTTCATGATTGACTCGACCAATCTCTACTTCGTCGCGTCATGGGATACGGCTCAGATGAACGACAGGGAAGTCGATGGGCATTGCGACAGCTTGGCGGAGGTAATGAGGAAGTTGGCAGATGAAGGCAACTGGCAGAGGAAGGTTGGCGACGTCTTTACAAGATAGACGAAGCATTGCAAGGCGTTTGGCTGAGGTGATCGGGAGTTACGAGACACAGGAGTGTCATATTACCTTGACAACGATTGCGTCCGATGGAAGTCAATGAGCTGAATATACAATATAGTTTGTCAATGGGGCATGGTTCACGAGGATGGCATTTAGGTTGTTCAAACATAATGATTGGGGTATTATTTCGAAGCATTCCAGACACTTCTACTGTCTAACATTGAACCATGATCAAGCAAATCATTGAATTGTGATCTGGGTTACATCCCCCCCCTGTCGTCGTATTACATACAGCTCTACATCGTGTATACAGGGCAATTTCATGCCATCTATCTCGAGAACTCGCATCCATAGGCATCTGGAAAAAAACAAGGAAATGTCATCTCGGATCTGTGTCCGAGGAATCGAGCAAGGATTTGGTTTTGTCCACATTGTGTGGGTTTTTGTTGAGAGTTTTCGCATCCAGCTCATGCCTTCTTCTCCTTCTTGTTGCTCTTCTTGGGCATGCGCACCAACCAGTAGACAACCAGGGCAGCACCCATGTTGAAGAAGACGTAGACCCAGAGGAGACCAAAGTTGCGCCATCGGTCCTTGTAGTAAGCGCCCACACCAGCGAGGAAGACGTTGGTGTCGGAGATGGTGCAGAACTCACACATCGTCTCAGCCGACTTGTCAACCAGGTAGCCACCCATGAGTTTGATGTAGTCTTCCATGAACTCTCCGCAAGTCATGTTGGAAGGAGGGGCAAAGCTGAGGAACTCGTTGCTGGCACACACAACA
Organism: Neonectria hederae; assembly: GCA_003385265.1. Classification (NCBI taxonomy): domain Eukaryota; kingdom Fungi; phylum Ascomycota; class Sordariomycetes; order Hypocreales; family Nectriaceae; genus Neonectria; species Neonectria hederae. The sequence goes on from QGQB01000109.1 coordinate 239,667, forward strand.
TCGACATTGGCCACTGCCACTGATAACATGCCACTGACGAGGTACGAGAACGGTGACACTCGATACATGAAGATCCAGAATTTGGGAAGGGTGTCGGAAGTTGCCAGGACACCACAGAAGATCAAGCAAAGCATGAACAACAAATTGGCAACGTTGGCACCGGCGTCAGCCGTCTCGAAGCCAGCGATAATCATTGTCGAGAAGGTTCCGGTGAAGATAAGGAAGAGGAAGAGGAAGAGGAACATGAGAGCGCCACGCTCAGTCAACTGGTCGGCAGCGGAAGCGTTGTTGTAGAGTCCGACCGGGTAGTACCAACAGAAAAACATGATGACAGACATCAAAGCATTCCAAGGGAGTTCAACGATAAGCTGCGATAGCATAAAGACCTTCCACGAATACACCTTGGAGGGTCTCTCGCGGACCTCGTAGAGCGAACGCTGGATGACAAACTGCGGCATGGATTGCTGGACGAGTTGACCGAAGATGGTCATCAGGTTGAAAATAGCGAACATCTGGTTCTGAAGACCCTGGATACTGTTGGGGGCGTTGAAGAAAACGAATCCAATAAAGAGGGAGATGAGGGTGCAAAGCGCAGCCTTAGAATAAATGTAAATGGGAGTACGCCAGTACTGCTGGAAGACACGGTAGAGCACCTCGCGGAGCTGGAACATCAAGGGAGCGGCGAATTCGCGGTAGCTGCTAGGATCCTCCTGGATGTCGGCCGGGGCATGTCTCTCACGCTTGATACTCTCAAGCTCATCCTGGACGGCGTGGTACTCGGGGCTGTTGCGCCACGTCTCGAACCAATCGACATCGGAGTGAGATCCAGGAGCAGCACCAATCACCTCCAACATCCATTCGGCAGGGTTGGCATCGTGGGGGCAGGGGTGGCCGCCGTTTCGCTCGAAATAGCTGGTCATCGTCTTAGAGTGGTCTCCAATTTCACCAAAGTACATGGTCCTGCCCCCCTTGGCCAGGAAGAGAAGGCGATCGAAGCGTTGGAATAGCATAGCACTGGGCTGATGAATGGTGCAGAGGACAGCTTGACCAGCCTTGGTCAACTTCTCGAGAAGATCCAGGATAGCCCAAGAAGTTTGCGAGTCAAGACCGGAGGTAGGCTCATCAACGAAAAGCAACAACGGGGGCTTAGCAGCAAGCTCAACGCCGATGGTGAGACGCTTTCGCTGTTCGACATTGAGACCTTCACCAGGCACACCGACAACGGCATCGGCATATTCTTCCATATCAAGCAACTTGATGACCTGTTCAACATATTCGAGCTTCTCTTCCCGAGGGACGTGTGCGGGCTGGCGAAGGAGGGCACTGAAGTTAAGAGCCTCGCGGACAGTGGAGGTCTGGAGATGAAGATCCTGTTGTTGGACGTAACCGGTCTTGCGCTGGAAGGACATGTCTCGGGGATTGCCGTCAACCAACATATCGCCAGTGATGACACCCATAGAAATACGGTCTGCGAGGCAATCGAGAAGAGTCGTTTTTCCGGCACCAGAAACACCCATGAGGGCAGTTAGAGTACCGGGTTTAACCCAACCGTCAACGTGATCCAGGATGCGACGGGTCTCGTTCTTGATTTGAACCTCGTAGCAGACATCATGCCATTGGAAGATGGAAGTCTGCACCTCCAAGACACCATCACTCTTCTTCGCAGTGCGACTTCGAGTTCGTTCAGCGGTAATGGCAGGGCCAATGTGCGCCATGGCAGCCTCAGGGTCGCTGTGATGCTTCTCAGCGTTGGCAACAACCGCAGGCTTGTGGCCACGTCGGTAAACCAGAACCTCGCCCTTGGACTTCTTCTCAGAAACCAGCTCGGCAGAAACCATGTAGGTGATAAAGAACAGAACAATGAAGGCGATGACAACGCCGAAGTTGCGCCAACGGTGCTCCCACTTGTATTCAAATTGGAGCTCGGTGTAACGATCACCATTCACGAACTTTTGACCCTGAACCGAGCCGACGGCACTGCACACACGGTTGGCCTCGGCGACATTTCTGTACCCGTCAACTTGGTTGCTAGGCACGAAGCTGGTGCACTCGTACTCTCGGTTGTGGAACTCATTGACGACCAGGGCCTCGAAGGCGTAGGAGAGCGGGTCGATGTAGTAAAGCCACTTGCACCAGTCGAGCATGTAACGCTTGGGAATAACGAAGCCGGTGAAGATGACAAGATCGAGGATCAGGACTGCAGCGGGGACGAGAGCCTGGAACAAGGTGCGAGAGGCTGAAGCGATGGTACGGAAGATCATGGACATGACCAACACGGTGACGAAGGACATGAGCAGGAAGAAGAAGAAAGGGCCGGGTTCTCGTCGCAAATTGGTCATGAAGTAGAGCGCCAAGTTGAAAGTGATGGTGTTCGTAATCTTGTACGGCATATCGCAAAGCATTGAAGACACAGCTTCGGCGGAGGGATGATAGAGAGCGTATCGGCTATGCTTCTCGACAATTGGTCGTTGGGAGTACAAGGTAAGAATCTATGAGGGGTCAGCAGGCTTCAAGATTGGGCATCCAGCATAGAAACTCACCTCAAGGGCACTGGCAAAGGCATTCATCAGACAAGCAAAAAACAGGAGGGAACCGCGCTGGAAGAAGCTGTCAGAGTCTTCGTCCAGGTTGTAGAAAACACTTCCAATGATCAGAGCCATGCCGAAATTGCCAACCAAGGCACCAATAGTCAGACCAGGGTCGCCCTTCAAACGCTTCCATCCACGCCACAGACAGAGCTGGATTTGTTGGAGGTAAGACAAAGTGAACGGGGACTTCTTGCGTTGACCCTTGGCCTGCTGAGCGTGCTTAGAAGCACGGAACGCCTCGGCATCAGGGCCGTTGATGGGGTGAGCACTCTTGTAGTCTTCAATCTCCACTTGCAGAGCCTTATACTCGGCGCTGTTCTTCCAAGCGAGGGCGAATTCCTCGGGGGTACGGGGAACCTTGCCCTTGAAACCGGGTCGCACAACACGCTCCAGTGGGGCAGTCATGGAAGTCAGGAAATCGGGAGTGGTCTGGCGAGCAGGGCACTCGAAACCCAGGTTGATAAAGTACTGCTTAGCGGTCTCGGCTCGGCCAAAGAAGATCTGGTGACCCTCGTAGAGGACAGCCGCCTTATCGAAGAGATCGTAAGCGCTCTGAGGAGCCTGGTAGATGGAGACGACAGTGGTGCTGTTGAAAAGCTCAGTCTGAAGGCGCAGGGTCTTGCAGAACTCGATGGCATTGGCCGAGTCCAAACCTCGGGTAGAGTTGTCCCAACACTGAAGGGGGGCACCAGACAGGGCGGCCTCGGAAATGGTGACACGCTTGCGCTCACCACCTGAGACACCTCGGATGTACTCGTTACCAACACGGGTGTTGACGGTGTGGGAGATGCCGAACATGGCCATGACGACGTCTCGGAGATGATCGGCAAAGTCGTTCCTGTTAAGACCTTGGGGGAGTTGGCGGGGCTGACGAGCTCGGGCAGCGAAGGTCAGAGTATCGCCAACAGACAGCTGGGGGAAGTGCACATCAACCTCGGCAGTGTAGATGGCCTCGCCACGGTGGTGCGAGTGCATCTCCTGGGCGGTCATACCTGCGAGCTGAGCGTTAGTATCATGCTTGAAATTTGCACGTGGCACGAGGGCGCGGCATCGTTGAGCACGGAGTCGCACAAAAACCACTCTCACGTTGCCCAAAAGGTAGGACAAGAGTATGGACCCAGTACCCTGGAACGACGCCCGCCTTCGGTGGAAATCGACTTACCCTGGTAGTTAAAGTAGGAGCCGTCGTCAACGTACAGGCCGTTGGTCTCGCCGGCAATCGTCTTGAGCATGGTAGAGCACCCAGAGCCAGGAGGTCCCAGCACAACAAGCATCTCTCCCTTGTGCACAACACCGTCGAACTGGCGCAGGATGTCGAGGCGCTGGCCCTTGTCGCCCTTGAGGTGGTTCATGACGCTTGACAAAGAGAGCCAGACGTTGGCAACATCCTTCTGGTAATCACTGGCCTCACCGTAGCCGTAGACGTTGAGGTTCTGGAAACAGACGCCAGCAGATCGGAAAGAGGCGCCGTCCTGTTGAACGAGGGCGGCAACAGCCTTAGCCCACTCACGACCACTGAAGTTGGGTCCGTTCGGGTTCAGAGGCGAATCCTCGCCAGCTTGGAAAGGGTTGCCCAAGTTGTGGCCGGCGGAGGCGTTGGAGTAGCTACGAGCCAGGGCCTGGACGACCGAGGTGCGGCGCTCCATTTCGGAATCGTCATCGTCGTCGTTGCCGAGAGTCTCGGCGGGTGATGATGTGGGCTTCTCGTGGAAGGGTTCCTCAGTGCCGGCGTCGGTAACGGATTGCTGTTTAGTTGATTTCTCGTCGATGATGGGATGAACGGCGTTGGGGTCGGTATTAGTTCCAGGTGCGGAAGACATGATGGGCGACAGGGCGCCGGGTGGCGTCTTGATGTCCTCGGGATGTCGCAATTGGGCGGCGGCCGGAAGGTTTGAACCCTCTGTCTGTCGCTAGTGTTCGTGAAGCAGACTCGGGGATTGGTGTTGTGAAAAGCGGTGGTGAACCCGCGGTGGTGGTTGCCCAGTCAAGTCAACCAACCAATGCCTGAGGAAGAAGGGAAGAAGAAGGGAAGGAGAAGGGGGGAAGAAGGAAGAGGGGTGCAAGGATCGACAGGAAAACGGGATAGACAGAAAGGGAAGAAGAAGTTCTCGAAACGGGGGGAGAAGACGGAGTATATTAAGACGAGCTTGAGCTCATGGCGTACTTCGTGGACGGCAGCAGGCGATACACTCGCGTGGGTGTACTCGCGCACTAAGACTGAGCGCCAAGGTTCTCTAAACAGAAGCTGTGGGGCCCGGCCAGGATCATGAGCAAAATTAGGCTCCGGCGGGTGTGCATCCATGTGCTGGAAGCTGGACCGCGGAGGGGTGTGGCCCGTGTAGGTACCTTTGGTAGGGCCCTCCCGTAGGGGTCCAGCCCACTACGGCCACTGGGCCAGCCACTGAGCGTCCCTCTAGCTCGCTGGGTGGGCTGTCGGGTCGGAGGCTTCTTCCCCAAAAATATCCGACATTGTCGCGGCAACATTTTGGAGCGTGCGACCGCCTGGGCTCACTCTCGCGGAGGCTTCTTCCACGGACACTTTCGAGCCCACGACCCAAGGATACTTCTCGCAGTACCTCACACCAACCTTGGCGTGTTCCTACGATGCTCCAATGTTCTCCATCCTGATGTGTTGGCGTCATCTCTCCGCAATCCTCCGCACAACTCCGCCTTCCATCCGTGTATGAGCCTTGCCAACGATGGATCTTGCACATCATGGATGCCGCAACATAACGGCTGTAAGACTGATCGGAAGTTTCGCATTTTAACAGAACCCCGACCAGACAGACAACGCCGAGCGACCTGTTGCCAGCGCAAACATAACGCGGCGAACGACGGACGAGGAGGGATGGTGATGACGACAAGCCATGGGGGACGCCGGGGAGCCCAGTAGCATGCGTGCATGCATACCTCCGTCGCCCACTTACCCCTAAGCGACACATTGCAGTTGGGATTCGGCTCCACTACCACACCCTCAACTCCGCCGTGAAATGGGTCAGACTCATCGAACTGAGCAAGTTATTTACCCCCCTGGGCGTGGCTCTGGGCGTCTCTTCCTGATGAGGCGCCGGGGCACGTTTTGAGAACGGGATGGCTCTGTAACTGAGTGTATCCCTGGACAGATAGGTTCGAAAGGGAGAGACAGAGAGAGAGATTGCGGGCGTCCAACAGCTTGTGCCATGGCCATTGGATGCTGACCGATATTATGTTTGTTGTTTCCTCCTCAATCACATCAAGCTAACAAGTGCGAAAGTGCTTGCTCGCCCCGGCCCGGCTGCGTGCAGTTTCGCTGCAATTCGATGCCTTGCCTCTCTTTGTCTGCCAAGTTTGCGCCGATCATGGAGACGAGACGACCTTGGCTCGGTGTGTTTAGGCTGGCTGCGAGAGTTTAGCCCCGGATGGTGGTGGCTCACATCAGCAATCAGCATCGTGGGACCTTGACTTGCTTGCTTCTGCGTCTTACTGATAGAAGGTCCACTAGACGATCATACAGGGCTGTGGAGGGAATGATACTGGATCGCAGCCTGACGTTTCGCGGTAGGCGTCCCGTCTGACATGCTCTAACGGCCTTGGACTAATGCGACTCATTGTGAGGAGCCATTGCGGTGAATCTCCCGGGACAGATAGTTAGGCTGGACGAAGTACTTCAAGACTGCAGCCACGATGTATCATCCACCGTAGCCACCCGCGTCTGACAGAACGTTTGGGCCAGGAAACCGAGCGGGCCAATGAGTCGAAATGACGGACGAAATCACGGCCGAAAGAAGCCAAGACATTCTGCTAGCACACCCCGGTCGGACCCGCACACGACAGGGCCGAGTCGCTACCCCACGCCACCCTGAATCGCATCGAATACGCTTGAATCCGACTTGAATCCGACTTGAATGCGAGCATGTGTTTGATTTGCCCGTTAATTTACGGCGGCTTCTCACTGTGTTTGCTGGCCCTTTTTATTCCCATGTGTACCAGGTGGAGAATGACAATTTTTTTTTCTTGCTCGGAAAATGTCCGACCCTTTCCAAGTGCCTACCTGCCCAGTAGAATATCTCTTACTCGTCATTATTTTAACTATTGTATTCGTGCTTATTCGTACTTCACTGGCTACTCGTACACTGTCGAATCCCGCCCCATGTCGTCAACCCATCTTTGATCCTGGGACCCACGGATGGCGATTGCGCCTCTCCAATCGGTACGCTCGTCGAGAGATAGATTCCCCCCCCATTCGCTAGTCCGCAAATCGCCCGACGCTGTTAGCGACCAATCCGACGCCCAATCGCTGGGCGGTGGGGAGCGGAAAACACTGAGCCGGGTTTGCCTGCCCCTGTTCCCAGTCCATCCTCTTCGGGGTCTTCGAGCAGCCCGACAGCCCGCGAACCCGTCAGCCTGTCCCGCGCTAGCGGCCTGAGCAGGCTGGACATGCATACTCTAAAAGGATGATTGCAGTTGAGACATGTGTAGGCGGCCGCTCCTGTTGATCGTGGCGTTTCTGGTGGGATCTGGGTTTTTTAGTGTCGGTTCCGGTTTCGACTCCCTCGTCAAGACGACGACGACGACGACGACGACGACGACGACGACGTTCTTTGCGTCGTTTGGTTACGGGAGACATAAGAACATAAGACCTGATGGGTTGCCTACATCTGGATGCACGAGATCCAATGTTTCTGGCAGATGGACACCTCGATAGATGATGCTACATCATGGGATAAGGTCATGAGAATATTCCAGGAGAAGTTTCAGGAGAAAAGTCCCAGCGGGGCTCATTGCCTTGTCTGCAGAACCCAGAGACATGGTCTCGGGAAGACGTTCCGCCGTCCCCTTCCACAGCACGCGGACCAAGCTTTTGCATGATGCTGTGATGGTACGAATACGTGGACGATCTACGCTTCTCCTCTTGGCAGCTTGTTGCCTTCAGTGTTCAACGCTTCACCAACTCCCCATCGGTCCAATCGAGATCCGATCACAAACGTGGGCAAGGTTGCGCCCACCCAATCCCTGATGCGTCGTCGCTGATACGTACCGCATCCCTTTTGAGTTTATCATCGACGCCGGGATCCTGGAGAGATTCCTAACAATGAGCTACGATAACCCTGGCAGAAAGACCCTTGAAGTGCCCGAAATGACAGGAGGGTTTTCAGCACATCACCACCGTTGACAGTCACAAGCCAGCTAGACCCTGCGAGCCATCTTCAACCTTTTGTCCTTCTCCAGATTTTCCGATGCCATGTCCAGCACATCATCGTCTAAACGGAGATACCGGCGTGGGCGGGCCGAAAGTCTGATCCAACGAACAACATCGCAAGTACACTTTTACAGCTTCACGCCAAGTCACTTCACCTCTTATCTTAGTCTTCACGTTAATCTTCACTTCACAGCCTTCACTTCACAGCCTTCACTTCACAATCTCTCCCCCTTTTGTGTACATAGTAGTTACGGCGAACACGAACGCGGGTCCAGCAAATGAGTCCAGGGATCCTCCAGATCGATCCAGCCAACAGCAGCTGCTCGTTGTACAGGGAGACTCAGCCTCAGCCTGTAGACGATGTTACAGCACCACAGGTCCATAACGGTCTACCATAACTACTAACCTAACGCCTGGACTGGATGGAGCTTTCTCCCCACAAGGCAGAGTGCGTGTCTTGTCGGGAAATTAGAGGCTGGCGTTGTCCGCCGCTTGTCGGGTTCCACATCCTCCGCAAGTCCGCCGCGCGCCCCCGTTAAGGAAACGAGTTCAACTCCGCAAAATCTCACTGCCAAGAAGCAGAAAAATAGACATGGCCAATTGTCGGGGAGTCGGTTTTACTATCAGTCCGACAGTGCTGTCATGGCCAATAATACGGAATACGGTCCTATGGGTTTTGTTGCTGACGACCCTATCTCCGCCGTCTTCATGCGGTTGCCATGCCATATACCACACCTCAATCCTAGCTTGCATGTGCCAGACCGGATAGCTTACGTTGACGAGGCACACGAATCCTTGGCTTGCATTCCCCCTTCGTTAATCCCTCCTGGCTGGCCGCGTTGGGATCAGTAGACGAAGGGGATCATTGTCATGTTACCCATGCTACGGATACCCATCATTGTTTGCTGCCTGCGCTTCACCGTCTGTCACTCGCCGCCCGCATGCCATGTACCTTGCACTTCGTCTGTGAATTTAGTTGCATCCTGCCGGTACTGTATCTTTCCGACTTGGCAACTCGCTACCTATCAAGTATGTATCCGATAAAGCTACCAGCGATGACTTCAGCCCGAAGACTCCACCTTACGGCTACCGGGCACATTACTGATGCGCAGTTAACGGAGTTACAGCGTTAATCCCGGATCATGACGGCCATCCTCCGTCCCTATGTTTAATAGTAGTATGTAGTCGTATTTCGTCGCAGGAGGTTCGCAGACCACTGGAACGGTGGGTGTAGTCTCACCAGCGGGCATGCATGTACATTGATTGTGTAATAGGTACTCAAGTGGACTTCGATAAATCCTTCTCATTCATCGTCATTGAGCCTGGGTTGAGATTAAAACCGTTGATCTCTTGCTTCAATGCCTCAAAGGGGCGGCCCCGTCATTCAGGGCGGAATACCCCTGGAATAGGCTCCCATGTCCCAACATTCACTCCAGCTACTATACGAAGTAGTAAAATAAAGGACATGTCTACTCTTCCCTGACCCCTAGTAGGAGACCGTACAGCTAGCTGTCCTACCCTAAGTCCCGATAACGCCAAACCAAAGTTCAAACCTCCCTTTCATGATTACGGAAATACCAGGAGAATAAAGGGCCAAGGGCTCAGGGGGAGTAAGGTAGAGCAGAATTGTGATTAGGAATATTAATATATCATCCTCATACCGTCGTGATCTATTCTGAGTGAAGACATAATGTCAGGGGTAATGGAGTGTAAATTAGGAGAGTCTTTAGGGGCTCGACCTTCGTTGCTTCCCACGCCTAGATAAGTGTCAGGGAAAAGTCGGCTTGCCCTTAAATATAGAACCAGTTCTTCCACGTAAGCTCGCGTCTTATCAATTCCTTCACCCGACGTAGCTATCCGTTGAATATCAGCTCACACAAAAAATAACTAAGTGGACCATGCCCGATGAGTTGGCTACGATCCGTCTCTTTATTTCCATCTTCAGAGCAACCCGTGAGGGTGAAGAGTCTCATTCCCAATATGATGACCCATATGTTTCCAGCACAACCCAACCTCAAGCGAGGTGTTATCATTAATACTAAGAGGTGCTTCGCCACCTTAGTGCCGAAGTCGTGAATGAGGTCTGAAAGGGACTGATCTTTAAGATCAATTATGTTGCAATGTGTCATGAAAGTCGCCTAGTACAACATAGTAAAATGAGTGGTATTGTTTGTATCATCTCCTAGGGTCGCAGGGAGTGTATCATGATGATGCCTTAAGGGGTGAATGGGCATTAAAGATACCCAAATGTGTAGAGATCGGGCCAGGGCTGGTCCTTGATTCCATTATCATATTCTCAAAGTAGGGATACAGCTACGTTCTGTACAACAGTAATACACGGTATGCCAAATGCAAAATCGGTATCTCTTGTCTATTTCGCTCGGTATCTGGTAGTATATACATCTTCTACAAGAAGTTGATCCCCACGCCAACCTGCAGCCCCTTGGTCGACATCTCGCCCCTCCGCAGAGCCAGGGGCAAGCTAAAGTTCAGCTCGAATCGCGCAACAGGGTGAGCGTATACAAGGCCAACACCCGCTGCCATACTGGGCACCCCATTGAGGAGCTCGCCCACGGCGTTGACCATGCCGTTCCGCACGGCCGAGGCGTCGAGCCCCTGGACGCCGCCGTCGGGCGTCGCCTTGCCCTTGTTCTTGAGCGCGACCAGGCGGCCGCCGTTGGCGAAGAGCTGGAACCGGAGGCCGGAATCCGGGCCTTTGTATGGCACGGGGAGGAGCATGTTGACGCTGCCAGCGGCGAAGATGTCGCCGCCGACCGAGTCCTGGCCGTCGTGGGGTCCCAGGCCACCGAGCTTGAAACCGCGCACATCGGTAGGGCCGCCGAGCTGAAAGCGGTCGTTGAGTCGGCTTGGGCCTATCTTGCCGCCAAATTCGTAGCCGAGAGGCAGCGGGCATAGCATTCCCAGCCTGAGACCTGCGCCAACCGAGATGCCTGTCCGATGGGAGCAGCCGGGGATAGGAACGGGCACCGCACCTGAGACTTCAAACTCGCCCTTGGAGAAGGCGACGTCTCCAGCGAGTGGACCCACGCCAGCTAGCTCGAGGCCGGAGCGCAGCATGTAGCCGCTCTGTGGAAGCTGTGGGTTATCCCGTCTTTCTCGGTAGAAAGTGTGCTTGACGGAGTTCTTGATGGTGTCTCCCGCATCAGCCCGCACGGTTGGGCTCGCAGTCGCGCCTAGCCCTGTGATCTGTCGCCACACGCCGGAGTATTCGACCGACTGGGTATCCCGCTTCTCGTTGAGCCATGAGAATCGGAGCGTGCCGCCCTTGACCACCTCCTCGTGCGAAGCCCAGGGCTTCTCGGCAGCCGAAGCCAAGCCCTCGAGCGATATCCTCAGGTCCGGGTTGCTCGCGATTGGGGCACCAAGGTTGGCACTGTATGCGGAGCGAGTGCGTGTTCCGGCCTTTGCGTTCAGCGTGAGCATCTCGGCACCGCCAAAAACGTTGCGCCACAGTAGAGAGCCATATGCAGAGCCTTCGCCATTGCCCACGTCGGTACCGGTCTGGAGCTTGAAGCGGGAGAGTTCTCGTACGCGGATATCGACGTTGACATCGTTGGGAGAGGTCGAGGGGTCGGTCTGCTGGGCTGATGTGAGGAATACCTCGGGCTGTGGTGTGAATATCTCTGTTGTTGTTATATTAGCATCAAAGGTCGGTAGATGCGGTGTGTGGTGTGTGGTGAAGACATACGGAGGCCATCGAGCTTCGCGCTTGCGACACGTAGCTTGGATATCACATCGCCAATGGTAGATCCGGAGTTATGAGCATCGCCGACGAGGGGACGGAAGATGGGCTCGAGGAACTCGTTGCGGGTGTTGGTGGCTCCGTGGACTCGGATCTCGTTGAGGGTCATAGGGGCGGACATCTGGTCTCCGATCTGCGGCACAGTAAGCGACCAAGGATTTCCAGTTTTTTATTGCATGCATACCAGATTCGCCATGCGTCGCTGCTTGGCCTCCTCCTGCACATGTTGGAACTCGGGTTTTGACTCGGCCTCGTGCAGCAGGGCACCGGCGTCGGCATGGAGCTTGCTGAAGGCATCGGGGCCCTGCGAGCTGTTAGCAATTGCACCTGGGCGGCAACGCAGGCCATGATGGACTCACAGACGCCCCGGTAGAGCTCGAAAAGGCAGCCATTGTCACAGGCTCGACAACCACCGTCGTTGCTTGTCAGGATCGCAGACAACGGTAATTGCTGCGCACGTCCGAGGTCGTGGTTCGACACATCCCAGCTGCTCTCGGCAAGGAACGGCAGCTCCCCGGGGGGTTGTGTGGCGCAGCCGTACCTACAGCGCCGTAGATGCTCGTAGCCATGATGCAACCTAGTGGCGCCCAGTGGTGCCCAAACATTGAAGCCACACGTGTGGCTGGTGCTCGGCCGGGGCCCACTCGGTCTCCCAGTCCCCGGTCAGTCCCCTCTCCCCCAAAATGATGTCGTCGTCCCCTGCGCAATTCAAAGACATTCATTCTTCGACACTTCTACATCTCCGATACATCCACTTTTCGACGCAGCCACTCCACCGCGGGCATCTCGCAGCGTTCTTTTCTTTCTCTTTGCCCGTTTGCTCTCCTTGTGACTTCTCTTGCCGCTCCTAGCGATTTAATCACCCCGTCCGCGTCCTCACGCGACCAGCAATCTGGTCACTTCACTTCCCTCAAACCTCCAACAATCATCGACAGTCCGTTCGACCGCCACCGCCATGGCCAGCAAAGCAGCAAACAAGCGGGTATGTTTCCTCGAACATCTACTACCGTGCGCTCTCTGCTAACACTTCTTCTCCAGTTGACGCGCGAATACAAGACAATCTCCGAGAACCCGCCGCCTTATATCACCGCTCACCCCTCCGAGTCCAACATCCTAGAGTACGCTCCCCGACCCAAGGATGTGAATTCTTTACTGACCTTGATATGCTAGATGGCACTACATAATTACTGGTCCTGAGGACACTCCCTATCACGGGGGCCAATACTGGGGCACCCTGATGTTCCCTCCGAACTATCCGTTTGCGCCTCCCGCCATTCGCATGCACACCCCATCTGGTCGCTTCCAGCCATCAACCCGACTCTGCCTCTCGATTTCAGACTTCCATCCCAAGTCCTTCAATCCCGCGTGGGAGGTCTCTACCATCCTCATCGGCCTTCTTTCTTTCATGACGAGCGAGGAGATGACGACTGGTTCCGTCTCCAGCACCGCCACTGAGCGCCGATACCTAGCGTCACGATCCCGCTGGTGGAACTCGACTGGAGGCGGGTCAAACTCGAAGAGCAACCCCGCAATGAAGGGGAATGTAAAGGCGGGCGACGGCGGTGCTAAGTTCCGAGCCGAGTGGCCCGAGATCGAAATCGAGAACTTGGAGTGGATGAAGAAGAACAAGGTCGACATCGTGACGGGCGTCCGATTAGACGTCGATAACGCCGCTTCTTGTCGTCCCCAACTAGGTATCGCTGCCTCGGGCAGTGGCCATCAAGCTCAGGCTGTTGTAGATGCCGTCGTCCAGCAACGAGAAGCCGGAACTAGCTGGATCTACCGTAACAAGCTCCTCGTTGCCGGATCCGTCATCTTTATCTACGTTCTCATCGCAAGGCTCGTGAGTGGCGATGGGGTCAGCTCATCATAGAATTAACCCGGTTGCGCTTACCAGCGCGCTCTTAATTTTTGAGGTAATGATTCTTGAAAGGGCGCCGGGGATGGGAAATTTAATTTTTTTTCAATGCCAGATATCAGAAGACTCGCGTCTTGAGTATGGCGTTCTAGGGCATACAATACAGTCTTCACTTGGTCTTTGGCGATTGGAGTTGAATGTGATGGCATAACTTGGGGGGTTGTTTGGGCTTGGCTTGGGCATTGGGAGCGATTAAGGTGGCTACTCATTCAGGCAGTTCGGTACATCGCAAGGTAGTAATGGGAGTACTGTGAATGGGTCTCTTATCGCTATGCCTACGGTAATTGGGCGCTCGGCTGTTGCATGATGCTGTGCAGTTGGGACTCTCCGACTGGCAATATTCCTACCCTGAAGTCTGCAATTTTTAAGTTAGCAGTTAGCCGCCAACCAAGACATACTTTCACCCGCTATTGAAAGCTTCCTCGAGTACCGGCGCGTGGCCGGGTATGATTAGTTCAACACTGCATCAGTTCTATGACCCCTGAAATGCGAATACATCAAGTAGTCCATGATGATACACTAACAAAGAGCTTACCACGGTATATCTCGACGTTTTGTGACGTAAGCTGCCATTCTGGAGGGAGAAAGTTGGCTCATGCTAGATCCTGCCGCGTAGCTCTGACAAGACTAGATCGTCACATTGTAGGACATTCTAAAAATACCGAGGCTAAAATCTTCTCTGAGGGGGGTTATGAGACAGGTGGTGCAGGAACTATGTGGGAGAACAAGGTACTGAGGTATAGAGCGGATGGAAGAGGGTGGAACTTATTTGCAGCCTTGTCTAAGTACCTTGAGGATAGCAACATAAGCTGCTGTGAATCCCTGATTGAGAAGAACCTGAGAGAGTCAGGTGTAGGATCTCTTTCATTGACAACTACTCAGTATGGCGGTAGGTATTCGTACCCATCCGTCGGAAGCCGAATTTCAGCCGACACAGGGCTGCGGTCAGGGATTGTAAAAGTTACATGGGGGATTCCAGGCACTCCACACTTGGGCTGGGTAGCTCAGATGCCCTGTGTTTAGGGCGGCGTGTTTATTGAAAGACCGCTAGCCACTCCCACTTTACGCGCGCGGGGGGGTTTCGCACTGGGAAAAAAAAAAATTGTGACGAAGGCCGGGGAGCCGTTGGACGAGGAGAGGGCCAACTAACTTATCATAAGGTAGCAAACAAGGGCCGGGAGGTCTAGAAGGCACCATCTCCGACATCATCGCCGCCGCCGCCACTCTGCATCGACCTCCAACTTTCGATCCTTCATCCCTTCAGCCTCAGCTTCGCCGCGGCCCTCCCCTTGCATCGACAACTCCGGGGAAGGCCTTTCTATCTTCCACCTTCCATCCCTTCCTGCATTCACTCTAGATTCTCCACCGTCGTCTACCTGCACCTGGTCCTGCCGCCGCCATCAACACCCGACAACCCGCTGGCCCCATGCCTCCTCCCACCGCGGATCCATAGAGCCCTCCTCTCTCCTCTCGACGGCAATCCCGCTGAATCCGACTTCATCGACGACTTGCATACCCATCATGGCGCCCGGCAACGGCAACGCCTCTGCCAACACGCGCAGGCACCGAGGCAGCAAGCTGGCCCAGCCGCCCAAGCCCGTCACGCCCGCCATCCCTTTGCCTTATGTGAAGCGCCAGGCTGCTGCTGCTGCTGCCGCCACTGCGTCTGTCAACCCGCCGCGATCCGAGACGAAGAACGCAAACGGTTCTGCGACCGCGAAGCCCAAGAAGGACGCCAAAGCTCCTGCTGCCGCCGCGAATACTGCCGCCGCGAATACAGCCGCCGCGGGCTCAGCCGTCAAGCTTGCGAAGAACTCCCGACCGGAGAACGGACCCGAGACAACCAACGGCGCCGTCAAGGCAATCCACCAGGATTCTTCCGGTACGTACCACGCCCATGACGAGCGTTTGCTCCCTTGGAAAACAAACAAATCCACCGTGGGGCTCTTGGCTGACTCTTCTTTTGCTGCTGCAGCCGCGTCCATCTCTGAACAGGCATCCACCACCACCAGCGAGCTGAACGATGCCCCCAAAGTCACCTCGGCCACGACCACAATTACGACCTCGGACCATCTCGATCAGCCCACCGCTTCTCCCAAGGCCACTGTTCGCGCCCAGGCTCCCGACCATCGCTCCCCCAACGATATTCCAGAGAAGCCCAACGGCGTTACCAGCAAGGGGGAAATGAAGCCCCATCAAGGTGAGGTAACTCGGTCAGGAGAGGGACGGACGTTTGTCCCCACTACGACCGATCACCCTATTGCGAAACACCCCACCAAGGCTCGACCTCCTCCTGCTATATCTCCCTCTCGATACCAGATGCCTCCCTCCTTCCAGCCTGTCAACCGTCCCTTAGGTCTGGCTGCCAATGGCGATATGTCCCGAGGTCACCGTGTGCCCAATGGCCCTCACATGCACCAGCCGCACCCAAGCAACGGCAGCATTCACTTTGGCACCTTCCATGGCTCTACTAGCTCCTCGCCGGCCCCTCCACTCTCCGGTGGAATCCCCCCTCCCCCGGGGATGCCCGGTCACGAAGGTCGACCGCCCTATATGGGACATGCCAACGGCTTCCCTCCGATGATGCCGTACGGCGGCGACATCACCTTCGACAACTACGGCAGGCCGTCCATGGGTTATGGGCCAATGGATTCGTACCCTCCGTATGGCAACTTTGGACCTTCGACGCCGCACAGCTTCCACGATTCGCAAACATCTGGCCACCCAGAGGACAACGGCATGTTCAACCAATACCAGCCAGGGCCTCGAAACGGTGTAAATGGGCTCGGCGATGACTCACCTAACCACCCTGGAAGAATGTTTGGCGGCGGCGGCGGTGGCCCCGAGTACCCCAGGATGCCAAACCACGGCCCCCCACCACACATGAATCCCCCGATGGATGAGGCGGATGGTCTAATCGGCCACCTGCAGCAGCAGTTTGGTGTGCCAGAGTTCGCTGACTGCGTCCTGGAGCTTCGATATAAGGATGATCGACCGCCTGTTCGCATCCCGGGTCATAAAATCTTGCTTTCTCGGAGCTCCGAGGTCGCTAGCATCCTGGCAAAGCAGACCTCTCAATCACCCGTCCCGACCATTATTCTCGAGTCGAAGAGCAAGTGGATTCGATCCGACTCGTTCTACATTGCTGTCCAACGTCTCTATGGGCTTCCGCTCTTCTCAATTCCTCCACCTCCTGCCGGCGTCAAGCAAAGCGATGCCGCTGAGGCTGGTTCGGCGATTGAGCGACTTGACTTTGCTCTGTCCTATGCTGCTGCTGGCCACCTCCTGAACTGGGAGCCTGTCATTCGACGAGGTTGTGAGATTGCTATTCAGCTCATCAACTGGCAGACCATGGAGTGGGCTCTCGAGTTTGCTCTCGAAGACCATCTCGACAAGGCTTCTTATGACACGTACAAGTACGGGGAAGGATCCAGAGCAATCTTGAACGAAATTGTCACTTACATTATCAACAACCTCCCCCTGAACTTCATCCTCGATACGTCCGTCGATACCTCAGCTGCTGGGTCGAAGCAGTTCCGTCGCTTGCCGTCTATTCCCATTCCTAGCCCTCCTACTGCGCTCACCAGCCCAGGACCTGCCATTGCCCGGGGAACCTCGCTGCACTTAGGGAGAGTGCGGCACTCTCAGCAAATCACCGGCATTCAGTTCGGGGACCTCTCCATGCCAGCGAGTAAGAACCCAGCCACGGGAAACCAAGCCTCTCGACCACCCTACCTACCATCTCATGCTGTCCTCTCCCGAGTCTTGCTCAATATCCCTTTCACCCATCTCAAGATGGCGCTCGAGCCTGCAGGCCCGAACAGTGCGAATGGATGGAACAACGCAGAGCACCGGTATTATATCGTCAGAGAAGTGGTGGCGGAACGCGAGCGACGCAGACTGCAGGCCGTGGACGCTGTCCGTGATGGACGAATTCCAGGCTGGGAGTCGATCTGGAAGCAGCTTTCTACTCCGGAACCACGATACTTTGACCAATGGAGTGCCCTGGGTTGGAAAGAGGAGATCTCTCAGTATGGAAATCCGGAGGGACCTACTCTCGGCCGTACATGGGTTCCCCTGATGGAGCCCCAGAACGGGACCGCGGCCGAGTATCCCTGAGTGAGCAGGGGTGGGCGCTCTGACGAGTTATGATTTTTGCAGCGATATGGCGAGTTGGCATGTGCGTTTTTGCATTACGATCAAAAGTACTGATTCCCCTTTTTTGCCAACTATTTTATGCCTGACTTAATTCCTGAGAATGGAACCGACTTGCTGTTCTTGTTTGGAGGATGGCCCATTTTTTGTGGGCAAGGATTCGACAAGAAGTTGCGTCGGATACTCAGGATGGCATGGAGAAGGGTTCTATTCTGTCTCAGGATGGTAACCTTCCCGGTCTCTCACCTGGAGTGATTGCGTTGAGGTGGAACTGATGTTGCCACGGCGGTCGAGTTTACACTGACTCTTGGAGAGCTTGGGTTCGAAAGAAGAGAAAAAAAAGGCCTGGATTGCACCTAAAATGGGAGATGCCTGATTGAAAGATGAAGGCAGAAGGTCGGTTGGAAATGGGAACAAAAAGTCATAAGGGAAGGGGAATGAATGGTGGGAGACGGAAGCATGCGGGCAACCCAGGGCTGGGTTTGGGACATGGGTTGGTCTAGGATAAGCTCAAAGTCAAGAAAAGCAGCTGCGAGAATGGGAATGGGATAGAGCTTTGGTCTTGGGTCAATGCCCACAGTGCCCATGGGGATGATAATGGCAAATGGTGGGACTGATACGGAGTTGGCCAGTGATCTTATATCGGAACTTTGGCCTGAAGGGAAGGGAGTTTTGGGAAAGGGGATAACATAGGACAGAGGGGAATGGGCAGAGTTGAGAACAAAAATAGTCTATTGGTTCGTCAGTTTGCCGACGTACATCTAATGCCTAGAAAAGGGTTTGGGCAGTACTGTAGGAGCAGAGATTGAAGAGACGTGAGGACGTTGTCCAGCCGAAGCAGACCTAGGTTTCGATAGTTTGGGTGGTAAGGATATGAAATGATGCTCAAGCCCTGCCTTTGGCGTACGTAGTACTGTACCGTGAGGTGTCCTTGGGACTTGCATGCATGAATTCATCAAGATATCGACCAAGTGCGGGATGGGATGGGATGAGATAAGATAAGATAAGATGAGGCCATGCCCCGCCACGTCTTTCTTCATGCAAGGCGTACGTGGTTACGACCAAGCTGGTCACTACTGTAAGGTATTCCAGGGTTGTTTGTCAAGCTGTTTATTAGGGGCTTGGAGGTCAGTTGACAGCTCGGATCCGGGGGAGGGTCCTCTTTGAGGAAGATGATGGTCCAGGCCTTGGTTTGTCCAAGATTTGAAAGACGAAGAAATAATATGTATGTTTTGGGTTAAAACTCCGTATTCCTGACGAGTACCCGCCTCCGAGATCCTTGGCCTTCCGTACCGAGTGGGGAATCCTTGCACAACTGAGCCATGCAAATCGTGCCCATCTCTCGCGCCATCGTCATAATGGCCGTCCATCCTCATATCATGGATCCCAGCGCAGAGTGGCAGTGCGTGGGCCAGCCCAGGTGCTTCAACCCGCTAATCATGCACTATGCCCGCTAAGACTCCGCTAAACCGCTAACACATGCCGCTGAAAGTGGCCTGCCCCGCCCCCATAATCTCCATGCCCGCTGGAGCCGGGCCATTAAAGACAGCCGAGCCGAGGTCTCTCTCCACCCCAGCTTCGGGTTCCATTCCATTCAATTTCATTTCAATTCCTGCCAGACAGACGCGACGTACGCACCCACAACTTTACTTCAACACACACATCAACTTCACTCAAGTCACTCCTTCTTTCATCCCATCTACAGCGGCTTCCTACGCAAACAATCCTCGAACCGCGCCGACCGCGCTCCGTCTTATCGCTGGCTTGGATGCCGTTCGACAGCTCTCCCGATGCGCCGCGCAATTGGAGCTCGTGCACCTGCGACATCGTGAGCTCATCCGATAACGACCAACACTGAGCGAGACTAGGCGTCGAACTGGAGCTACCTAGCCACTGAGCAAGCGGTAGAGCGCTTCTATCGTCACCGCAGCTCTCGGATCTTTCTCCCTCTGCTTCCACGATAGGACCCCCCCCCCCCCCCTTAGACTCGGGACTCCGGACCCCCGACAATGGCGGCACCTACGCCCTCCAGCGACCCGTCCCGGGCGCGACAAACCTCCATCGCAACCTCGTCTTCGGCCTCATCCTCGTCGAGAGCCGCCTCCGACCCCGTCCTGCGCAACGCCCTGCGATACACCATCTCCGCGCGCGAGTACGCCAGTCTGCACAAGTACATCCTATCGCGATCCCGCGTCCTCCGCCGCACCACCCCTGCCCCCAGCCGGGTTGAGAAAGCACTTCAGCCTCCCAAGGGCGGCGACGACTACAATGCCAGGACCATCCGCCATGTCCTGAGAGTATTTGTTGGGACCTGGCTGGGAATGAAGGGTTTGGACGTCATCAAGAAGCGCATGGGCGACAAGGAGTAGGTTCATCCCTGGAGACGGGGGCCGTTGCCAAGTGTCGTATTGACTAACCGGCCACAACAGAGCGAATGCGAAAGCCAAGAAGCAGCCCTTCTACAAGTCTGCCGCCCTGAGACTGTCGCTATCCCTCTCGACTATTCTCTTCCTCTACCGGCTCCTCTTCCGCTTCCTCACCCGGTTGCGCGTGCACCTGCTAGATCCCCAGGTTGAACCCTTCCGGATGCGCAACCCGCGCACCGCCGCCACCCTCACCTCGCCATATGCCCCGGCCGTCGGTGCGTCGTTCGCGGGCCTCGCGCTGGGTATTTTCCCGCCCGAGAAGATGCGCGTCACCATCGCCATCTACGCCACCTTCCGCGCCCTCGAGTTTGGCTGGAACATGTTTGAGGGCGAAGGCCTCATCTGGGGCCGCAAGGGCGGCATCCTTAAGGAGCGCCCTTGGTGGTTTGGTAGCTGGATGTTGCAGCCCCTGGCATATGGCCAGTTACTCCATGCCGCCGTCTTTGATCGCGACTGCTTCCCCAAGGTCAGTGATATTCCTAGAGGACCGGACATCTAAACAGGTTCACGATAAGGGACAAGACTAACTTGACGATAGCCTATCGGAGACTTCATCTTCAAGAGCTCCTCCACTTACCTGAATGCGCGCCCTCAGGACTGGCCATCCAACCTCAAGTGGCCGCAGACGTCACAGATTGTTGACAGTCTGGCCCAGATGGCACGCCTTAACTGGCCGTATGTTCACCTCCCCTGAATTACTGCTCAAGGCCGCTCAACTAACATTGCGATAGTACCTATATCTCGCCGACTCTGTTCCCCAACAAGGTGGATGTTCTTCCTGCCTCTCTCGCTGCGATTTCGCCCTTGACCTCCCGAGCACACCCGCTCATCACATCGCTTTCGTGCGCGACCCTTCATCCTTCCGATCCGTCCTGCGCCCGGAACTACCTTACTTTCTGGCTTACCTCGTTCCCACCGCTGGCTCGCTTCTTCGTGGTTCTTTACTCCGCTCTTACCGTTGTGCCTCGTCTTTCGACCCTCTATCACAGCCCTCTGGCCACCCTCCAGCGCATCATCTCCCGCGCCCTCCGCACGTCCACCTACGCAACCGGTGCTATTTCTACCGCCTGGGCCTCCATCTGCTTCTTCCAGACTTGGCTCCCGCGTCACGTCCTGGCCACTCAGCGCTTCTTCCTCGGCGGCTTCTTCGCCGGTCTCTGGGCGTGGGTCGAGCGCCGACACGGCCGTGGCGTCTTCCTGTACACGGCGCGCGCGAGCGTCGACAGCCTCTGGAAGGTGGGCGTCAAGCGGCGCTGGTGGAAGAGCATGAAGGGCGGCGACGTTTGGGTCTTCATGCTGGCCCTCATGGTCACGGGTGCTGTTTACGAGCGCGATGCGCAGGCCATCCGCGAGGGCAACTGGAGGAAGGGCATGAGCTGGGTGAGAGGCGAGGGCTGGAGGGATTATAGCGTGGAGGACGATGACGAGGAGGAACAAGAGAAGGAAGACTGAAGTCGATTTTTAATGTATTATGAAACTTTTTGGAGTCTGGGGCAGACTGAGCTGATGGGCTCATGTACGGGTATCTGGGCAACTACGGGATAATGAGGGCTGGTTCTGAGTATTATATATCCAATTAATTCTTCGATTCTCTATTGCTTGTTGGTTCCCGGGCATACGTCTTGTTCAAGGGGAAGACAGTTAGGCCCAAAGCTAAGGATGACTGGGTGACAATAGACGTGAGGGTATATCATGCATTGCCGTCTAATAAGGCAAAGGACTGCTCCCCACAACACCCACACCAATTGACAGTGTGGAATACGTAGGGGATTGGCTTCAACTAAAGGATGATTACACTATAGAGGGCAACGAGAATAGCCAAGCCACCTGCAAGAAGACCGACGTCCTTGAGAAACCCACCGAAGCCGGGCTCATGTTCTTGATCCTGCGGTTTCGGCCTGAGTCCCTTGTATCGTGTATGCGCGGCACCTGGCTCGTCGAAGTCATCCTCACCCAGAACCTCTCGTGTCTTCAGGCCATTTCTATGCCATTGGTCACACAACGGACTCTGTAAGCCGGGACTGCTAGCATACCTTGGTAGAGCGGCGTCCTTGGACGAGGGCGTAAATAGGTTGCTCACAGCCTCACGTCCCTGCGAGATGTTCCTGCGTGGTTCACCATACAGGAGGTTCTGCCAGTCAGCACAGCCAACTCCCTGCGGTAGAGCGACGGCCTGAGGTGACGGCGTGAGCGGGCTGGGACTCGCGCACAGGGGGGAGAGGAATGTCGCGTGTGTCTTTGGGGAGAGCTTTCCACTCAAGGGAGACACCAGCTCCGGGTTGTATCGCGCAGCTGTCCCTCGGGGGTAGTGGCGGTCGATGAGTTCGAAGTCCACAGAGTCTAGCTTAGCGCCCCGGCGACGCTGAGAGAAGCGGTTCGGATTCGGAGGGCAGGCTTCGCGAAGGGGGAGATCTGACATGGCGGTGATGGGGTGGGTGAGGGTAAGCAGAAGTGTAATTGTCTCGGAGTTCTGACTTTTGTGTGAATACGAGAGTTACGGATTTGATAGGAAGGAAAGTATGCGAGGTTCCGAGGTTCTTAACATGACTATCTTATAAACCGACCGCGTGCTCGTTTGTTTGTAGCTGGTGAATATGATTAGCTGAACAACGAAGGTGAATACAAAGAAGCGGGCGTATCCGCGGAACACGGACAGGCACCCGAGGCTGGCTTCATTGTTCGCGGGTGTCTGTTCTCATGACAAGTTGTGTTGAAGAATACATGGAAGTGGTACACATGTTCGGGCGGTTTCTGACAGAGATATCCGGGAAAGCCTGAAGCGTGATGTGACTTCTATGAACAAGATGAAGACGACCCCTGGTGATATTCTGATGCTAGGCTGGCTGTCTGCGTCCGATGGAGAGGAACCGTTGAATCTTCAGTTTACTCACGTATCAAGTTCATCGCACATTGACTTAGGCAGCATCCAGACCAGATTATAAGTACTCGGGTTGTCTGGATTTCAACGACAAACCAAACCGACTCCCATCATTCAACCCTAAAGAAGATCTCTAACAAAGATCTTCAACTCTACAACTATCTACACAGTCTATTTCGACCAAGAACCTTCGTCTTTCAAGATGGCGGCCGAGACTCATGACACGTCCCCTGAGATGGACGTCCCAGACGTGCAACATGAACCCCAGTCCCCCCTTGGCGACGACCACCTTGCTGACCACGACGCTAGCAACAACTCCTCCAAGAGCAAGAGCAAGTTCACCGAAGTCCCGTCTCCATCGTCGTCGATTCTTCGACACCCGCAGTCGGCGCAGCAGCCGGATCTGGGAGACGACCAGGCGCCGGTGGACGACGACATCCCGGAGCCCTACCTGCTCAGAATCGCCGAGGTCCCCAAGGTGAGTCTCGAGCAGCGAATCGCCGACGGCTCAAGCCTCTTCGGCACCAAGGACGACAACGCCCTTTTCGAAATCGGCCGGTTCCGCTCTACCATGGCGGGCTACATCGTCTCGAGCTACACCCTCCCCGGCAGCGAGTATCGCGCCGCCCTCAAGGCGCAGAGCCCAGCCGACGAGGTCAAGTTTGAGCACGACAGCCTCTGGATCCAGGTGCAGATCTTCTGGGACTCGATGCTGCGCATGCAGCCCAACGCCGTTGCAGGCGACCTCCCGGAGCTCGAAGTTGCCGTGGATCTCATGGCCGACGTAGCGGCCGGCCGCCTCATCGCCGACATCCAGCCTGGCTACACGCCCGACCTCGCCCTCCGCAACATCAAGGAGCTGCGGCGCCGTCTGCAGCGCCTCGAGCTGGTGCTGCGAAGCGCCGTGGGCGTCTGCGGAAAGCCCCCCAAGCTACACTGCGGGTGCGTCACGGCGCTGGCCCTGAAGCGCTGCAAGGACAAGACGAACCTGTGGTCGCGGCTGTTCGGCGCCAACGCCCAGGACTCGCAGGGCTCCGAGGACCGGCACTTCCGCGTCCGCGACGTGGCGTGTCTTCTGCGGCTGGAGGACTTCCTGACGCACGTCTCGCGCGAGTTCGAGCGGCAGCTGCACCGCTACCCCGAGCCGGAGAGCCTGGTGATGACGGCCATCGGCTTCATGGAGAAGCCCATCACGGACGTCCTCGGCGGCAACAAGATCCGCTCCGTCACGGACCTGAAGCACGCGTGGGTGCGGGTGCTCTGCAACGCGAGCTTCCGCGGCGCCGTGGTGGCCGAGGTGCAGGCGCTGGTGGGCGACGCCGTTGCGTTCCGGAAGAAGCACGGCCACGCGGACCATCGCGAGGGCTGCGACCAGCGGGTTGAGAAGAGCGGCGGCTTCATCAGACAGCTCTCGCTGCCGGGGCTGACGGCCGATGCGGCTCGGGCCGGGTCTAAAACGAGCCCGCTGCGCGCCATCTTCAAGAAGGCTTAGAGGGCGGGAGTGGCGCGGGTGAGCCCGTGGGTTGGGATGATGTAAGTTTGGTATGATGGCATAAGATAGAGTGGCCTAAATCCGAGAGTAGATGTTCTTGGTGTATCGTTCCCTATGCATAGTGACTGTTAGTGTTGTTTGCGAATAGCGATAGAACGAAGTGGGTTACGAGGGGACAAAAGATATCATTTCACCAGTAGCCAAGTATGCGCAGTCGGTCAAAACAGACCAGAATTCTTCGCCAGTACCGCTCTATTATCGAGCTACCCAGTTCGATGGCCTTGAGGCCGTTCCAATGTAATAATAGATCATTGTGAACCAAAGTATTTTCCTATAAGTTCCCAAACGCCGATTCCCGTTCCAAGAATGTCCATCTTGAGCGAGGTATATGCTGCCGTAATTCGTCATGAAGATTGTAGTGTCGTTGCAACAGTCGTGGCACGACTTTCGTCGTATTTGAAAGACCCATCCCAGGTTGAGGGAGGGGTTCCCACCGTGGTATGATAGTAAAGTGGTGGAATGGCGCGGCTTCTCTCATCCCCAGTCTTATACTGAAGGCGGAGGCTGCGATGTTGGCTTTGAGCCGGTCCCGTTGGCTTTGGTGTCGGCCAGAGGCTTTTGTGCGTAGATGCTGTAATAGGGGAAATAGGAATGAAACTTGGGTAGGCCATTAACCTCCTCGCTGAGGGACTTGCGGACGTCAACGAGAAACATTTCGATTTGCAGGTTTGTCCACATCAAGCCGTCGCGAAACGGCCGCCGGGACAAGCCAACCAATCCCCACATGATGACATCCCGCAAGACGTGGCCGCATTCCTGGAGTCGGACCTTCTTGGCCCAGGGCCCGATGGGGCACTTGAGGCTTTCTAGTGTTTGGCCCTGGAACCCTGCGGCGACCAGCTCGTCCTCGACACAGCGGATGCCGTGGATATCGGTGCCCAGGGCTGCCATGCCGTCTTGAAGGTACCGCAGAAAGTCGCGGAGAGCGTATGGGCCGTCGCATGAGTTATCGTCGCATGCTGCGATGTATTGGAATTCCTGCACTTCCACATAGCCCCCAGGCTTCAGATGTCTATGCATGGATTAGTTGGTTGAACGAGACGGAAGCAAAAAGGCGGGCGGACGCACTTGTATATCCGCTCCCACAATTGTGGCCGGTCTCTTATCGAGTGAATGGTATGGCGGACATGAATATAATCAAACTTTTCGTCAGGATAGGTCCAGCCTGCCTCGTGCTCGATGTCATCTACGACAAACAAGACGTTCTCGGGTACCCAATCGGGTTGGATTGGGGATAGATCCATGCCGTGAAATTGACATTTCGGATATTCATCAGCGACTGTAGACTAACGTTAGCTTGGCAGTCGTAGCAAGCGGCTGATACTCCGCAACAACTCACGATCGATACACCATTTACCGGTGCCGGTACCCAGATCAAGCACCTCGGCTCCCTCCTCCAGACGGTCGTGAATTGGTGCAAAGAACGACTCGCCGTCGCACAGGTAAACGGTGAGGTTGTGCTTCAGGTCGTCGCGGTACTGCTCCGTCTCGTCGTTGGGGAACAGGTATTGGCCGGCGTGGTAAGCGTGGTAGCGAAGGCCGCCGTCGACGATGTGCTGGCGGATGCTGTCGGTCAGGCTGCGGGTGTCGTCGAGATCGTCGGCGGCGTATTCGCCGCGCTCGATGCTCTGGATGATGGCGGCTTCTTGGGTGCTGCCGACAGCAATTGCGGAGGTGGACGAGGCAGGGGACGGCGGACCGAAACGGCGGGCGGCGCATTTCGCTTCGGTCTCGGCGTCTCGGGGATCGACGTCGTCGTCTCGGGGATCGACGTCGTCGGATGGCGCAGAGGGAGACATGGTGCAGAGGCGGACGTGGTGGAGGTCGTCGGGGCGAGAACTGTCAGAGTCGGGCGGTTCGGGCCCAGGTGTACGGCGTAGTAGGATGGAGTTGGGAGGAGAGTTCATGGCTGGCGGTGGTGGCCTGAGGAGCTGAAGCCTGCAGCCTTAAAGCTTAGAGCTGTGCTCGCACGTTGGGTAATTACTATACTCGCCCTCCCAGGGGGGTAGATAGGCCCGGGGCGGCGGAGGGAGAGAGATAGAAATAGAGGAAGAGAGAAGAGAGAAGTTGCAGATTTGGCGATGGGGAATTGGGAATTGGGAATTGGGGTTGGGAATAGGAACAATGAGGGAAAGACGCTGCCCCGCTGAAGAAGAATCGGGAATCGAAGAACAATTCGGGGACAACCTAGTCTCAAGGCAGAAAAGGTAAAAAGAAAGAATAAGAAGAAGAAGAAAAAAAAGGCGCGCTAAACGCAAGACGGGGTTCTCAGCGACAAAGTTGCCAGTGATAGTGGCAGCGATTGACAAAGACTCTTTCTCCGGCTGGGCTTGGCTGGGCTGGTTTTGGCTGCGATGGCGCGGATCGCAGTGTGTTTTGGGAACTGACGTCACGGTCCGAAGATCGGCCTAGACACTGTGCGGGCCGTTGTGTTTGTAATAAGACTTCCACCGGATTTCAAAGAGGGACCAGACAGAGCGACAGACCGAACCGAAGAGGCAGAGCGACAAGACGGAGAGACGGAAAACCTGGCAATGATGGCCGCTGGCTGGAGCACCGCCGGAAAGGCCCCTAAACAACTCCAACCCCCCAAAAAACCTCACACCAGCCCAACCCAGGCTCCACGCACGACACCGACACTGACACAGCGGGAGAGCGCACGAGCCGGGTTAGTGGAGAGGAGGAGAGGTGGCTTGGAACCGAAGGTCAGGTTCGGGGTGGATCTCGCCGAACATAGCCTAGACATTTCCATCTTGGCGTCCCACGGACGGCATTCACAGAAGAGCAACCGGAGTTGTATCAAGCTGCCTGCACTGTGTGCTGTGCCTACCGGTAGGTACATAGTACTCCAAGACGGGCATCCCCCCCCCGGCTTCGATCCAAGGATTCATAGAACGATCCAAGGGGCTGCCACGAGCCTGTCTAGTCTATCGAACCCCTGCTGGGCTCCAGATAACAGCCAACGACGAAAACGTTTATCCAGGAAGAGATGGTACGTATGTAGATACAGTAGCTGTGATAAGTTAACTCATCTGGCCCCTTCTGTTCTTACTAGATAGGCTAGCTAGTACCTAACACAATAAGCTTAGCACCTACGAACGCTCTGAGCTTCTCTCGTCTAGGTGCAACCAAGCTCCCGGGTTCCCGCCTGACAGACATGGCCGGCAGAAATCCAGTCCAGTGGCACGGCACGGCACGGCACAGAACGCGCCCAACAACCAAGACCACGGGAACAGCACCCAGCTCCAATTTTTAGGATTTTTTTTTTTTGGTTTGGTGACTGTGCGTGTGCGTCTGCGTTTGCGTGCTACAGTACCTTGCCTTGCCTTGCCTTGCCTAGATCAAATGCCCATCCTTTCTATGCCCCGGCGTCATTGGGTCGTGATCGCGGTGGATTGTCCAGGGGTTTGGTGCGGGCTGCCTCGGTTCCGCAGTGGACTGGACGCGGACAATGGAAGGGGGACCAACATGGTGGGATGGACTCCGTCCCTAGTGGTTAGTTACAGCGAAGTGGGATGGATGGAAGTGGGATGGATGGAGTGGAGGGGGGAGGGGCTATGTGCAGCGGCTTACAGGGATGGCATAGGGGTCACCCTCCACCGAGTCTGAGAGACTCGGGCTGGTGCCGTGTTCTGCTCCGAAGACGGAAGATAGCCAGCCAGCCAGTCAGTCGGTCAGTCAGTCAGTCTTCCCCAATGTACTATTAGAGAATAGAAAGGTATATATCCCTGTTACAGAAGAGGATATATAGGACATAAGGTATTGCAGGTACCTAAGCTTATTTTAAGTACAGAGCTAAACATGGAGATCTAGGAGAGGTAGCTCGCTCATACCCGACATCACAGTGCTGTGCTAAACCCATAGGGCAACGTCCCCCGCAAGCGAAGCAGCCATCTCATCCTCTTATTAGTCAACGAGGCAAAGCAGCCAAACCGCCTCACTCGACGGAAAAGTGATCTCCGAGTCCCTCCCCTTCGTGCAGGGTATAGGCGGGTAGCTGGTGACATGGATCTCTCAAGAAATATGCATACCTTACCAAGTAAAATGCCTTCTGTGGCTTTCCCTT
This sequence comes from Neonectria hederae, assembly GCA_003385265.1. NCBI lineage: Eukaryota > Fungi > Ascomycota > Sordariomycetes > Hypocreales > Nectriaceae > Neonectria > Neonectria hederae. Next base: position 268,192 of record QGQB01000109.1, read on the forward strand.
CGGACAGCGTCACATCCCATCTGCAATCGCTGTTGGAGACGCGCACGCGCACGCCGCACGCCGCACGCCGCAACCCCTGCCGGAACCAGCGCCACGGGATGTGGAGGCACACCGATCATCGAAAAGGCAACGGACCCCCGGGAAACAGGCACAGGGAACGCACTGTCGGGACCTTTGTTTTCCGTTGGTTGGCTCTCTTCCGTCCGCTTCTGCGGCCAATGTCTCCGAGATGCCGGTGCTTGCCATGGGGTTGTTGAAAGAGAGTCTTCCGGAACTACTGCCGAGTTGTCCATCAATCTCTATCTATCCCGGTCACGTAGACTAGACAGGATAGCCCGGCAGCCTGGTCAGAACCCGGCGTTCATCACCAGAGAACCTGGACCTACTGCCGCCTCGGAACTTACACACACAGTGAAAAAAAAGCTCGCCGTCGTACCGGCACAAGGGAACGCCAAAAGCCCCCCCTGCGGCCTGTACATAGTAGTCTGCATATGAGGTGATGCGCTGGCAGATAGATGGACCCGCCCACGCGGCACCAAAACGGGACGACACCCTCCGTCGTCCCCTCACTTTACACCTGAACTCTTTTGTCCCCGTCCCACTTGATGAACCCTGAGTAAACGGGACGGGGATAAGAAGAGGGATTACCGATGCGGCGGATGAGGAGGGCGAAGAAGCTGGGTGAACCTCGGCCGACAACGGGGGGAATAACTTGTTATTCCAGGTTGACTTTGCTCTTGCTCTTGCTCAAAGCTGTCTTGACTCCCAAACTAATAACCCACATAGCCAGAAACCACCAACTTGCCAACTTACGTACAACTGATTCCCACACAACCTGGATTCTTCTTCGCTGTCACCGTACAATAATTTAGTCCCGCCGTGACCTGACGCAGACAGACCACCCAAGCGGTTCCATCCCATCCCAGCACCCCGCCCGACCTGCAGACTTCCTGGATAAGTCACACACACGCACACAAACACACACACACACCACAACCGACAACAAACAGAGTCCGTGCAAATACAGATCTGCAGAGCACACACACACGAGGTGCAAAATCCCAGGCCGCTGGTTCGGAGGCGCGGGAGCCGCCGAGATGCTGCTCAACCCGTGGAGGGTGCTCCATTTCCGCGGCGCCGGGACCGGATTGTGAGGGGGGGGGGGCTGGCTTCCCGGGTTTTTAGGGCCAGATGATGGGGGCACACTAATGAAGATCGAATGTGTTGTATCCCGGATGTGTTCTGAGTCTTTGTGCAACTCGGCAGGGACGAATTGCGGCATTTGCTTTTGTAATTCTTCTCCGTAACCTTTCTCAGTTGTTCCGCAACGTCATCTCACGTATCTGCACGACTTCATCTATGCCCGCTTCCATACCAGTCCCCACGGCTCATCACGCCACAACACTCGGGCTGGGCTTCATGTTATTAAAGAGACAGCTTACATCGGTGAAGGCGTGCGGTCAGCCGCACTAAAAGTGACAAGACCTTTTGCTGTCCCGGCCGCACAGTCACAGTAACGGTGTAAGCCAGACCCAATCAACCGGTTCTGAGGCGGAATTCAGCCATCGGTTCAACAACGCACAGGGCCGGTGATGGGTTGGCCATGTTTGGACCCGGGCTGGTGGGTCGTTCGTGATGAGGCGTGTTTTAGCTGTTTTAGCACTTGCCATGCAAGAGCGGCGTCACGTTGGCTCTGTGAGTTGGTCAGTCGTTGTATCCTGGATTTTCGTTGCTCGTGATAGAAGGCCAACAAAGAAAGCCCGACTCCACCACCTTGTCAGCTTACCGTGACTAACAATTTTGGATTGTTCTCGAACCCGCACAAATAGGGTTGTGTTGGTTCCCCCTTCAATTTCCTCAAGCCACAGCCCACACAGCATCTCCCGTGCATCGTGTGCAACCCCTTGCTTCCCAGAGCGTCGGGACGCCACGCAAACAAAAGAACCAATACGTACCGCTAAAAATTTCGATACTTCTGTCGTCTGAGTGTTTCGGATGGTTGCGGTGGTCTAGATCAGGTTGCCTGAATTTGAGCTCAACCCGACGACGCAAGGCGGCCTTTCATATCCAAAAATGGACGCCAAGAGTCTCGGCCTTGATGGACCAGCCGCACTCCACTCTGCAGGTTTGCCTCGATGTACGATATACGAGCTCAAGCATCTCCCACCTTCCAACCGACGGCCTCGACTGGTCTCGACCCTTCGGAATCTGCGCCTGCGTCTATGCGTACATACAATGTGATTTTGTAGGCATAATCAAAATCTAGTAAGCCCAGGTTCTTTTCCTAGTAGCATAAAGTTCATTGGATTATTGAAACATCATCGATGATCGCTGTCTATTCGCTCTATCAATATTTCGAGGTCCAACTCAATAGCGGCGTGTGGCCTTCCTTCGGCTCGACAGAGTGGCTGGAGTCCAAACGCCTTGACCGGGTTGATTAAACCCCAACAATTCATGGGTCTTCCCACGGAGCACAAAGTCGAAAAAGAAGTACTATTGATCAGTCAGGTTTGCCCAACGCCACGAAACTTGGCGACATGTAATATCCAACGAGCTGAACTGCTTGTGACGCAATACTGAAATCCTCGCAAATGAGGGGTAGTTGTACTCACAAATGAAACCTCACCCTTCGTTTAGCTTGCCAATTCTTCCCAGTGATTCTACATCCAGAGTCGTAAGCATCCCGAGACTGTAGATGAGCTCTGACCTCAAAGTGATGTATCATGGGCACGGCTTCGTCCATCTAGACAGGGATAGCCGACTTCTCCTCGGGATGTCCAAGACCGTCCGAGCGCGTGTAGGTCGGTGCAAGGGAGACTGAAATAGGGTGTTGCCGCCTCTTATTAGTTAACTTGAATACCATTCGTAGACTGTAGTCGAAATCGGCATTGAATCATTGTCAGTCCACTGCGCAAGTCGTCCGGCTGGAAGTGAATTGTCCAGATTGCTTGAATTTAGCTACCTTGTCAGAGACTCTTACCCCAACCAATTGTTAGGTTAGCCTGCTATACTCTTCAAGGCTGATGTCAGCCAGTTCATTAAAACAGTGTTGGGGTTCACGTGGATTTATAGTTTTTTTTTCTGCCTTATTCAATATCATCAGAGATCAAAGCATCGCAGTGGGGTTCAGGTGGATATTTGATACTTTTCGAAGGCAAGGCAATGCTAAACAGTAGTGTTCAAAGACAGAAAGGTAAAGATGAGAGCCTGCCAATGCCTATAATTGTCGAGATGCTGTCTGAGGAAGGACTCGTTTATCAAGCTTGAATGGGGGCGATTCTGTTCATACATAGCTCTCACGTAAGAATGACAGGCTCAAGTTTCGGGTTACTGGTTCCATTACTATCAAGTCTCTAATTTGACCACCAATCCATCACCAGATGTTAAGACGTTTACCACTTCTGGCTGGCAAGAAATGAACCGATCCAAACTGTTGCTCCAGTGCGAGCAGTGTCACTCCTCAGGCAAGATTTACATGAGGAAGACGGCACCGGCAATGAGAGCAGCGAAGCCAGGGAGAGCCTTCTGGGCAGCGCCAGAGACGATGACCGGGGGGGTCTCGGTAGAGCAGTGAGCACCAGTGCACTCCTCGTTGCCACCGTTGCCGCCGTTGCCACCGTTTCCGCCATTGCCACCGTTTCCACCGCTGCCGGTATCAGTAGGGCAGTGCTCGCCAGATGCACTCGCCGCTTCCACCATTACCGCCGTTGCCGCCGTTGCCGCCGTTGCCACCGTTGCCGCCGTTTCCGTTGTTGCCGTTGTTGCCGTTGTTGCCGTTGTTGCCGTTGTCGCCCTTGCCGCCGTTGTGAGGAACGTAGACGACCTTGTCACCGGGGGTGGTAGGAGTCATAACGGGAGTAGGGCAGCCAGAGCCAGTGCAGGGGATGTCCTTGGTGCATTCATCGCCGTAGCAAATCTCCTTGACGCCGCAGTCCTTACCGTTGCAGCTCTCGTGGACGCAGTTGTCACCGTAGCAGACGAACTTCTTGTCACCCTTGCCTTCACTGTCGGGTTGCTTCACAAAGGTGCAGTCGTTTCCGTGGCACACAACCTTCTGGTCGCAGTTACCGGTGCTGTAGTGGCAGTTACCGCTCTCACAGATGACAAGCTTGCTCCAATCATCGCCGTGGCACTCCTGGGGAGAGCAGCTTCCATCGTGGCAGACGATCTGGTACTTGGTGCAGACAGGGCAGTATTGCTCAGGGGCGCAGTAGTCTCCCTCGCAGATGATGGTGATTCCAGTAGGGACGGCAGCAAAGGTGGTGGTAACAGTGGCGGTGACAACATCGCCATCAGTACCGGTCATAGTGTTGGTGAGCGTAGCAGTGGTAACTCCAACATCAACAGTCACAGTGGCGCCACCGTTGTTGTTGTTGTTATTGTTGTTGTTGTTATTGTTGTTGTTGTTGCCGTTGTTGTTGCCATTGTTGTTGCCGTTGTTGTTGCCGTTGTTGTTGCCGTTGTTGTTGCCATTGCCGTTGCCGTTGCCGTTTCCATTGCCGTTGCCGTTTCCATTGCCGTTGCCGTTTCCATTGCCGTTGCCATTGCCATTGCCGTTGCCATCGCCATCACCGTTTCCAGTGCCATCGTCGACACGGATGTAGATGGAGAGGAGAATCGAGAGGGGAATGTTCTGGCGGCGGGCTAGGCGGGCACTGGTACGGATACCACCACAGGCCTGCGAGTCGTCACCAGGGCAAGGGATGTCGCACTGGTCGTCAGACACCTTGACGGAGGTCGAGGTGTCAAGAAATTCACCACAGTAGCAGCTCCTGGTGGGCTGGTCAGTATTGCCTTGTGGTACATTGGTATGGATGTACTCACTCGTCGTAAACACCGAAGAAGCGGCCGTCGCACAGGGCGGCGCAAGCATTGACATCGTTGTCATCAGACGCGTCGTCCAGGCTGAAGCCAGGGAAGCCATCAAGGGAGTAGACACAGCCATAGTAGGCGTAGCCACGCAGGTTGTTGACGGGGCTGGGGCCATTGTTGCCGGGGGTGTCGGTGGCACCAGGGCCAGTCGAGGTCGAGGTGCCAGTCTCCCCGCCAGTGGGGGTGGTGGTGTTGGTGAATTGGGCCGAGGCCAAGTTGCCCATGGCCAGGGTGGCGATCGAGGAGAAACGCATTTTGATGTTTGGACTAGTTGAACGAGTGACTAGGAAGAAAAGACTGAAGAAAGAGGCTCTCGGGTTAGTAGCGAAGGAATCGAGGCTGCTGTTGGTTGTGAGTGATGAGGAAAGAAAGTGTTTGTTGGAGCGATCAATGGTGCTCCTTTATACATCATGAGTCCTCCCTTTGTCGCGCCCTCGTCCACGACTGTTGGGAGAGCCTCCTCAGCCCGGTCGGTAATTCCAAGCCTTCGACGAATGCACAGCGCACCGCTATCGAAAGCCAGAGTGCTAGCCTCCAAGGAGAGTTGAGACACTGGCACCCTTCTGCTAACTTGGCAAGAGTCAAGAATGCATCCCGTCTGGTGCGAGCCCCCTCGCCCCTGCGCTTGTCTCACCACATAATCTGATGAGTCTGCCACCTCAGACGCCGTGAGGAATTCCCCCTCGCACACGGCTTGCCAGCGCTTCATCTGCTAAGATTGCATCGAATTCCAGGTACGCAGTTCCTACCCTCTGTGGAATCGATACGATCCAAGGCAAAGGGAGGATGGTAGGGTGGAAATAAAGTAGCCTGTCCACTTAGACTAGCTCTTGTAGCCCCGTCGTAAAATTTAGAGCATCCTTCAGCAATAAGTTTACCGAAACGGTTGTCTTCAACGCCAGCAACAAAGCGTCCCGTCCTGCCTGATGTCCAAGTACTGGCCAAGACTCCAGCTTTCTGATCGGCTCATCGGCCGAATGCCCAGCCCGGGAGGGATTGCTCCGGCAAATACTTGGGCATCCCTGGACGCCGCTGACCAGTCTTGGATGAAGTCGGCCCCTCGCAGGGCCAAGACTGACTGGCTTTGACTCCTGGTTAAGAGGCATGTATCAAACGTGCATCCACACAGAGCGCTATGCGTGTTGTTTTCGAGGCGGTCAATCGCGTTGGTAGTACCTGATTACTGCGTGCCTAGACAACAACGCTCAGCGACCATCCGCTTGGATGGCTTGGTAGTTCCCAGTCGTTTGTTCATGGCAAATGAACCAGGACTTCCCAGTCAGTCAGTGTAGATCCGTCATCTGTCACCTGCGATCAAGGAACGGGATCGAACCCATTCGATTAAGTTCGATGAGAGGAAATTAGACTGCAACTTCACAACAACAACAAGGCCGCAAGGAAACAAAGCTGGGCGGGCAGAGGCGGTGGTCGTGATGCTCTGTAGCGCCTCGGGGGCGGTCCAGAAGGGCGTGAGGCACTGGACCTGACCCTCATGGTTTGCTTGTTTTGCTCCATCTCATCTAGGGCACCGCTGATTGAAGGCTTCTGATAGGGCTGGAAGCGTGGAGCAAGAAGAGGGAGGAGTGGCAAAGCTGTGAGGAGGAGATGTGTTTGTCTTGCCCAAGTGAGACATTGGCTCATGAATCACGAACGGGGATTCCCCACGGGCCGGCAACTGTTCCGATCAACCCAGCGTGCCTTCCATCCGGGCATGCGGGGCTTCGGCTTCGGACTGTCGGCCGAGTGTAGGGTAGCTTGGACACCAATACGATCATCACTTATCCATCAACCATTGATTAGATCTTCGATGGATTAAAGTGCAATAACGGATGTTTTCTGTCAATAATATATTTTTGAATAGCGTTCTGGACTTCCTGCGCTTTCTTCTTCTTCTAGTAACTCATTTTACTTATTGCGGAAATGACTTCTGTAGCCTTCGTCACCGCTTCTGAGATTTAAGGCCGGTGGGGCCGAGTTCAATCACCTGCATGACATACATTCAGCTCCGCAAATATCGACGTGTGTCTATGATCATGCATTGGTCCGTGGGCTAACAGTTACCATTTCACTTGGCATCTCTCACATTGTAGTGGTGAGGTCACTGCCAACGATTTGTGGGTGGATGTCTCAGGGGGGCCACCGCACTGATAGGTCAGCAAATGCGAAGTAAACATGGACCATTCTACACGGTAGAGATATTGTTGAGCCATGTATTACAAGCAAAAGGCCCCCTCCTTGTTACGCCTTTGCCTTGATTTGCACTGCAGCTCGTTCCTCGGTAATCGGATACACCTAAGCGCGGTTTACTACCCGTAGCCTGAAGTACTTGCATGAACCAGAATCAAAGCATCCACCGCAACAGAGCAACAGGCAACTCATACAATTCTGATCATACACGGTTCAGCATGAATACTAAAAAAACCACCCCCTTGAGACCCCTGCATGTTTGTTTATTATCCAAAGCAATCATTGTTGTGGTAAGTGGTAAATATGTTGACACAGAGGCAGCCGAAATTAAAGCCCCTAGTTCTGCGCTCCTGAGTCACTCAGCCATCTCATGGAACTTGACCGGGAGAATAATAAATCAAGGTCTGGAATGTAGCGTGTTGTTCCGCCTCAGTCCACCTTCCCCGAAGGTAGCCAAAGTCACGAGTCATCACTCCGTCTCTCTCCGCATTCCTTTCAGCCCCATTGTCTTTACCAATTCTAGACATCCCCGAGAAGAGCAGGTGATGAGTGACAGGGTCGCATTCACCGTCTTCTTGGAGGACTTCCCAGTGGGGAATTAGGTACTCTCGGCTCTCGGCCACACGGGGCATTCCGCCTTGACCCACAGGGTGGTACAGCCTATGTTTCTATTTACGTGGAGCGGCTTTCCTAGGAAGAAACAGGCTTCAAATTGTCTTACATTCAACCTCATGAGAAGTGACAGGACATCCGTGTCTTGGTATCCCTTCACGACCCCTTGCTTAGGACCGGGATTCGAGGCGAAGGAGGCATACACAGAGTAGACTTTTACTAATAATGTCCTCACACCAGAAGCTTGCGGGCTGAAAATAATCCGAGCAGTTGTTGAATTGCTTGGTATACTTGGAAGAAATCAAACACGTCACCCTTTTGACATTTCTTGACCGGAATGCTGCAAACCGAGACAATACTATCTAGTGGGGCGTTGGACCTGCTCAGCTGTTCAAATAATTTAGTGAATAATTTTAGTAAAACACTATTGTTATTTCAGTACCGAGGACACATTTTCAACTCTCGAAGCCGGGTGCTTGGCGTCTTGGTCGGTCATCGATGCGCGGCATTCTTCTACCTTCGGCTCGCTCAACACAGTTGCCGACCAGACTAGCTTTCAATCTCTTGGATCATGTTATCTCGTATAGCGACGATCGCTGCGTTCTCCGTTATTACGAGATGTCCACAATATCAGTGCCAGTCAACGTGTTAGGCATTTCTCGGCTTCCTCCGATCACATCCCTTCAAGGGTCGGCATTTATTTCAAGCTAGCAACAGTCATCTGGATTGCAGCCCCTCAATTGACCAACGTATCAAGGCATCAAGGCCAAACACAGGCTTAGGTAATGTTCTTGGTTCCATATGGGCCAGATCTAGCCTGTCTCCCTTTTTAAGCAAAGTCGTTTCCGTCAACAGTCTGCCATCTTGAGATGCATCCCAGTTCTCGTAATGGGAAGATCCCCAACGAGGTCTGATGCCGACCATCTTGCCATGATGGAGCGCGGTTCCAAATTATTGCCATCCTGGAAGTTGCCAGAGAACTGAACCTCTTGTCTGCCCGGTCAGGGGCAAAGTGCTAATTAATCTGTGATGGCATCAATTGACATCAAGAATTGATGCGCAATTGAATAGGGCGGCCAAACCCCTCCTCGGTTAAGATGGTTTGGGTTTCCCCACCCCGGCATTGACTTAGCGAAAGGCGGGGATAATGGACACTATGCTCACTTATCACCAGACGAGATTCTGCGTCCTTCGAGATATAAAAGCGACAGGGCCGTCACAGAGAAATCCTTCAAAACAAACTCATCCATCACTTCATTCTCCATCTTCTAGATTTAGTTGGCGAGGACGTCGGCTTGCTAGACTCTACAATGCTCACACTGCTCAACAGCCGTGCTTCGCAGCCGGCGATCTGCAGGTGGGGGAGGGGCTAAGGCAATGATGATGGATACTAACCATGCGGCAGATTCGTCATTGGAGCAACCAGTTCCTAGGCGGAGTTAGCACCGGGGAAAGCTTGTAAAATGAAGCGGGACAGTTACCCAGCCGTGGGCCAACGTGTGAATGGAGACGAGCATGGACTGAGGGGGTTGCAATGGTGAGGTTGGCGATGCTGCCCCCCCAGCACCGACATGATCCACAGATACGTCGGGGTAAAGGCAATTTATAAATCGCTCTGTCCGCTCTGTCCGCTCTGTCCTCTCTCCCCGCTGTTCTCGGCCACCACAAGTCTCAGACAGCGAGTAAGTGAGAAAGGAAACAATAGAGATCCGAAGCCGAAGCCGAAGCCGAAGCCATGGGTGTCACCAAGCTACCGTTCCACGCCGACCACATCGGCTCGCTTATTCGACCCGAGGCTCTCTCGCGGACTCAGGAACAGGCCGATGCCGGGCAAGTCTCGCCCGAAGAGCTCCTCGCAGCGCAAAAGGCCGCCATTGCCGCCATTGTCAAGAAGCAGCAGGACCATGGCGTGCGCGCGCTGTCATCGGGCGAGTTCGACCGAAAATACTACTTCTCGGGCTTCTTCGAGAAGCTCGATGGCTTCAAGGAAGTGAGCCCCGTGCCGTGGGAGCTGGCGCGGCTCGCCGCGCCGCCCATCGCCGCGCTCAAGAAGGCCGGCAAGCAGTATCCCATGGCCGCGATTTGTGAGGGCAAGATCAAGTACTCCAAGAGCCCGTACCTGGACAATTGGAAGCTGCTGCGAGACTGCTTGCCCCGTGAGCAGTGGGCCGAGTGCAAGTTCACCATGCCGCCACCATGCTACTTCCACCTGCGACTGGTATCGGGCAAGTGCTACAGCGCCGAGGCCTACGCGAACGACGAGGAGTTCTTCGCCGACCTGGCCAAGGCCTACCAGCAGGAATTGAAGACGCTGTATGACGAGGGCGTGCGCAACATCCAGATCGACGACCCAACGCTGGCGTACTTCTGCTCCGATGACATGGTTGCCGCCCTCAAGAGCGAGGGCGTTGACCCGGACAAGTTGTTCGAGATGTATCTCAAGGCACACAATGACTGCATTGCTGGTCGTCCCGAGGGTCTTCATGTTGGGCTTCACATCTGCAGAGGTGAGGCTCTATTCCGAAGTAGTTTCATTAACTGAAGACGTACTGACAACTCCACAGGAAACTTCTCCAAGTCGGTGCACTTCAGCGAGGGTTCTTATGAAAGGATCGCCGAGAAGTTCTTCACCATCCTCGACTACGACACCTTCTTCCTCGAGTACGACAACACCCGATCCGGTGGCTTTGAGCCGCTGCGTTTCCTCCCCAAGCACAAGAACGTCGTGCTTGGAGTGGTGACCACCAAGGACCCGGAGCTGGAAGATATCGATGTCATCAAGAGCCGTGTGCTCGAGGCTGCCAAGATCATCGCCGACGGCCAGGGCCGCACCACGGAAGAGGCCATGGAGCAGATTGGCATCAGCCCCCAGTGCGGCTTTGCCAGTGTGGCAGTGGGCGCCGACGGCATGACCGAGGAGAAGATGTTTGCCAAGTTAAAGCTGGTTGATGACGTTGCTCGGGCTCTGTGGCCGTGAGGAGGTTATATGGGTACATGTAAATAGTAACCTGATACCTTGTCAATACAAAAGCTTCACTTCTGGCGTTACTCTAGTGCATCTGGATTTTTCTTGCCGATCTATGACTGCGTAGTCTAATGATGCATAGACCGTCATCTTGATGAGCGTGTTCAGGCTTGGGGACTCATCATTAACACTTGTAAGCCTTATGGGGTGTTTCGGAATCTATTGGTGGAAGTATCATCTATGACTGTGAGTTGTGCCTGTTGATGAAAAGTGGCAGGCAACAGCTTATCCACGCAGTAATCTTGCGTACGTAGATCTCCCTCACCTGCCTGTTTGGACATGGTTTGCAATTCTGCCTCTGCTAGATGAATACCTTTACTCAACACCCTGTTAGACTCGAGCCGGGCGTATCCATCTACCGTTATTCTCGCAACGCTCCATCCCAATGTCAGCGTCGCGTCCCAAGATGCGGCTGCCTGTAAGCGGCGTAATAGCTCAAGGCAACTCGCAATGCCCTGCGTAATCTCTCCAGCTCAAAGGTGACGACGCTTGGCAGAGCTGCATCGCGTCACGATCTACACCATCACAGCCCTTTTGGCGAGCCTCTTGGCCAAAGGTTAAGAAGTATAAAATAGAGAGGGAGAGGGGAGGGTATTTTCCTGAGGCGCTAATCTGTGTGTCGCGCAACAGCAGTTATTATTAGTTGTTTGCCTGAGTTCTCTTTCGCCCGCCATGAGTTCCATGCTCTGCCTCAACGACGGCTCCTTTGGACCAGGCGTCCAAGGATGCCGCGGCGACTTTGACTTTACGCAGAAGTTTGAGCGCATCTTCTTCTCTATCATTCCGGCTGCCGTGTTTGTTGCCGCAGCTATTGCCCGCGCGGCGGTGTTGTCGCAAGTGCCCCGCATCGTTGAAGGTCGGATCCTTCAGTGTCTGAAGTTGGTAAGTTGTCTCTTGTCTGTTTTGAAGTCGAGGATAAAGTATAAAGTATAAAGTAACTGATAAACCTACTTGCAGGCTAGTATTTTTGTATACTCGGTTTTGCAGCTTGCGCTGCTGGTTCTCTTCACCACTGGAACACCTGGTGTGGTCCACGGCCTGTCATTGACCGGGTCTGCATTGGTGTTTACTGCGTCTCTCCTCGCGATAGGCCTCTCGTATGTCGAGCATTCGAGGGCCCAAAAACCATCAACTGTGCTCGGTCTCTACGTTCTGTTGACTCTGGTATTCGACGTTGTTCAAGCCCGGACTGCGTGGCTCAGCATAGCCACTTGGCATCACACAATCCTCGCTCGCCTCTTCACCTCCTCCATCGCCGTCAAGCTTGTCATCCTGTGCCTTGAAGCTACTCCCAAGACGAGATGGATCCACTGGAACGCCAGCGAGCACAGCCCGGAAGAGTCAAGCAGCGTCTTCAGCCTCGGCGTGTACTACTGGTTGAACAGACTGTTCTTGCACGGGTATCGGAGCGTCCTGAACGTAGACGATCTGTACCCCCTTGATGCAAATATGTCGGCTGAAAAGCTCTACGCAAAACTAGCAAGCAAAATTCGCATTCACCGATACGGCGAGGAATCCAAGTTCGGTCTATGCAAAGACCTTTGCAGGGCAATGGTCGGACCCTTCCTCGCGCCAATCGCCCCTCGAGTTGCACTCATTGGCTTCAAGTTCTGCCAGCCATTCTTCATCAGCTCAACGCTTGAGTTCCTACAGGCTCCTGATGATCCGGCCAACGACAAGCTTGGCTACGGCCTCATCGGGGCTTGCTTTCTGATCTACATCGGCATCGCGTTTTCTTCCGCCTGGTTCAGCTATTACAATCAAAAGGCAGCCTACATGCTCCGCGGATGCCTTGCCGCAGCCGTCTACCGGAAGACTACACAGACAAAGCTGACGGCCGCGGATGACTCTGCAGCCGTGACACTCATGAGTACCGATATTGAACGGATTCTCCAAGGGGCTCCTACTATTCACGACATGTGGGCTGGTACAGTCGAAGTAGCCCTCGGATCCTGGCTGCTACAGCAACAAATCGGAGTGGCATTTGTGTCGCCCATTGTCATTATTGTTGCCTGTGGTCTTGTCTTGGCTTGGCTACTGTCCTTGGTCAACAAGAAGCAGAGCGCGTGGATGGCCAGGATCCAGAACCGAGTCGGCTTGACCTCCAATGCCATCTCCAACATGAAGTTGTACAAGATCTCAGGCGTCACGGGTCCGGTGGCCGAGCTGATACAGAGGCTGCGCGTTGGGGAGATCGAGATTGGCAACCATTATCGGTGGCTCTTGATTTCTTCTGCGGGACTGAGCGTCACGCCGATTTGCCTAGGACCTGTCGTCATGTTCGCTGTCACATCAGAACACCTTGAGGTGACGAAGTTGTTCACGTCACTGTCATACATCACGCTTCTCGCCATGCCGCTGGCCTCCATCTTCCAGAACCTCCCAACTACTTTTGCAGCCTTGACATGCATTCAACGACTCCAGAGGTTTCTCGTGGATGAGCCACGGATCGACTTCAGGAAGGGATTCGATCCGTCTTCCTCTTTTGCTTCTTCTTCTTCAGACCCTGAGAAAAACAGTGCGACGGGTGGAAGTGATGCTCCTCTGGCATTCAAGATCGAAGACGGCAGCTTTGGCTGGGGCGGCGATAAGATGACACTCAACCGAATCGACACATTCATTCCGGCCAATAAACTTACCTTGGTTGTAGGGCAAGTGGCCTCTGGGAAGTCAACTTTCTGCAAGGTATTGCTTGGGGAAGTTCCTGTCTCTTCAGGGACGGTGACAGCATTCTTCCCGGTATCTCAGATTGGGTATTGCGAACAGACGCCATTCCTCTACAACGCCACGTTCAAGGAAAACATCATCGGCCACTGCATGTTTGACCAGAAGAAGTATGATGAGATTATCGACGCGACTATGCTGAGCACAGATGTTGTGCTTCTCCCTGATGGGCACGACACCAAAATCGGCAGCAACGGCATCATGCTGAGCGGCGGTCAGAAGCAACGAGTCTCTGTGGCTCGCGCTCTGTACTCTGAGCTGGACGTCATGGTCTTCGACGATATTCTCAGCGGACTCGACAACGATACAGAAGCCGAGCTGTTCCGCCGCGTCTTTGGGGCAAACGGCATCACTCGTGGACGGACAGTGGTGATTTGCACGCACTCTATTCGCAACCTGCCCACTGCGGATCATATCATTGCACTCGACGCTGATGGCACTGTCATTGAACAGGGTACGTTCCAGGACTTGAAGAGAAACAACAAGTACGTCCAAAGCCTTGGAGTGTGGCAAGGCGACGAAACACCTCGGAGCAAGACCGAAAAGCCCAAGGAGGAACAAGCCGCAATCATACCAAAGCCGTCGTCGAATGCTATCAAGGCCGTCTTGGGCGACAAATCGCGACAGATGGGCGACTGGTCTATTTACAAACACTACTTCCGCAGTGGCGGGCTCCTCTCAACTTGTCTTCTCATCTTCAGCGGCATCCTGTACGGGGTGTGCATCAACCTCTCCACGATCTGGCTCAAGTTCTGGTCCGAGGATTCGTTTGATAGATCTGTTGGTTTCTACGTCGGAATCTACGGCTTGCTCCGCGCCCTCATCATCGTGTTTTTCCTCCTCGGCGCCGCCGTAACCCTCATCATCATGATCGCCACTTCAGGGACAATCCTCCACAAGCGGGCCATCACCACTGTGGTCACGGCGCCGCTGAAGTTCTTCACGACGACCGATTCCGGCATCGTGACGAACCTCTTCTCGCAGGACATGACGCTGCTGGATGGCGAACTGCCGATAGCGTTGGCAAACGTCATGCTAGACCTGGGTGACTGCATATGCATGGCTGTCGTCGTTGCCTCCGCGTCGCCGTACCTCGCCGTTGGATATCCCCTCTTGTTTGCCATTCTGTACTTCGTGCAGATGTTCTATCTTCGAACCTCGCGACAGATCCGTCTTCTTGATCTGGAAGCAAAAAGCCCGTTATAGTAAGTTACCCCCCCCCCCCAGAAGTCCGGCTGGATGTACTTAGAGCTAACATGAGGATAGCACTCACTTTCTCGACACTATCAGGGGCGTCGCTACTATCCGCGCATTTGGCTGGGAGAGTCTCGACATTGCCCGAAACAATGAGCTCCTCGACACTTCGCAGCGTCCAGCCTACTTGCTCGCCATGATCCAGCAATGGTTGATAACAACACTGAACCTCATCGTCACCGGCATTGCCGTCTTCCTCATATCGCTGGCCACACAAATGAAAGTCAACACTGGGCTGACGGGTGCGTCGCTGGTGACTTTGCTGACATTCAGCGACTCCATTTCGCACTTGATCAAAAACTATACGCTTCTCGAGACCTCCCTTGGTGCTGTCAGTCGCTTGAGGACATTTAGTGAAACGGTGAAGCCGGAGGACCAGCCCGGTGAGGATATCGAACCTCCGGAGGAGTGGCCCCAAGGCGGACGTATCGACATCAAAGACGTCTCTGCATCCTACGAGTCTGAACCTGACAGCCAGGAAGGACTACCAGTTGCATCTCCGCCCAACCTGGTCATCCGAAACCTCACTTTGAGCATTCTCCCGAAGCAAAAGGTTGCAATCTGTGGCAGAACGGGGAGCGGCAAGTCAACGCTCATCCTTCTACTACTCCGGCTCCTTGATCCCCTCCCGTCCTGCAGCAGAAACATGGAAATCGACGGCACACCTCTCAACCGCATCGACCGCTCGACCCTCCGCAAGCGCATCATTGCCATTCCTCAAGATGCTGTGTTCCTCCCCGACGGCAGCACCATCAAGGCCAACATTGATCCGCTCGAAACCGCAACCCCACAGGAATGTCTCGAAGTCCTCGCGGTTGTCCGTCTCGCTGCCTTTGTCGATGACCGCGGGGGTCTCAACGCCGGCATGAGCGCCGATGACCTCAGCGCCGGTCAGAAGCAGCTGTTCAGTCTTGGAAGAGCAATCCTACGGCGGCGTGTGCGCGAACGAGTCACGCAAGGCGAGAAGAGCAGTGGCGTGCTGCTGCTGGACGAGGTGAGCAGCAGTGTCGATAAGGTCACGGACCGAGCGATGCAGGAGATCATCCGCGACGAGTTTGAGAACTACACCATCTTGATGGTATCGCACAGGCTCGAGATGGTCATGGACTTTTTTGATCAAGTTGTGGTCCTTGACAAGGGAGCTTTGGTGGAGTCTGGGAGCCCGCGGGAGTTGGTCGATACACCGGGAAGCCGTTTCGGCGAGTTGTGGTCTATCGAAAACCACGACTCGGAGTAGATGGGTTATTCGTCACATTCAGCGAAGACCAAATGCGGTTAAGGTTAAGACAGCGGGCTAAAGGAATGAGTCGTATCAGGGACAAGAAGAACTTCTACAATGGTACAAAATAAGACATGGCCTCATCAGCGGATGTATCAATATAGAATTACTGAACTATTTAATTCTGGGCGTGCATTTAGTTTCAGTACACATTTATCCATGCCATTAGTAAAAGTTACCCGTATCCCTAGCAAGAGCAAGGGAACTTTTTTATAGTTAGACGTGTCATTTGGACAATAAAGACAAGCTGCGCTATAGCCTTTTACTTCATTTCTTCACAATATATATCATTTGGGATACGAAATTGTTTTATCAATTCAGCATTATATGCTTAAATCATATGCAGTGCCAAGTTATATTATTATACTTAAGTACGAAGGCAGGCTAACTTTTGTCTAATGTCATTACCGGGCCTTTTCATCTAGGAAAGGCTCTTTGTCATGTGCCTGCGGCAGGCAAATTATCGTCGGTTGAAGTTCAGGAATCGGCTCTGGACAAAATAGTTAGTACTCTGGCATTACAAATACTTGGATGGAAAGACTTACTCCTAGGAGAAGGATGATGACGTTGCTGGCAACAAAGGCACAGTAGATACCCAGGTCCCTCCAGCGGTCTGAGAAGGACAGGTTGAAGGTGCTGTAGAACTCGTCGCCGACCTTGTACGCGCAGTACTCGCAGCTCTGCGTGGAGTTGCTCACGAGATATCCCGAACCTCCGTTCTTGAAGTAAGGTTCCATGTACTCGCCACAGTTCATGCCGTCGGGAGCAGTGAAGAGGTTCAGCTCGTGCTGCTTGCAGACCACGGACAACCCATGCAGCGCGGTCGTGACCATGCCACCGATGAGGCGCGTGAAGGGGTCGAGCTGGTAAAGCCAGGCGCGCCAAAAGCCGGGCATCTGGGGTGGAGCGATGGTGACACCGCAGAAGAGGGCGAAGTTGATGATGATGAAGGGGTCGAACTGGGCCGAGATGAAGGGCGAAGGAGTGATAGAGGCAAGACCTTGACCCAGCGTGACGGCGAAGATCTCGGTGATGAGAACCATGAAGAACTGGTAACCGGCACGCGATGGGTCAGCCTGGAAGCCCGGCATGAAGTACAGCGGCAGGTAGAAGGCGACGGCGCAAAGGATCGAGTAGGGCATCTCGGCGGAGATGATGGATACAACGAACGTGAAGGGCGAGTACATCTTGGACGAAGCCTCACGGAAGAACAGCGCTCGCTTGATGTGGAACATGACTTCGACTTGGGTGATGATCAGGGCCGGGAGCACAGTAACCTGGAAGATGACGAAGACCTTGTACTGCAGCGAGGATCGGGAATCGTCGAGGTTGAGATAGGTGAGACCAGTGATGAGGGCAACGGCGACGTGGGCAAAGACTCGTGTGAAAAGGTAGTTGGGCGAGCGCCAGAAGGATCGGAACATGCGTCGGGACACAATCTTAAGCTGATGGCTGAAAGGAGAAGCGTACTCCTTCTCCATTTCGGGGTTCGTGTTGGCTCCGGCCGCCTTTCGCTCCAGCTTCAATTGCGTGATGGTCTCCTTGGTAGCAGCTAACTCGGGGCTCTCATCCCAGATATCCGCCCAGTCCTTGTCACCCACACGAGGAGCGCTGCCAGCGCCGATGGCCTCGAGCATGTACTCGGCAACGTTCTCAGTAGGAGGAGTGTGGGCGCCATGCTTCGCAAGGTAGCCTCGCAGAACGCTCGCGTCCTTGCCAATGTCGCCAAAGTAAACGGTGCGGCCTCCGCGCTGGAGAAGGAGGAGGCGGTCGAAGTTCTCGAAGAGGGCGGCGTTGGGCTGGTGGATGGTGCAGAGGATGGCTTGGCCGAGACCAGATAGCCTACGGAGGAACCTAACAACGTTGAAAGCCGATTGGCTGTCAAGGCCAGAGGTAGGCTCGTCCAGGAACAACAGCAGATCGGGCTTGGCAGCAAGCTCGACGCCGATAGTCACACGCTTGCGCTGCTCAACCGAAAGACCGAATTCGGGTGTGCCGATGATAGCGTCAGCGGAACTCTCCATCTCGAGCAGGGAAATGATCTCCTCAACATAGGCGTAGCGTTCGGCCATGGGGATGTGGAAAGGCTGACGAAGCTCGGCAGAGAAGCGGAGAGCCTCTCGGACTGTCTGGGTAGGCTCGTGAAGATCAAGCTGCTCGGCGTAGGAAGTGGACCGCTGGAACTGCTTGCCGGGCTTGATGCTGTCGACGAGGATGTCACCGTTAATAACACCAATATTCTTTCGGCCGGCGAGGACATCAAGCAAAGTAGTCTTTCCGGCACCAGAAGCTCCCATGAGGGCGGTAAGTTGACCAGGGCGGACGTATCCAAAGACATTGGTCAGCAGACGACGGGTGCCGCCAGGGACGGGGACATCGTAGTTGAGGTCCTCCCAGGTGAGAATGCTCTCCGATTCAATCCTGAGATCGGATCCGGCTTCATTGGACCTGTCCTTGCGCTTGGCGTCTCTCTTCTCAAGAAGCGCCTCGTTGAGCTCGGTTCGCTCTTTGTTGGGCTTGGCGTAGACCTTGGCTGAGTTGCCGCCCATTCCGTACTTGATGAACTCGCCCAAAACGACGTTGAGGACCAGGAAGAAGACAATGAGAGCCATGATGATGCCCCAGTTTCGCCAGAGGTCGCCAGGGAAATACGAGAAGCCCTCAGAAATGTAGGCCGAGCCCTTGACGAAGGTGGTGCCACCAGTCGATCCAGGGAGAGTGCAAACCTGGTGGTTAATGTCGTCGTAACCGGGACCGGAGGGAATAAGCGAGTCGGCGGTGCAAGTCATATCAATGCGGCTGAACTCGTTTTGCATCAGAGAACTAAAGGCCAGACCAAGGACGTTGACCCAGTAGATCCAACGGAGCCAGACCTTCTCGGACTGGTACTGGATGAGATAACCAGAGGTGGTGACGAAAAGCGTGATGACGACAACGGCAAACTTGATGGCGTAGTCGAAGTCAGGGCTCACACATCCAATGATTCGGAAGAACAGGGTCATGGCGATGTTTCCGGAGAGGATCATGAGGTAGAAGGTGAAGAAAGCACCTGCATCCCGGACGAGATTAGTCATGAAGTACACGATAATAGAAAAGACCAAGATCTGGCTGGCGGCAAATGCCTGATCGACGATGATCTGGGCTATCCACAGAGCAGAGGGTCGGTGGAACGCATATGCCTTGTGCTTGTTGACGATTGCGCGACCTGTCATAGTCCCGGCGAGTTCGGAGAAGGCCTGGAAGGCGTTGAACAGGAGGGCGATGAAGAGCAGGCCTCCCTTGCTGAAGGCGCTGGCCGAGGTCTTCCCAAGGTTGAGGAACAGGGTGCCGAGGACAATGGCGATGATGATGCTGCGGAGCCAGGCAAGAGCGAGGTTGAGGCGGTCCTGGAGCTTGAGAATGAACTGGCGCTTCATCAGGGCGTAGACCTGCAGGTGGAAGCCGACCTGGTAGACGGACTTCTTGGACGATCCACGCTTGCTCTCATGGACGGCGGCCTGGAAGTCGTCGTGCTTGTGCTGCTCCAGTTGCAAGCTGGCCTTGTACTCAGCCATCTCGGCATCCAAAGCCTTCTGCTCGGCCGAGATCTTGAAAGCCTCCTGCAGCGACTCGGGACTGTGCGGTGCATTCTCCGCCGAGCGGCCTGGGACGTACTCCCGCTCGAACTCGTCGGTGCAAGCAGTCAGGTAATCAGCGGAAGTCATGCGTGGCCGAGGTGCGAATCCTAGGCCTTCAAAGTAGGCACGGGCAGCCTTGGCAGGACCGAAGTACACCTGTCGGCCCTCGTCGATGACCATGACCTTGTCGAAGAGGTTGTAGATGTTCTCGGAAGCCTGGTACAGGGAGACAAAGGTGGTGGTCTTGTACAGGTTGGTCTGAACACGGAGTGACTTGGCGAAGTCCAGGGCGGTGCTGGCATCGAGGCCTCGGGTGCTGTTGTCCCAGGACAGAATGCAGGCGCTGGTGATCATACCCTCAGCGATGGAGACACGCTTGCGCTCACCTCCAGAGACACCTCGGATGAAGTGATCACCGACGACAGTTTTCCGCGTGTGCTCGATGTTGAACATCTTGAGCAACATGGTGATGACACTCTGCTTGAACTCCTCCTTGGACATGTTGCCAGGTCGTTTAGCGGGCATCTTCGTGTCGAGGGCGAAGCCAAGCGTCTGCTCAACCGTCAAGGTAGGGTGGTGAATGTCGTCCTCGGCATTATAGACGGCCTCGCCACGGTACTGATCGAACTCCTTGGCGTTCCAGGGACCGTAGAGAACCTCGCCAGTGACGCCGGTGTAGCCATATCGCTGGTTGGCAATAGTCTTGAGGAAGGTGGTGCATCCGGAACCAGGCTTTCCGAGGACGAGCACCATCTCGCCGGGCTTGCAGACACCACGGAAGTTATCGAGAAGAGTTGCCTCGGTGAGCTTAGGACCCAAGCCGATGAGGCCAAGGATGGGGCTGATAATATCGAAAAACTGAACGAAAGCGTCGGGGAAGGTCTGGACATAGTTGGTCATGCCTCCGATGCCTCTGACGGTCAAGCCATCCCAGTAGGCGCCGATGTGCTTGGAGCGGATCCCGGCCTCTCGCTCGGCATCCAGGTTTCCTCGGAGGGCGGCCTCGAGATCGAAGAGCGAAGCAGAATCAGAGCTATCGATACCACCATCCTTTTCAGGGTCCATGCTCTTTCTGCTCTTCTGTCGGCTGGCTCGAGAAACACCAGTGAACTCCCTCTGGAGCTCGGCAAACTCAGCCTCAGCCTGCGCAATGGAGACATGATGCGCCGTAGATTCGTGTTGTCCGTTGTCGGGTCCGTCCACGGTGGAGCTAGAGTCCTGAGAAGCTCGATATGTAGGCTCGATCTCTTCGGGGCGGTGGCCAGAGGCAACAGCCTCTTCGGCCTTTTCGAGAGCTCGCTCCGCCATTGAATACGATGACGAATGAATCAAGGTATGAACGGCAATGGAAAGAGCAACGAGTCGTGGTAATGTTAACAGTGCTCAGGACTGAGACTGTGTTGGGAGCCCAAAGTCACCCACCGCGAAATTGAAGTAACGAATGGAGACTACTGATGGTGAATGAAGCTGATGTTAAGGCTTGGGGAGACTCTTTAAGGAGAGAGGGAAAGGTAAAGAACACGGGTTGACCAG
The DNA here is from genome assembly GCA_003385265.1 of Neonectria hederae. Taxonomy (NCBI): domain Eukaryota; kingdom Fungi; phylum Ascomycota; class Sordariomycetes; order Hypocreales; family Nectriaceae; genus Neonectria; species Neonectria hederae. The sequence goes on from QGQB01000109.1 coordinate 289,295, forward strand.
GTTGGTCGTGATTAGATTACAGAGCAAACACTAAAGAAACAAGCGTAGCAGTCTGGGGCATGGCTGGTGTTTAAAGACTTAATACACCAACTTGCGTACCATTGAGGAAAAACCAGGTATAGGCTGGAGACCAGGGGCCCTCTTTGGTGCAGCGGCCGCTATCTCCATTACCAATCAACGATTCAAAGCCGGAGCTTAGTCTTAAGGCCGCGGGAAGGGGAAGGGGAAGGGGAAGGGGAAGGGGAAGGGGAGAGGAATGGATCATGGGGATGGCTGATGAAGAGCAGTCACTCAGTGACTGTTGCGACTCCACCGTCACGGAGCCAGCACCCAACGACATTGGCGTGAACGGCAGTACTCAACACAACCGCGGTTTTGCCATCCGGCGTACGAGCAAGCGGGTGGGCGGGGTCATGGACAAACCCGCGGTCGAACTCATCGAATTGTGAAGCAGAAAATTTGTCAGGAGGTGGGGCGTCGAGAGAGATTTCGAGTCATCCGGCAAGCCAAGACGATCAAGGTGGTGTTGAGTCCGCGTTGAAGACGGCCGATTGGTCGACGAGGCGTCTGAGAGCGGTCGGTCTAGGGAGAGAGAAGCCGGGAGCTCGAGAGCTGGTATTGCCGGGGCCAAGAGATGCCAAGGTCTGCGAAGGTGGAGACATTTCATAGACCATACGTACTTCGTACCAAGTAGGATGAAGTACGAAGCCAAAGAGAAGTTGCAAAACCGGGGGCCTGTCGGAGGCTCCAGCTTCTGCATGTGGATGTCGGCATGGGCTGGTGAGATGAAGTGGAGACTCGAGACAGGCTGTCGGATCCGCGACTGGGAGTATGGAAGGGCGCATACCGTGAAAAGTTAAGTTGAGATGAGACGAGATGAGCAGTGGAAACTTGGAAACTGGAAGTGATTGTGGTTAGTTGTTGCTGCTATCTGTACTTCTTAGGTAGGTGTTGAGTCTTCTGTTTGGCAAGCGTCTTACCAAGCCCAACTGTACCAACGCGTGAAACCCGGTCGTGGCGACCATCATGTCGATAATGCTGAGAAGGCTGAGAAGGAAGCTGAGAAGCGAGGAGCTGCCAAGCCCCATTGATGAGATGGAGCGGGTCGCAGGGATAACTCGCGACGCCCCGAAAGCCCAATCTCGAGGTGTGGAGACGGAGCGTTCAGCCTGGTCATGTCAGCCAGCCCTAAATTTGAAAACGCAAGTGCGGTCGGGTAAATTTCGTCGAATGGCTCATAGTACATTAGGCCGCTTTCGTCGAAGCATCACATTCGACTCATGATGATGGATGCGGTCAACTTTCAATACTCATGTTTGGCCACCTGCAGCCTAGAATCGCGCCAGAGTCAACAACCTCTTTCCATGCGTCTGTCCGTAGGTACGAAAATACGCTAATAAACGGGTCTCGCTTGGAGATGGATCCCCGCCCCGCAAGCGCACCTTTGTCCCCCCCCTTACATAGCACTAAGCAACAAGCAGCAAACTACAGGGAATATCATCCCAGGATTTCTAAAAAGTTTCACATCCGTGCAGCTCCTGCACCACTTGGCCCGTGCAGTCCCCCCTAATATTCGTATGTACTAGTCTAGGTATTCGTACAGGCGCATAGTACGCGCCTCTTCCCCTCGGCACGATGAAAGAGATGACGAGGCAACTAGGGGCAACTCACACAGCTCTGCGAGTCCGCAAAGGGCTACTGCTCCGTAGAAGTAAACTTTTAGTAATTACGGAAGCCAGACAGAAAAGAAAGAGTAAGTATGTGCTGGTAAACATCTCCACAGGCCATCTCCCATTTCATCGCTTTTGGGTTGCCGCAGACATTGTTGGTGCAGAGTGGAGTTGCTGAATGGAGAATCAACAAAGACACACGATAAGACAACCTTTGGTGCAATCCGTGCTTCGGGCGTATTCTAGCGGTCTACCGAGTGCGGATAGGATCTCCCCGACGCAAATTGCCCCAACCATCCCTGACGCTCAACACGGAGTATCGACGATGTAGGGAGTTTTCGGATCCGTCCGCCTCTTCGGCCGAACCAAAGCCCGACATCCTGGCCTCATTATAAATCAAACAAGTACACCCGCGAACGGCCTCCATGGTAATCATAACGTTGAACGACCTGATCCCTCGGAGCCGGAAGAGGGTGTCCACCTCATTTGCGAACAATTTGAGGCCAGCACTCTAGCCGCAGCTGCTTAAGCCTAGCGGGGAAGCCGCCAATATTTCGTGCAGTAAAGGAAGCACAGCAGAAAAGCCCACCACACGTGTGCCTCGGCAGCTTCATCATTCAAACGAATCCGGCTTGATCATTATCTCTGTATACTCAAAGCACTGCCGATCATGACCTCATCCAACCACGTAACACACAACCAACACACAAGAGAGACAAGCGAGACATACATGCTGTTTCAAACTAAAGTCGCCTGTGACCAATAATGCCATGTAGCCATCAAGACATAGTGCCAGCCTGAGTTCCCCCAATACTTTTTCTGTAGTTTGCCGCCGATTAGCTCCGGGTAGCTGTCACCACTTCCCGACCTAAACTCGGCCCCACATCCGTCCGTGTTCACATCCGCCCGGCATCCAAACCGCCGACTTAACTCATCGCCCTCCGCCGTGCCGTCGCGTGCTTCGACGAATCGCCGTTGGCCCCGTTCGTCGGCGTCTCGAGCTCGGCCGCCGCCAGCGCGCCCTGGTTCGACCACAGCGCCATGCCGTTGAAGATGAGGTCCTCGCGGGTTGCCACCTGCGGGAAAAGCACCGCCGAGATGGTCGGCTTCGAGCTCTTGCCGGCCTTGACCGCCGCTCCGCCGCTGCTCTGGTCGTACTCGTCGTACTTGCCCGGCGGCTGCACCTCGTTCGCGTCCGGCGCCTCCGCCGTGATCAGGTCCCGCGACCGCTGCACGTCCGCCCACAGCGACAGCGCCTCGCGGAACAGCGTCGGCACTGCGTTGTAGAAGCCCGCCTGCTTGAACGCCACCACGAGCGGGTGCAGTGTGCTGCGTACCTCGTTGCTCGCCTTGCGCACGATGTCCTCTTGGACGCGCGCCACTTCCTCGGCGTCCGTCATGGACCGGAGGATCTGGCATCGGTAGACGGTTCGACGCCGTTCGTCATCACCGAAGATGTCGAGCAGGGTCGACGCTGCGGCTCTGGGCTCATTGGCGAGGTAAAAGGGCACGAAGATCTGAGTCGTCAGGATCTCGGCAATGACGGCTTCAGCGACGGCGCAACGCATCTGAGCAGCCGGTCTGGTCGTCATGGTTGTCAAGGGAATCTTGGGGAACCGGGCCTTGAGGTCCTGGATCTCGTGCGCAGAGTCCTAAACCGGAGAGTCAGTGCTGAGGCTAGAGTAGGTTATTGTAGGTTATTAGGTGGGATGCTTACTTCGGCTCCATCCGGGTCATTGAAGTACTCAATCACCAGAGCATGGCACTTCTTGGACAAAGCCTTGAGGTCAAGGCCACTGACCTGATATTAGCCAGGTTTAAGGAGCAAGGAAAGGGAAACTTACAGTGTCCTTAGACCCTCAGGGCCATAGTCGCGCAAAAGGCCCTCGCCGAGGTCACCCTGTGCCAGACTCAACTTGGTCTTGCATGCATCCAGCTCCGCAATGCTGGTCTGCATCCGCGACCGATGAATCTCGCACTCGGCGTTCATCTCCTTGATCTCGGCGGCCTGGCTCTTCGCATTGGTGTCGGCGGCCTGGAGTCGGTGCTTGAGCTTGCCAACCTCGCCAGCCTTGTTCTTCTGCGCCGCCTCGGACACCTCCAGCTTCTCCTTCATCTGCACGACCTCCTTCTCCATCGTCTCCACCGCGACCTTGTTTGACTCGTACGTCTTGTACTTCTGCTCGAACTCGGCGAACAGCGTCTCCGTCTTTGCATTGGCCTGAGCCTTGTGGTCGGAGAACTCGCGCACGACCTTGTCGTTGAACTCGCGCAGTCGCTGGTTCTCTCCGCTCTTGGCCTCGAGCTCTAGCTCGAGCGCCCTCCTCCCCTCGACCGACTTCTCGTAGTCCTGAATAGCGTCGACATCCTTGGTAACCTCCTTGGCCAGAGCTAGGAGTTGCCAGAGCTTAGACTGCTTGGTAGGGGCGGTCTTTTCGGAAGCATGGTTACCCTGGCTACCATTTGTACTTTTGGTCTTTGGTTCCGCCATGATCCAACTGTGAGGGAGGGTGTGAGACACGGTAGGATTGCTGATCAAAGTTCAATTCCTCCTCCGCCGTTGCCCATTTTAAAGGGCGTCACATTTCGCTCTTCTCTCCCCAAAATGACCCAACCCGAGTGCTACAAGAGCCTCATCCCCCCGGTTCTCGACTCAAAGGACAACTCATCAACGCACGACGCCTCCAATCTTCCCAGCCTGTCATCACCCCCCATCTCATCCCACCATCCATTCTCACTGGCTAAACCTCCAACGCTCACGCCCAATCGTCCCAAAAGTCGGGCTGGACCGCATCGGTTCGGCGTTACACGGCACGCGGGGTAAGCCCAATCGCGGTCCATGCAAGACACGAATGCCACATAGTGCGGTTGCCTTGTTTTTCAAATAAGGCTCTGGGGATAAAAGAGATGAGGCTGCAGGGGTTTCGCTTGTAATATGCCGTAATAACTCTGTAGGTGTCTGGTCTTGAGGCGGCCGATTCTCTGTCGATTATCGGACGAGTGGCTATCCTCGTCATGGGTAGAAGAGACGGTCATTGCCTTGCTCGTATGATAAGACTCAATGCGAGTTTCAACTCTGCCGCCTCACCGGTCAGGCTCAGTCATACCACCAGCCGTCTTGTCGAGCGGGCGCCTATCACCTGCTCTCATTGATAACTAGACTTATCGAAGAGGTACAGCTCTACCGATTCCGGATCAGCGCCAAGAACAGGCAACAGTAGTACCTGTTTATGCAGTGTCTCCCAGCCCTCCATCTCCATCAACTCAAACAGCGCTTCCTCGTCGGCATGGCGGGGCTTCGTGGCAAGGAAGACCTTGGTTGTGAAAGGCTCGCCCTTCATCTGCTTCAGATTGGAGGAATGGATGGCCGACAGAGTCTCCACTAATGCTGGAAGCATGTCGACGTTGTAGGTACAATCGGAGAGAATCACCAAATCCCAAGGACGTGACCCGGCTTCCTTGCCAAATTTCCCTTCTCTGCCATACTCCCAATCCAAGTTCTCGTAAAGCATTCGGACTTGCGAGTCCGTCGGCGTTGTTGACTCCGGTTGAAGACGTGAGATGTTTGACCGGGCCCGGACTTCCGCCTCTTGAAGATCGGTCATGAGAATCGTGCACTCGCTCGAAGAAAGCTTGGGGAACACGGTCCCAAGCCCGACACCCAATATCCCGACACCACAACCCAATTCCAGGATGTTGATCGTCTTCTGGCAGCCGAGTGTGTTCCACAGTGCTCTGATGCATGGTTGCTGACTGGACTCGCTGTCGGGAGCGGTCTCGATCCCCGCAATCGCGCAAAGCGCCACCACGCCGGCATCCCAGACGTGGCGTGCGATGCTCTCCCCAATCTCTTCCTCCACCTCGACATACCCGAAGCCGGTGGGAGAATCGGTCACCTGAAGTCGCCGCATGGCCACGTCTGTTTCGCCGCCAGACGGATTCAGTGAAACCCACGCCGGCATCACTGCTCCCATCCTAGCCGCCTCCCTCCGATACCTCGGTCTCTCCGATGCCATGGCCAGAATTCTTGCGACTCCGTCTGCTGTTTGAGACGGCTCTGATGCCCGGACACAAATCTGAATCCTAGCCCCAGCTTGGATAGCTCGTTCAAAAGCAAAGGGAAGGGCGATGGTAGGTTTTGCTACGCGCATCCCTGGCTCCCAGTACAGCCGTCCCGGGTCTGAGAGGAGCCATGTTGAAGTGCCTCCGGCGGATGACGCTGAAGCAACGACCTGGAGGTCAAGGAGCTTCTCTGGGTAAAGAAATGAGTCGCCTAGGTCCGTCGTGATGGTAAAGAGAAGCTGGATCTGAAGCCTGCTGCCGCCGCCAGGCGCCAGCTTGGGAGCTCGAAGAAAGCGAACGTAGTGCATCGTCAAATGATGTTGGGCTGATCTGGGTGAGTTGGGCGACGCTGATGAGACACTCTAACCGGTACCGATATCTACTCAATTATAGAAGACTCCGCTTTGTCTAGAAAGTCAGCGCTGGATTGCAAGGAACTCTGTCGTCATAGGACACCCTTTAAATGGTGAGATTGACGGTGGCATGCTCCTTGAGGAAATTAGTTTGGCTACGCGAGAAGCATGCTTAGTCATCACGTGATAGTCTCCTTGAATGCTCGTCTCATTCTTCAACCAAAAACTAGTCTATTAGTATTGAACCAAAAGTGATTAAAAACTTGAACAAATGACTTGCTACCTTTTATTTCGGAGAAGCAATCTGGAAGAAAATCCCTTCATAAATCGTGCGTGCAACAACAAAAATGTTGCCCCAGGTATCTATCTACCTGGAAGACACCAAAGTTGCCTGGATAATCACTTACATGACCTGAGAATATTGATGATAGTCGAAAGAGCAGCAGTTCAAAAGATCTTACCACCTTATTCACCATGATAAAGTGACATCCTTATTTCCTAGGAGCTGTTTGCTCACATGTGTTGTCAATGATGAAGTGAGACACATCCACAAAGCCCCTTCCAAAGCTGGCCAGATTCATTTCCACCATTAATTAATTCAGCTCTACTGTTACGCCCTTGTTTTAGACTGTTTTTGATTGTGACTGAATAGTGCAAGTTTCCAGTAACATGGTTTGCCCTGAGAGATGTATTGGATTCTTGAATCAACCCGAACTTCGAGGCGAACATTGACTTTTCGGCGATTCAGGAGTTGCCTTCTGCACTTATCACACGTTTCTCAATCACCTAGTGACATCAAGCTTTTCTCTCCTGACTAGTTAGATTATTTCTCTATACAGGGGCATCAGTACTCAAGTTTCCTATAAACACATTCAAGCCACAGTATCCACGTTGTGTGAATCGACGCATCGTTTACTCCATTTGCCAAACACCCACGCTTCAGGCTTAGGTCAAGTCAGGTTCTTCTAACCGAAGATTGATCTCCGGTGCTGTAACTTTAGACCAATGCAAAGCTGTGAGAGTGGGTGGAAGACGCTGACGATTTTCAAGTTGGCAAGACCGAGGCAAACCTAAACCTTCCTAATCGCCACTTGATGTAATAAATTGGGTCTTAAGAACTACTTGCCAGACCCCCATTTCTGTCGTTCTACTTATGGCATTCTCAGGGCAGGACGAGCCTCATGAATATGCACAAGATCCGACTTCTCGCTCGCATCGAGGGCATTGAGAGGCCGCGATATTTGTAGATTCTAGCCCCAGTCAATATCTTGAAGTAGATTGATGCAACGAAATAGATGGCATACAGTAGACCAAACAGCATCCCAATATCTTGGTTTGCGCCGATGTCGCAACTTGTGTCTGTCTTTACAAACCGTCTGGTCTCTCTCTGACCTTGACATCAACCCAAAAACCGTATCCTCAACCACGCATGCCGGATACAGAAAACGAGTGAGCTTAAGCCAGCATCCAGGAGAGCTATCGAGTTAGTGTTGGGGTAGACGCAGAGATAGACGTCTTCCCTTAGCGTATAGCGTCAGCAGCTTCACCTCCCGACTACAACAATGACTCCCACTTGCTCAAGGTCTTTGCTTATAACTCAAGCATAGCATTGCGCACCACAGTTACAGTATACCTTCGTATACTTCGTCTTTATCGCTAGCTACCGCGGAGCAGTTGCGTGCCACCTTGCGCACAAAGTCATGGTTCGGCTTCGACCTAGACGAAACCCTGCACGAGTTCCGCGCAGCCAGTCGCGCAGCAACGACTCATTGCCCCGTCCTAATCGCACAAGAAAGCCTCGGGTTATCACTAGAAGCACTTGACACTTGTTATCAAGAGGTTCTTGGACAAGGGACTTCGAACGCCTTTGTGGATGGGAAAACCTCTCACGACTACCGCCGAGAGTGATTTTCCGCAACGCTGGATCATTTCGAGCTGAGCTACGGACTACTTGACGATCTCTTGGCGTCCTATGAGCGCGTACTTGTCGAAAATCCGAACCCCAAGCCAGGTGCATTATCGCTACTCGCGGCCATCAAGTCCTCTAGCAGGAAGGTAGCGATGATCACGGAAGGCCCGCAGGATGCGCAAGAGCGAGCGTTGAGAGACCTAGGTATCGGCAGGCACGTGGACTGCCTTGCTACGACAAACCGTTTCGGCGTTTCAAAGACCACGGGGTTCTTCAAAAAGGTACTGGATCATTTGTCTATCGAAGACCATGAGATTGTATATGTTGGGGACTCTGTGGAACGGGATATCGCGCCGGCGACTACTCCGTACGGAGGGGATATTTTCCATTCACTTGAATGAAAAGCACCCTTTCCGGCTCATACTGAATCCCGACACGGTCAATTCTTTGGAGGTCTTGGAGGGTTTGTTGATGCCTTCTAACCAAAGTTAAGAGCCGGGGTTGTCAATTAGGATATACAAGCCGTACTGAACTGTCGGTGCGGCATACATATAATTCCTATACTTAATAATCAGACTCTCCCATTGGAATCGCAGAGATGCGTGAACTCACTTATCCATCACCGAGTTCGTCCTAGCCCGTCAAACGAGCAACCTCTACACCTAATGCGTGCGGGCGTTTGTTCCGGCCGGCCCGTCCCGGCGAGGACATTCCAGATCCCGGGTTCATTTCGTTTACCGGCTCGAAGGTTTTGGACGGATTACAGGCTATGATGCCGGCATCCCTGTCCGCTGATAATCATGACCTGGGTGGGAATTGGCCACGGGTTACGGAGTAAAAGCCAGGGAGTAGTATTGCAGCTGCACGACACCCTCCATCCGGCGACTGCAACAGCCAACCCATGACCCCGGGCTGCCGAGGTCGTTGGTCGGCACAAGCGCGCATGGGCTGGCTGCTCCTCGAATATGATCAGTGGTTTTTAGTTTTTTCCTGCCACCTGGCAGCGACAGAGGTTCCCACAGGCATCTATCCCACCTACCCTGGTGGCACAGATTCTTACGAGTTGTATTCGTGAACCGTGCTTCGTACGTCGCAGTGCCGGGTCTGAGAATACACAGTTGCGTTGCGCATCTTGCTAAGAATAGCTTTTCGTCCTTCGTAACTCAGATCCAAAACCGAAGTACCGACAATGAAACCCCACGATGCACACAGTCTTACCTTTGCCCTGCCCCCGGTGTCTCTTCAATCCGCACAGGAAGCACGATGCAAACACGCTGACGTTATGCCGGGCCGCAAAGAGACAGAGACAAGACAGAAAGGGTGGGCATGCGAGCAGAAGTGGGTTACATCGCAAAGCACTCGCAACTCAATCCAATACCACCCGACGGCCAAACCTGCACGGTCAGCAGAAGGCTGCAAGATGGCTCCCGGGCCCGCGGGGGCGTGGAAGTATTGGCCGAAGTATCACCCAAAAATAATGGCTGCGGCGCGCTGAGGCCCGTGAACTGCCACCCCCGCGGGCACTGTGACGGCTGTCTGTCTCTCTGTCTCTCTCTCTCTCTCTCTGTCTCTCTCTCTCTCTCTCTCTCTCTCTCTCTCTCTCTCTCTCTCTCTCTCTCTCTCTCTCTCGATGTGATCCGTCCGCGATACTGCGCCGAGCTTGCTACTATCACCATGCAAGGCGCCTCTCGGCACTTTAGGCTTTGGCCGTGCAAATGTGCCACGAGTCAATTACGACCATTGGCATGCATTGGCATGCACACCGAATCGCGTGCTCATTGGGCGTCACGGCCCCCCAAGGGAAAAGAAAAAGAGAAAAAAAGAAAACAAAAAACGCCCATGTCTTGTCTCAGTGCACCCTTGCGGCCATCGCCGCACTTTCGTTTCCCGGCCGTTTTAAGCGCCCAACCAAACCCAACCCAGGGAGGGAGGGAGGCGTGTTGGACATGGGCTAGGAACTGCGCGCAGTGTGCTATCACACCGTCGGAAGGCGGGAATAAGGGCCTGGATCAGCCATTTGCAGCACCTGACTGTGTTCTGGGAAACACGACATGCCGGCGTCTTGGTGGTACCACCTAATTACCAGCCCAGCGCTCTCATCACATGTGCGCAAGCCATGCCACAGGGACATGGAAACAATGGGACGGGCCGACCATGGAAGAGGAGAACGAACGGCCTGGTCTGGCCACTCTGCGAACGAGTACCAAACTCGAGACTTTGCTCGCCAACCGGGCCAAGGCAAGGGGCGTGTTCCTCGTAAACGATCAATCAACTCGGGCCCCTGGCATGCCATCGGCCTTCTCCCTGCGCTGCGGATAGCTCCGTAGGCATTCATATTGCCGTGTGTTCGTTCACCGTGCCTCACCGAGATAGCGCCCATCCGTCCTACGATTCCGTACTACCGTCGACTCTAGTCTAGAAACCTGCGGGTGATGTCGCCCCCAAATCCCCAACCACCCTCCAGCACGTGGGGAAGGTCGAGAAGCACTTCCTTCTCCCAGCTTCAGCCTTTCGCATCCCGTGCTCCGGTGATTGGTGTCGTAGCCGCTTACTCGAGACACCCTCCAGGGTTATCAACCTTTGTGATCAAACATCACAGCCCGTACTGTGCGTGTGTGTGCGCATGTGCGTGTGTGTGTGCTTGTGTGCCTATTCCCAGCCACCCTTACGAAACACGGCACAACACTTACACCGACGACACCTCCTCCCACCACAACGCGGATGGGGGGCCGGAATGAGAAACACCACAACAAACCGACCGAAAAGAAAAGAAGGGGGAAAAAAGGTTCAGCCCCGCCCGTGTTACCGTTCCGTGCGTAGATGATGCGTGCCACCGCGATGGCTTGCTGCTGGATAGAGCGAGACAATCGGCGGCGCCAGCTTCCCCCCGCGGCGCTGCAGGGCGACCGAAGCAAACTTCGGGCTGCCTACTAGTAAATCAGTTGGGCTGCGTTCCAAACAAAAAGGCCAGTGCGCGTGAACAGAGCTTGTTGAACAGATGTCCGGTTCGGAAGCACGTCCAAAGTGAGATTATGGATCAGAGAGGAGAGTTCTCGGCACGGTTGGTGGCTGGTTTTCAAACAACCCGGCCGAAGTCTCGTTGCATCTCGGTAGCTTAATAAGTCATCGGGGTACATTCTAGATTCAGTACTGCGTATTCACAGGGCGATAATCTCTGTAATTACTATTGCAAATCCATGGAAACGATACGAATAGAGAGGACGGCCCATCTAGAAACCAACTGACAAATCACCAGATGGCAAAGTCCTGCATTCTCATCACAAGTCCAATTCCACGAGCATTTCACTCAACGACTTATGTCCACTCAATCAATGACTTATGGAGATGCAGACCCCCCGCCCACAACTCCTCAAGGCGCCCGCCCGCAGTCCACAAGTCGAAATGCCAAACTCCACATTTCCTGTTCAATCGTTCAAGAAAAATGAAACACTGTACCCTGACGATCTCTCAGCTAAACGTTGATCACTATTCACTAACCTGTTGGCGTGCCCCCCTCTCTCGGTATTTTACCTACCAATGCCAAAGATCCCAGTGCTTCCCCGCCCGACCGAACGTCATCGGATCGTCCGGTTTTCAAATCCGCAATTAATTACGGGGTTGCGGAGTGTAGAACCTCGACGTCTTCACAGACCACCAAACGAGAGTCCCCCTGTCCTCCAATATTGGTACCACAGAACATGTTGAAAATTCAAACACACGTTCCATGTCCATTAATCTTGCATCATTGCTTCCAGTAGCCCATCCGCCCGAGCGCCCAAACAAGAATGGCCCCTGGCTCTTCTGTCGTGCATGACGCATCTCTTCAGGGGAGCCCAGCAATGACCTCATCCCTACAGGCATTCATCCCCTAGGCCACCTTCAAGGTATGCCTCAACAAGATCCGCCCAGCCCAAACTACCCAATACGAACCCTTCCTCTGCACGGGGCGACCTCAGTGAGAACGAGAGGGGCGTGGTATGTCGTCTCGGCTAGGGTCATGAATTGGCGAATCGACGGACGAAATCCATAGAAGCTCGGAAGATGACAGATTCCGCCCAACATTCAACAAAGTAATCACTAATTTACCATCACACAAGTCACAAGGCAAAGAGAGAACACACTTCGCTAAATTCTAAAAATTCAATTCAAAAGCCACAACTTCTTCGACATGGTATAGCTAACGGCCTCAAAAGGAACCCTAACTCCTTCCTCATGCTCAAGGGCACGTTCAAACATTCCAAACCAAGCGTGAGGTTCCAAGTGTAAATAAAAGACGAGTCCTCCAATAATCCATATTACCGTGTAGTAATTTCGCATTCCACCGATCTAAGTGCCAATCACTTTTAGTATCCCAGGCGCTGTGCCGAAAAATCAAATAGCAAACCAAAACAAAGAGAAAAATAAAAAGTCACGACCTCCTTCCATCATCCACTGAGTTCGTCGTCGTCCGTCGTTGCTTCACCTTCCAACCGCTCGCGACCTTCCAAACGGAAAAACAGTGTGGGTATCTTAAGATAGGAAAAAGCCCCTTGGTCGATGACCCTCCTCCGCGCGCGCGTGCATTGCTGGTGGTACAGGTCGTCCCTTGATTCTTTGTCGTGGGACAAACGAATCCGCTCTCCAGGGACGAATAACGTTAAAGATAAGGAAATCCATGTGGCGCATAATCCAAACGGAGATCCAGAAAGAAAATGAGGTAGTGTACAGTCTTTGTAGGCCTTTCCAATCCATGGGGGGGGGGTTGGGTTCTTCTGCTGGCCGGGTCAAAGGCTCCTCGGGTATGTAGAGAGAACAAGAAAGGAAAGCAAACAGGTCCAGGTAGATCCATGGGTAGTCCGTTTATTTGGTGGGGTTCCGGAGGATCTCCTCACAGTTAGCGTCGAACCGGAGATTGAAGAGACGGACGTTCTGCATGAACTTCTCCGTCTTGGCCAGCTCTCTGTCCCGACCAAAGAGGGTCTCGACGAATTCGACACCGGCATTCTTGCCGAGTCCAGACTGCTTTCTCTTAGCAGCTTTGAGCATGGGTGCCTCGCAAGCCTTGAGAAGGGTCCTGAGCTTCTCAGTAAGGCGCTCGCCGCCCTCGATAAACTCCTCGACGAGATCACGGTTCTCTGCGCTGCGCACTCGGCCAACGATCTCGTCAGCTCGCTTCACCTTGCCAGCCAGTTGGATGAGAAGGAGCCAAAGCTCTCCAGCCATGTCAGAGATGGGAGTGGCCGGGCCCTGGTAGTAAACGGTCCAATCGTAGATCCACTTGCCAAGGCTGTTGGCATCGAACACGCTACCTAGAAGCAGAATGGGCTCCTCGGTGGGATCCCAGTTCTTTAGTGAGTAGCCAGTAGGGATCCGGTACTTCCGAGCATCGGCATCGGTGGCCTTGGGTGAGGGAGGTGGAGGCTTAGCCCGTTGGGTGCTGACGGGTCGGACGGTCTGAGGCCGAGGAGGGGGAACGGCGGTAGAAGAGCGTCGGGTGTGTGAGAAGCTAGTGGGCGGGCGAGTGTGAGGTGGGTGAGGCGATTGGTGCGCAGGCTGCTGCTCTCGGGCGTAGAACTCATCATAGAAGGCGGCGGTCTGGGCACCCTGCAGGTAGGCGTCGAAATTAGTGTACCATCCCCCATCAAAGTCTCGAGAGTAAAGCGAGCATCTGCGCTGGTGGCGGTGGTCCTTGGACCGAGACTGTGCAGGAAGCACATAGGTGTGACCTGGAGCCTCGATGATCTCGTCCTCGTCGGATTCTCCATAAGGGGTTGAAGCCCGGACATAGGTAAACGAGGATCGCCGGTCGCGCTTGGAAAAGCGCGGAACTGGCCCTAAAGGCCTGTGCGACGAAAAATGTTTGAAACTCACATCTGCCGTGCTATATTGCCCATTGCTGTTGTAGCGGGGGGAATCCTTAGGAGGCCGCGGGCTGAAGTCGCCAGTCCCAGTCTGGGAGTAGCTGTTGAAGCGTCCGTGTGCTGCGCGGGTGGCGGGGCGACGCGGGGTCGTCTCGGCCCAGGTGGGCCGGGGCGACGGGGTGGGAGTTGCAGACGACATCCTCGTGTAGACGCTGTCGTAGTCGTGGATCGGAGTCGATCCTGGAGTTCGTGGTGAAGGGTAGCTCATGATCCTATGCTCTTGCGATGTCCAACTGACATCCGTGTGAAAAAAGTGGAAACCGCTCTCCTCCCTAGCAGTTGGCGGTGTTGAGGTTGTTTGTTGTATGATCGAGGGTTGACTTGTTTGTGGATTTTGTGTGGTTTTTTATATGTTGAGATGGGGTCGAGTGTTCGTCGACACTGCGGTGTGAGAAGCTTGTTCTACAGTGCGCAGTCAACTTGTTTTCAGAACGCGAGGGAAAGAGGCGCCCAAGATGAAGTGATCGGTAGAAGCCCGTCACCTCGGTATGTAGTCGGAGGGAAAAGGGTTAGAGAAATGTCTTGCTACGGCGAACATGACCGGTGTGTAATATATCTTTCCTCCTTGGAGGCTGTCGAAGCCAGGTCCCGTGGAACGTGGTCGTTGTGACGAGAAGACGCTGGACGCTTCACGGAGCACCAGCTGAAGTGTTCGGTGAAAAGAGTGATGACGTCGGCACGGACGTGCTGGCGAAGCTGGAAGTTGTTGTTGGTGAAAATTTGTAATTGGCAAGCGCCAAGATGCTGAAAGGAGAGGAGGAGAGGAGGTTGGAGCGGGCGTATGTATCGCTATATATTATTCTAGGCTTGGTGATTGTGTGTGTGGGCACGCTTCACTCCCAAGCGGGCTCCGACTGGGGGTGTGAAGGAGGGTGGGAAAATATGGATGGGAGGGGCGACCACGCCGGTATGCAACAGGGGTTAAAGGGAAGGTGCAGGGGGTGTGCGTACCGTATGGATATCCCCTGCTCACAGGGGGTAGGAGCGGAGGAGGAAAAGGGTGTTGGGGTGGTACTCGAACCTGCTCCTGCTGTGTTTGGCGCTCTAGGGAACCAGCAGGGCAGGCAGAGGGAACTGAACAGGCAGTAACTCTTCGTCGTCCCGCCACAGGGTACGTACCCTTACACAGATGACTCGGAGGGTCGCAGGTGTGTGTTTAGAGGTGTTTAGTCACTTCCACAGAAGATTCGGGGGGCGCAGCTGCACGGTGTGCGCCGCACTGTCCCCGCGACTTTGTTTTGCTGCTGGATGACGACAGTGACACACCTTGTCGCTGCACCTCGTCGCTGCGCTTCGCGGCACTGAGGGGGCACTGCAATGCACTGCAATGCGCTGTGCTGAATGCTGAGCTGTGACGCGCTGTGCTCTGCTGCGCTCCGCTGCCAAAGGATTTTTTTTTTGGGTGCGTTTTCTCGAGTTGGCTTTGCAATCCAAGTCCCTCCAGCCACGAGCGACCCAATCCTCTTGTTGGGCGCGACTCTGGTCGCTTCCACTGGCTACTGGCTCTCGCTCGACGATTCAGCTTCAGGTGATGAGTCAACCCTTTGATGAGACTGAGCAAATCCCAATGCTGATTGATGAGGTCGACGGAAAAGGGGGGCTTCAATGGCCCGAATTGTGTGCGCGATGACAGGAGTCCCCGCCAGAAAACGGGGAAAAAGGAGAGCCGGGCACAAACAGTGGCAGCGCCCAACAGGCTCAACAGGCTCAACAGGCAAATCTCGCTGGCGAGATCAGTGCGATAGCAGGGCTTGCAGGGCAAGGGCGCTGTGTGGCGGATCCGACTTCCACTTCAGCTAAGCATTCATGGACGGGGGTGCCTGTAGCCCGGGAATGTGTGCTCTGCGCTCTGTGCTCTGAACACAAACCCACAGACGACTCTCGCAACCTCGCACACAATAACAATTTCTTCGTACCAAGTACACTCGTTCCCGTCTCGTTGCTTTTCGCTTTCTCGCTTCGTCTCAGAGTGACAAGAAAATCCAGCCACCAGGCGCAAGGGTGGAGGAGCGGCAGACGGTGAAGCCTCCAGATGCAGCCAGAGGTGAAAAATTCAACTCGTGCTTTGCTTTTTGCAACTTCCCGTTCCCCTCTTGCAGCCCAGTCTGGGCCTGAAGCCCGCCGTGATGAGAACTGATCAAAGATGCCTAACAGAAGGCCTGGAAACGCCGCTCCGAAAAGGCCACCCTGGAGCGGATCCAATGCCTCTCTTCCTCAGTGCTCTCCACCGAAGTGCCAGTCAAATTTACCAGTGGGGAGTAAGCGAGATGAGGGGCCCTGGGATAGATTCCTATCGCCCGCCGTCCCGGATGTCCGCAAAGCGTTCCGGTGAAAATTTTTCCTTCTCCTTGGACTTCTAGGCGCGCGCCGGCGGCAAGACAAGACAGGGGGTCACAAAGGCCTGCAGCGGACTGCAGAACGACGAGGAGGCTCGGTGTGATTCAGAATTTCAGACGGCGCCCCGGTTGAGCGGTTGGTGCACCCCTGACCCTGGCGTACTATAGTAGTGCCTCCGTCACAACGGGTACGGATAAGAAAGGGCCTGGTGGTCGTGGACTCCGTACGGAGTACCGGTATTGTAGTTGCAGCCTTGCTCCAGCACGGAGAAATACGAGCTGACGCAACGGGCCAACCAGGATAACCTTCGAAGCTGGCGACTGGGAGTGAAGCCTCTTTTAATAAATACCTTGCAAACACGGGTTCCTTGACGTAAGTGCGGCACGAAACTAGCGACGATGGCTCTTACACAAAGCCCACAGACTCGGGTTGAGGTCGCTTTCGCTTTCGCTTCAGAAGGCGTATCCTCGAGAAGAAAACAAACAAACAGTAGCCAGCGGGGCTAGAATAGGTGATCGCGAACAAGCGATTAGGACGCGACACTTGCGTACGCGCCTGGATGGGCGCTTGTTCTTATAAGCGTCCAGCAAGGCCGCAACAGCAGGCAGCCAGCCTCGAGATCACGCTGGCGACGACAGCCGACTAAGAGCAGTGCAGGCGTATGCGTTCACGACCAGATGGTGATGACGACGTCGCAGAGAATGCGCAGATGACGGATGCAGGGAAACGGATTGAGAAAACGTGGGGAAACGTGGACGGCCTTTATCTACCTATCAGCCGCCCACATTGACCTGCCACGCGGAACACTTCTGGATAACACACACGCATACATCATCAGCCAGGTTTTCGTGTTTTCGGTCGCCTTTCCCATGAAGCGTCTCGCTACCTATGCAAGTGTGGCACGCTGTGTGATAGGCGCCCATCTTTCAATTCATCACACCCACCTTGTCAACCAGAACCAAGTTCACGACTGTCAGAGGAGGGGTTGATCATCACATGCATGGTCAACTAGTGTGATTGGAGTCTTGGAGTCTTCTGACGAATATTTCCTGGGATTTATCCGCCGATTGGCCATTGCGGATTTTCCAGGCGGAAGTTGTACGTCTCGTGCGGAGTTGTTGCCCGGCCTTACCGGTTCTAAGCTCTGATCCAGGCTTTTTTTGCGGCCCGTCAGGCTTCTCGGCCAGGGTGACAAAGAAGCGAAGCGAAGCGAAGAAAAGAAAAGAAAAGAAAAGAAAAGAAAAGAAAAGAAAAGAAAACCCGAGTAACGTCCATGGTGGAAGGCAACCCTAGTCTAAAACTCCAAATCGAAGCCCTCTTTCCCCAGGCAGCCCTAGTGATGGGTGCAACATGACGGATAGGGCGAGCAATGAGCATCTCGATACCGGAGGACGCCAAATGCGAAGAAGGACAGCACCGGGAAGTGGGAAACCCCACCCCTGCATTAGCGACCAAAGCATCAGTAACGTCGTCGTGGATGGATCATGGAGTTTAGTTTGGCGCGACGGCGATGCATCGTCCAATCCTCGTGGATGATGCGGATGCAACGACTGCAGACGGCGAACGGCAAACCAGATTGGCCTAGACTGACTTCTCCGCACGGCGGGGAAGGGAAGGGCAAGATGGAGACATCGTGCATTGGGTGCATATCCTCGGTACTCTGTCCTGTTGGTGCATGTTCAACCCTGCACCGGAGCGGCGGCTCGCGAATGGGGTCGTTTCCAGCGGGTGTGATGGATGCGATACGACAGCTTTATCCAGAGGCGGACAAGCGCGCTCCGACCCGTCACCCGTCGCCGTCGCCGTCGCGGGCCTTCAACCCACCATTCATCCACAACCATCATCCCCGCCATTCAATTCCACATCGCGACATGCTAGGACGGCACTAGGTCGTCCAAAGAACATTTCCACTCGATCCAGCAGCAGGCCGTACATATCCACACCAAACAAGTTCTGACAGTGAGGCTCCATTGTCATACTACTTGCAAAAAAGGGTCTCCCGTATCGCACACGAAAACAAAACCACCGTCTTTCTTTCCTGTGGAGCCCCATTCTTATGTCGGCTGAGATTGGCCTCGGCCGCCCTGCACCCTGACCCTTTTTGCCTCTCTATTGGCCACCCCAGACCTAGAGGACAAGAAACCGGGCACAGGCGACTCGGAGAGTCAGTTAGAGCACGCTTCACCAACTTCTGGAGCTGATTCGTCACAATGCTGGATGCCATGGATGACATAGACCCGCGGATTGGAATGTGAGGCGGTGTCTCATCGGCTCACCATCTCGGCCCATCTTGGATTCCCATGCCGTGGCCATCTAATTATCTACCTGCCCTCTTTGTCTGGTCTCAGATCTATCTGGCACATTGTTAAACACATTCTTTCTTGCATCTTCCACCCGTGGCCAGATCTCTGAAGGCACCGGCCAACCCGGCCAATCCAGCCGACCAACAACGCTAACACCCAACCGAAAAGACATGGCACAGGCTGTTTTACCTTACTCACTCATCCGTGCTCTGTCCGAATACTCCATCCAGCTCAACTGGTTCTATTAAGAAGCAGCTTATAACGGACGAGTCGCATACCGCACCGTATTCGCCATCATTCCCACGATACAGAAAACGGGTCTAAATGTGCGCCAACAGCTTCATTGTGCACTAAAGGCGTCCTCCGGGTTTTGTTGAGTCCTGTCAATAACGCTCCGTTGATCCATGATCCCAGGCCATTCATTACGGGTCCTCATGGTCATTACCCGCGAATTTCAAATCGACTCTGGGGATGTGCGTACCGAGAGCTGCCTGCGCCCCAGATACAAGGGGTCCCCAGGACCTCACCGACACGACCATGACGACGGGCCCATGGATATGCCCTGGATGCCACGGATTCGGACCGGGACTGGGGCTAGAGCAGCTGGAGAAAAATCCTGGAGCCGGAGATGGAGCGCGCGGATACCTGTCAGCCGCACCATCAAAGCCGTCTCTCGGAGTCGTCCAGGGGGGCCCCCGTCCCATGCGCCAACTCGCGTGCCTGCGTCCCAGAAGACGGTCACTGAGGTTTAGCGGCCCTCCCAGCGGCTCCAGGCCCTAATGCACCGCAATGACAGCGGCCCAGCGATCCAGCAGCGGGACTCGACCGGACGCGGGGAGTCCTTGAGGACGGCATACCCAGTGGATACGCGGGTAACGGACCACCACCCGGCGAGCCCACAGCAAAACCCATGGACCAAGGATCATGGATGGCCAGCCTTGTCCGCAATCTGGGTAATTTTGTTCGGGATCCGCATATTCTTTTTTAGTTTTTAGGAGCCGGAGTGGTGACTCTTAAGTCCTAGCCAGACGGCTACCCATGAGACGGACGGGCAGCTTCAGCACCAACACAGGTAGAGCAGCATCCATCTCTCCGTCCATCAATCCATCCAGTCATCCATGACTCCTCCATTACTAACACACGCTCGCAGAACAAGCTCAACGTCAAACGCCCGGTCAAGCTCCGTGAAGTACGTGTACAGTCCTCCGGCCGAGACTCAGACGCTCGGTCTGGGCTCCCTCACCTTACTTTCCTGTCTCTGGGCCCGAGATTAAGGCCACGACGATGGGTCGATGGGGAAACGGCACCCTCTCACACACCAGAGTGAGTGGCAGAGGTGGCAGAGACACACACTACTCCAAAGACGCACACCCCCCCCTGTCACCCGTTGGGAGCCTGGTAAATGATAATCGCAGCCCAACGTCAACGACGCAATATTCTGCTGAGCACCATGTTTCGCACACTAATAATAAGAACGCCAGCAACGACGCAATCCTGCTCGCCCTTGCAATCGCCGCTCCCTGCTGGCATGCGTCACACAGCCGCCGGCTGCAGTCATTCGCTGCGTCGTGGCCATCCCACCTCGGCTGCCAGACAAGAAGAGACCAGGCACCGACCTCCAGCCGCGCATTGGTTGTGCCTTGCGTGAAGGACCCTGACAGGTTCTACCGAGTCCAGAGAAGCCCTGCAGGCCAGAGGGAGCAAAAAAAAAAAAAAAAAAAGAAGAAATTTGCGTCCCTGGTCAGAGAGAGACAGTGCGTGCTTCGTCTCGCCTGCTGGTTGGGTTTGGGTTGGGTTGCGCGCAGGGTTGGCCAGGGCTTTTTGCTCGGATTTCTAAGACCAAGACCAGATGAGAGGGCCAAAGCAAAGCCACACGCAAGGGCTTCCCTTCCCGTCTTTTGCTTCACTCACTCCCTGCACGCCCTGTCATATTCCTTCTCGGTCGGTATTGAACTTCATACTGTACAGTGCGCAGCAAAGCAAACCAAAGGACCCGGCCGAATGTCTCCGGCCGGCGGCCTGCCTTCCATGTTGGCGGCGTGTGCTCCAAGTTTACTTACAGTACGAAGTACAACCATGTTTAGATGGCTCGTTCCATCACAATTCCCGGACAGTAATCAATCAACGAATCTCCTAGGCAGCCCCGGACAGACACCCCGGCCAGCACACCAGGTCGAGCAACGTTTAGAAGACGAAAATTTTTGTTGTTTTTCTTTTGGCGGCAAACTATCTACGTCGCGGGATCCCTTTTCGCCGAGACTCATCAAACAAGCCCTGCCTCGACTATTCGCGTTCCCGAAACCTCGTCCTCGTCCTCGTCCTCGCTCTTCGCACTAATAAATAACTAGCTCTCGCCCGGCCGTTCGTTGTCCGAAGATACCGGCCCCGTAGTTATCACCCAGCCATCACCGTGGCTTTGCGCCGATGCGATGACGAAAAGAACGACCCTCTGGCCATGGCGTCGGCTTCGACGGGAGATGTGACTCATAATAAGCACCCAGCTCCTCCTCTTGGCCCTCTCCCGTTGTCAATGGACATCTGCACCCTTATGTATCTTCTCCCAACGAACGGTCGCGTTTGCTGTATTGATGTCCAAACACCCGCTCGCCCCGTCATGTCGGGCCCGCCCTGCACCCCATCCTAGCTGCCGATTGGCACCCACTCACACACACAGCCCAGTAGTGAGGAAGTCCGCAGCATGTACACGTCGCTGCACGCATGGAAAACAAGGCGACCGCAAGATCCAGGCCAAGCAGAGCCTGGGAGAACGGCCACCAAGGTTGAGGTGTGCCAACCAACATCTCGACCTCTTCTCCAGACACCACACCCATGGCCAGAAACAGGCGGCCAAGAAAGTGGCCGCGGGCACGGTTCCACCAAACCCTTCTCCCTGTACCCTTGACGGGGCTGGCCTTGTTGGCGGCGTCTTGTCTACCCTAACCCAACCGCTTGCCTCTATTCGCTGCCCTCACCGAAATATCGAAAACCACACAACCCGCCCTCCGTGCCTCCCTAGTTCTATGAGTAACCCCTCCAAAAATAGGGCCCTCACGACCGCCCTTTCGCCAGTGCCCCTCCATCGCCATTGACGTACCCAACAAGCCAACTCAACAGCGCTCACCGACTCTTCACAGGAGAGGGCGTTGCTCGGCTACGCGCCGATGGTGAAGCTGCCATCGCGGGGCCATTCGCAGCTATCGGCCCTGTCCTCCGATCTAGGAAAACGTTGCGTCGGAAGCGTACATGATCACACAATCCAGGACACAATGTGAGGGGAGGGGCTTGTGATGTCTGGCAGCTGTGATACCCGGACGACGGACGACGACGTGTAAGTCATGGCCCAAATGAGGGCAGCCGCAGTACAACACTGCGACGTGTGTATGCATGCTACCACGTCTGGGCCCTGAGTCCCGGGGCCGAATTATCTCTACCACTCAAGTTAATTCTTGTGCTTTGTGCGTTGCTGCAGCAAGCGACCCAAGGTTGTCCGTCCAGGGGTGTCGTTTAATGGCCGCCCACACAGTGTTCTCGCACACATCTGGGAGAGAAGACGGCAACAATCGTGCAGCTACATGCAGGCCGGGACAGACACCAAAAAAGCAAAGTGCGAAACATGGCGGTCCCCGCCGCTGGCTGCCTTCCCTCTCTCCAAGTGTCGAGGCGGCTCGGGAGATGCGACGGCCGGGTAGCGCCAGTCACTAACTAACGCAGGCAGGGGTTTGGGGGAAAGCGGGCGACGACACTATCGCGACGTTTGCTTTTTCCCACAGAAAAACATGGGCGGCGATGGGAATTTCCAGGAAGAAGGGCCCTAGAAGGGGGCGTGTGTCTCTGCGTCTGGTCAGTGTTAGGGCATGGTCCCCAGCGGAAGCCTGCATGTCGTCGGCGACAGGACGGGACAAACTAGTCGTTCAAGTCCAGGTCAGTGCCAGCAACAAGGATGCGCCGGCATGCGCTCATCGAGCTGGACTTTGACGCAGCGGAGCCAGCGACCAATCCTGTCACGATGTATGCACCGCGATGGAGCGTTGCGCTTGCATTTGCATTTGCACGTGTCGGTGACGGAAGGCAGCCCCTCCAAGATCCGGTCTTCGACTTTCAAACAGACCCGTGGTGTTATGGTGGTAAGAGTCATCGATCCTGTCCCGGCCGCCCTGGAATCCAAACGCATCTCTGCCCAGCGAGCCGCCCATCGACGCCGTTGCGGTGGCGTGGTGATAGAAGCCCTGGCCGCCTCGACGGCGACCGCCGCAGACCTGTTGTTGTCCTTGTTGTTGAGAAGACCGGAGGGGGAAAGCACTCAGGTCCCAGGGCCGCGAAGGGTTAAGGGCCAACAAACAAGGGCTGCAGATGCGTTATCTGCACCTCGGGAGCCAAACCGACATGTCCCGTCCCCCCGTCACGCCTCAGCCAGACCTTGGGTTGACAAGGACCAGTTTTTCGGTGTGCGAGATCCTGGGTCACACAGATGCAGTTCCCCTGCCGCGCCGCAGCCAATAATGTCGGCCGGGGGCGTCCTCGCAGAAACAAGGGGTTACCAGCCCTTGATTTGCTTTCCGCGCCAGGGTTCTTGTTTCTTTTCAAAAAATAAATAATGCAAATCTAATCTCAAAATATGGGTCGGAAATTCAATTCCAAAGGAACGATCCAAGGAGCTCATGGTCTGGGGCCGTGGAAGACGTTAGAAGTAAGGAGGCAGCCGACTCTGACTTCGACCTTAAACCTTAGCCATTCGTAATCAGTGGCAATCGGACATGCGCGATAGGAAGAAAAGCTTCTAAGTGTGAATGGGGCCGACACGTTGTGCGTCGTTGCCCGGTCGAGCCGCGCAAACATGACCAATTTCGTCGGCCTCGGCCCAATCTTGTTCTGCGACGTTTCCTGTGCGTGCTATTTCAGACATGCGTCTCGAGGCGAAGCTATCGATGCAATGTCGTTGGATGAGCCACGTGGGGTCCGATGTGGCGGTGCTCTCCGGGCACGTGATCCATCCACTCGGCCGGGTCCGCCACCGTCCGCCGGGGATCCACCCCGGGCATGACCTCCGTGGCATGTGATCCGGCGTGCAGACAGCTTCCCGGGTTCTTACTCGATGATTTCAAATGGTTTTCGTATTAGCCAGCACTTAAACAGTCGAACGTGACTCAGAGACTACGTATGCCATTGCGAGCTGCTATCTGTTCCCTTTTTTTTTCAGATGGCACTTCTTTGACCTTCTTGTCTTTTCCATCCTCCGCCAGAGGCCTCCTTTGCTTTTCCCCTTTTCCAATATCGCCCCCCTCGTTCGGATTGGACATCTCGCCCAACTAACTCGATATCCCCCCTGAACCGGTGACCTGAGGTTCTAAGGCTACAAGTATTTGCTGATCGGTGATTTGGTGGCGCGCTGTTTCATCTCCCGGGTGAGTCACGCCTCAGCC
Source organism: Neonectria hederae (assembly GCA_003385265.1). NCBI lineage: Eukaryota > Fungi > Ascomycota > Sordariomycetes > Hypocreales > Nectriaceae > Neonectria > Neonectria hederae. The sequence continues at coordinate 313,249 of QGQB01000109.1, forward strand.
ATCCCGTCGAGCACGCCCGTGAATTCGCTATTCGTCCGCGAAGCCGCATCGCCACCACGGCACCGCGTACATCCTCGCGACAACACAATCGCGTAGGCACGATGCCCTGACGACGACGACGATGCCGCCATGACCGAAATACCCTATCTTCGAGTGCAATTGGGTTGTGGCTAGCTGTCATGGGTCGACTGCCTAGTGCACGCTCGCACGACGGGGCTGGGTAGGCAGCAGTCATCCACGCGAGCCTCGTCCAAGCGCGACACAGCGAACGAACCAATACACGTCGAAACTCCGCGAGATCCCAGACGCGATGCGGCGGGGAGGCAAAGATTGGATGGCGACCCTGGAGAGTTTCACGTGCAGACTGAGAACCGAGTCCTTGGGAACCTCCGCGGCGTCGTGCACCGGGAGCCAATCCCTCAGATCCAGCCTCACCACCCGCGGAGTCATCTTGCTTACGGTTGCACTAGTGGTACTGCGACGTGCGAATGAACTTCGCCATCGGGATGCCGGAGTGTGTGATCCGGAGGGTTGGGGATGGTGATAGAGGGGGCAGGGTTATCGACACGCCCTGCTGGGAAGTACCGACGTGAAGATATTCGAGAGGCAAAGCAGATATCAATGGGAGATGGGGATCTCGCACTGGGTTCTCAACGGAGGCTGGGCTGTGATGGTGGTGAGAAAGGATGCAGTTGCACGGAGGGCTGGAAAGCTGAGGCTGGATGGTTGCATCGAGAACGAGCAGATGACGTGTTGGAGTTGACGATGACTACAGGATATGTCATGTGAAGTGAACGCCTTGGCTTAGATGAAGAAGTGACAGGTCTACGACACAGGTGCGGCGGAAGAGGTTGTCCAGCGATCCCACGACGGGACCTTTGTGGGTGTGAGAGCAGGTTAGGAACTCTCCGCCTTAGGACTTAACTTTCGAGGTTAACTATAACAGCGGGATGAGAAGAGGATGGCGTAAAAACCAGGCAGAAATTAGTTGCTGCGTGTAATCCGAGAAAAAGAAATCCTTCACTCTGAGTCACTACCGCGCCCAAGCGTCTGACACTTCGCGATAATACCCACCTCCTGAGCGCGACCAATTCCCGTATAACCTTGGATTTAGATTTGGTCCAAAGCGCCAAATTCGGCGTGCTTTGCCCGGTAGGTAAGTCGACGTACTGAAACTGTCTGTGCTGGGTTCATAGATTTTGGGTGTTTTGCTCTGGTGTAGGGTAGTTAACTTTCACAGCTCCCAAGACGCACAGATTTTACATACGATGTTTCTAGTTCAGTGATCAATGGATATCTGATCCCGCATACGCAGCGACATTCCTGGCATGTACAGATAAAATTTAATATGGTCGTAGACTTTTTGGGCTAGAACATTCAGTAGTTTGGGCAGTGACTGATGATCAACCCCGGACGCAATTTGACAACGGCACACCCATGTCTCACGTCTGAGCCTTTAAATTGATTGAGACCTCGAAATAAAGGCTCCAAAGTTCAAGCTGTTGAATCAGGATAAAGGGTAACAATTCAACGAAGATTTACATTTTTGCCAAGTGATTCCGGTAGAAACTACATGTATCTCAAATCATGGACTTAGTCTTCCCTCGGCTTCTCGTTATTGCACGACTTGCATAGTAGACTTGGCAGCACAACTATCTACGCATGGCGGTATGCACAGTTTTCACTCTGGGCCAAGGACTGGATTTGTATTGCTCATATGTTTTGCGATAGGTAGATTATTAGCCATTATTCGGTCAGTAGGTCTCGACAAATCCGGTCTAGCTATAGGCCCATCACACCCACTGCGCATATTTTCGATGACCTTGAAGCTCTTCTGAGAGGATAATCGAGGGAAGTACGATGGCTACTTCTATGAACTGTATAACTCGTGTGCAAGGAGGATCCTGGCACGAAGTATACTTTTACTAAGGATCAAGGCCTCAATATCGTCCTTGCGCCTCTATGTGATCACTGATGCACTTTGACTAAGGTGCATCCAGGTACTACATACTAATTAATTGTCACATATGGACTATTATTCTACTACAAATTAGCGGAGCGCCCATTCGATCATGCCGTAGCTAGAAATACCGCAATTATTTTAATATTATGTCATGGGAGGAGTCAGGTCATCCTAAGCTAAAGTTGTGTCGTCTAGAGTTGTAGGTCAGAGAGTGCTCAAGGTCTCAGTGACCGGGCTACAAGAACCTTTCACTGAGAATGGTGTTGCAGGACTTGAAACTGGACTCATAGTGTCAAAAGCCTACCTCTAGAGATATACTACTCTGCAATCTGAATGAAGACAAAACGGAAAGGCATCAAGCACGGGTTAGTCGATAGGTTTTGAGACTAGCCGCACGACGTCCCGTTTCTCTATTATATGCACACCTGGCTGCATAGTTGCGACGTTGAGATCAGGTTGGCTCATCTAATGGCCTGGAGAATGCTATGTTTATTAAAGTAAATCGTGCGCGCTTAGAATTGTAGCCTATGACGACATTGGATTGTCTAATCTAGAACCGGGCGCTTAACTACTATGTGCTACTCTCCTCTCTTCCTATGCTAGCCCATTTACTTATCTAGGAAACTTGAACTTTGGCGCGAAATGGTTCGGAAGTACATATAGTTAGGGATGGCTGGAATCCCCTTGGAAAATTGGCTGTCTTTGATAAGTAACAGAGTGACTTGTAAGTCGCTGTTCACAAAATGAATGTCTTCGCCAACGCAGCTGAGAGGTATGTTCTGCGTTCGCTGGAATTTGTTGGGTTTGTTTTGGAATATCACGCGACGACGTGCAGCTGATTGTCAGTAAGATTGACTGGCTCGTAATGCGTCTTTCAGGCCATCAATATGGGCAGCGAATTATGCGATATAGAGATGCAGCTATTGGACAATCGACATGTGGCGAAAGGCTTGGCTGGGACTTGACGTACTTGGACAACATGGCAAATAAGGCCACTTTCGGGGGAGTCTGTAACAGCTGGGAACATCAGCTTCCATGTTGCCGGATCCTCGGTCTTCTCAATCGGCAGTCGGCCCGGTACCGCTGGTTGAATTGCCGGCAGGAGTATTGGCGCCGAGACAATAAACGCGCTGTCCTGCACCTCAGACTCGATCAACATTTCTCGCGGCCATTATGGTCAAAGGTAAATGGCCCGTTTGAGAAGGCATCTCACTGCAGGTTGTAGAACTTACAAAAACGTGATATCGACACATCACATGGAAACCCTCCGCGGTCCATGGCCGACATTCCCGAAAGGCTCACCATGGTGGCGGGGATCTCCCACCCTTGTCCGCGTGGCAGTTCCCCACGTCCTGTGACAGCAGCTGGAAGCCGGCCAAAGCCGAATCACTGCTTCGCCATCAGATCATAGACCTTCTAGACATTGAGGAGCACTGCCGAGGCTCCGCCGCGGCTCTTACACCGTGTCCAACGGACGTGTATTTCTAGTGCTTCGTGGGTCGACCGGAAGACTGTGGCATGTTTTAGCTAGACATTCCATCTTTGACAGCTGGCTCGTGGCTTGCAACTCACCGTTTTTTCTTTGGAGGCTTAAGCTTAAAAGCAGCTCATTCGGACCCCCACTGCTTCCCGCCCCTCGCTACCTGACTGTCACTTGCGCCAAAGACGGACTGGTACAACGCAACCGTCTCGAATATTCAACAACACAGAAACACACAACAAACGCCAAGAAACAGAGACAGAACCAAACATGTGTATCGTCCTCTTCACGACATCGCATCCCGACTATTCGCTGATCCTCATCGACAACCGCGACGAGTACATCCTCCGGCCTACGTCGCGACCGCACTGGTGGCCGCATGGTACTTCGGGCCGCAAGGTCCTGTCGTCGCGGGATCTTCAGCGAGCGGAGAAGGGTACGTGGCTAGGTCTCACAAAGGATGGCCTTTTGGCAGTCCTCACCAACTACCGGGAGATGACCGTCGACGACACTAAGCACCCAATCCACGGTGTCAAGAGCCGTGGCGGCATGGTGACGGCTTGGCTGGGGGGACTCCCAGAGGAAGGCATCACCGATGGCGTGCACAAACTAGTGAAAGACGGCGGCGTTAAGGGTGTCGGCGGCTTTTCTATGGTGTGCACGAAGTTGAGGAAGAAGAGTCAGGGCATCGCTATCGTCAGCAATCGATGTGGCGGTGTGGACGATGTTCCGATTGTTGGCAAGGAACGCGGTGAAATCTGGGGTCTGAGCAACACGGCGTTTGACGCCTCTGGGACTGGTGAAGAATGGCCTAAGATCAAGCTCGGAAAAGAGCTTCTCAACGAGGTCGTCAGCGAGTCGATTTCCAAGAAGTCGAGTCAAGAGAAGCTCATCGCGAGCCTATTCTCCGTCCTCGACAAGGAAACGCTCCCGCCCAAAAACGGAGACACCAGCTTCCTCGAGTACATCAACCAGCTCAAACACAGTATCTTCATCCCGCAAATCGGCGACGAAGTGCACCGCGAGGCAATGAAGGAGGCCATGGCCAAAGGGCGAGCCGAGTGGACAGACGACATGGTGGCGGCGGAGGAGCTCGCCCTCGAGGGACGACCGGACCCTAGCCCGAGCCCGATGATGGGCTTCGAGACGGGATTGTATGGGACGCAACGGCAAACGGTCGTGCTGGTGGACTGGGAGGGCAACGTGAAGATGGTTGAGCGCGCATTGTGGGACGGAAACGGCAACGAGGTCCCTCGAGGCGAAGGCGATTTGGAGTTCCAGTTCAAGATAGACGGCTGGGAAGAGGGCGCGGGCGAGGATGCATCAACTGGCGCGGCAGTCAATGGCGTTTGCTGAACGTTGGACGGAGGCACGGATAACGATGTATGCATGTATGGATTACAAGGAATCATGACTGAATGGAAACGCGGTACCATAGAAGAGGCGGAAAGGAGTCACATGCTCACTGGCTGGCTGCATTTCATGGACTGAAAAGACAATGAAAAGACAATACGGAAGATTCCTTCCTTCTTTCTCTGAATCATCCACTGTGCGCGCAGGCAGCCACCCGCTGGCATTGCCCTGTCTGGGCTATTTACCAGCTGCCGGCCAAAAACATCCCCATTGCCAACTGGCCGACACTTCTCCCACTTCATTCTCACTTCAGAAGTAAACAACGCCGTTCCATCCCACACCATCGCACGTGTCTGCGTCTACAGTTCTTCGTTTCTCAGTTCTCGTTTCTCGTTTCTCGTCCATCCTTCCGCGTTTCTTGTTTATTATTATTCTCTTTTCGACCTCTGTTCCTCATTTCGCCTCCTAAATCCGTCTGGCAAACTGGTATTGGTGTTTCCAGCCATCTCGACATGGAAACGCTTCTTGCAGAGCGAGATGTCAAAAGCCACATAGGTTCACGCCTGCCCACACCAGCCAAGTTGTTGGCCAGAACCAAACGCAAGCGGCCAACAATATCTGGACCTATTGGTCCCATCAAAAACTCCCGCGGTCCTGATTTAGTTCGCAGCGAAAACCTGGTCATCGTCCCTGGAATCAAGGACTGTGGTTCCGATGAGTCTTTGCTCGACAAGGAGGTTGCGGCCAAGAAGACAACTAGACGTATATCAGCAAGTTTTCAAACGCAAGGGCCTCCGTCTAGCCATCCCACCACCGCTAAGTCTGACTTCAATGTTACGGCAGCTTGTCAGAAAAGTCTTCCCAAACGGAGCCTTCCTCAACGTCTGCCGAAAACCATGTCCATGACCGCAGCAACAAAGGCATGGCTGACATCAAGCTCATCCTTCGATATCATCCCCAGTCTTGACACGATCCCCCAAGACGAAAATGTCCCCCCTTCTCTTCAAGGAGCATTGCCCCCGAAGGCCCAACCCACAGCTCTCCCCAAGAGCCAGATTCCGAAATCACGAACAATGAGTGTCTTGACGGACCTGAAGTCGTCCATCTCTCGGCCGTCACTGGCGTCTCGATGTGCAAACTCCCGCGCGTTTAGCGGCGCGTCCCGTAAGACATCACAATCGTCACCGACAAGCACCTTGATTACTGCTAGTTCCTCTAGGCTTCGCCTCCCACGACCATCTTTGACATCGCTGTCCAAGTCCAGCCGCTCAACCACTCCTGAAACCCCGCCACAATTGCTTCCTGGTCAAATCAACACGGCTCAGCCATCGGCATACTGGTCTGGGCGCTTCGTAGCCCTCCACGATCGCTTCCTAGCCGAGAGTCTCAACTAGGACTTGTCACAATCGCCTATCGCTCCCCCAAGCAGGCCGATCTTTCAGCAAAGCCTCGCCCCTGATCGTCACCTTGCGAACCGCCGCCCAACTCACCTTTCTCACTCCACCACAACCTCCGCCCTCACGACTCTTACAACCTCCGCTCCTCGATCCCCAGGAACCGACGATGAGACTCGCGGCCGCCGAGTCTTTCTTCACTTGGAGTCATGCTGCATTACTCCCGAGGCACGTCGATCTCTGCACGACTGGCAGCAGGAGTACGCTCGTCGTGTCGGTCGCCCTGGCCTACTCCCCGAGGGAGGCAGCATGGAGGAAAAGGGGATGATGAATCGAATCTTTGGAGGCGGCATGCGAAAGAGTGAAATGCGGAGCTTGTCGGCACTGCGTGAGTCGACCAACGCTCGAGCAGCAAAGAAGGGACACCCTATTCGGGCCAGTGGGAAACGACTAAGTGTTTACTGAAGAGTCGCTCAAAGAATCGCCGTAACAATCGCCATAACAGCCGCTTCAACAACCGCTCCAACAACCGCGCTAACAACCGTTTCAAGTCATATTCTTTTTTTCTGCCTTTTCTCCCGCATGCGTCTCTGTTTACGTTTCAAAAAGCATGTTCGAACAAACTTTGGCAGAGGAACGGAAAATCACGAGGCGTTGGTATACATTTCTCGAATGTGCGAGAGTCACGGAGCATTCACAAGTTGTTTCTTATCAGGAGTTTATATTCTCAGAATCGGATCCAATGCTTTCAATGTCTAGGATTAGTATCAAGCTGTAATTAATACCCCATTGACAGAGTGTAATGCAATTAACTACCCTTTGGCCGGCAGCAATGTCATCTCTCCCTCTGCACACATATACATATACCCCACCTTTGGGTCCGTAATTTTGTTATCCTGGTGAACCTGGCGATGCCAATGTTCTGTCTCGTTGCCGTGGGTTTCTGTCCCCAACGCCTTGTAACGCCGTTGCTGCCTACATACATTTATAGCCCTTGATTTATTCTCTCTCTTGTTGGATCCGGTTTACTCGGCCTTTTTGCGGATACGTAGATAGTCACGAATCTGCTCGTGTTTACTCGCGAAGAACATTCCCTTGACGTCGTTGCGCCAGGCCAACACGCCAACTTCCTCGGCAAAGCCTGCGACGGCCATGTACTCCCGATGGTCCTCAAAGTCCTTGAACAGAAAGCCGCCGGTGGTCTTCATGCGTTCGTTCTCGAGCTGCCAGAGGCGGATCTGATCGACGACGGTCGGGGGCAGGACGGGCTTGTTGTTGAGGGAGGCGGTGCGGTGCATCTGGTCGTGGGCGTGGGCGGCGAGGTAGGAGATGATCTGGTCGGCCGTGATGCCGAAGTTGATGGCTTGGCGGATAGACTGGCGTGAGAGGCGGCCGGCGACCATGTCGGGGAAGCGCATGTTTAGTTTGGCGAAGAGGGCGAGGACGGCAATTTGTAGCGTCGACTGGGTGTAGGCGTACAGGCGGTAATTGGTTTCGATGATGACGCTGCCCTTCTGATCGACATTACTACTGCCACTGGCACCACCGGCACCACTACTACCACCACCAGTTGCGTTGGATTGGCCTGGGTTAAAGGCTGCGGCCGTGGCGGCTGCGACGCCATCGCTGATGCTGCGGAGACTGTTGCCGCTGCTGGTGAGGGTTGTGGCCAGACGCGTGGGGAAGAACATGGAGCGCTTGTGGTTGGGGATGTAGATGAGGCCAAAGTCAACGAGCGACACCAACATGTTTTTACGCTGCTCCGTGAGCGCGTTCGTGTCGTACGGGCGGCCGAGTTCCATGCTGGCTAGGACAAAGAGGAAGGACAACATATCGGTCGCCTCCAGCCCAGCCTGCTTGTTTGTGTCCATAGCTTCAAGCCAAAGCAGCAGAAGCGTCCATACCTGGGCGTTCGCCTCTTGCAGTAGGAAGGTAAAACCTGCCTGAGTAATGCCTACGCCACCGTTTGGACGGCGGTCGACCAGCCTTCCGGCGACGAGTAGTTCCTTCACGCTCTTATTTGGTCCGGAACTGTCGCCGGAGCTCTTAAACCCAACGCTGGACACGACGAAGTGCAGGATATCCTCCCATCGTTTTCGAGCGTAGCGATCGAGGAAGGGGACGTCGATTTCGGGGGGGATTTGGAGGGTCGAGGGCACGCCGAAAGAGTTGTGGTTGCCACCGCCGGAGAGAGCGAGGCGGAGCGAGGTTTTGAAGTTGGCCGTCAGCTGCATCTCCTGGGGTCGGTCCTTGGAGGGCGCCGTGATCTGGACGATGTAGAGGACGCGCAGGATGGACAGAGCTTGGTCCTTTTGTCTAGGTCAAGGTCAGAGCGGGTGGGTTGCTTTGACGACTCCGCGAGAGGGAGCCGTACCGTTTCGCGCTCGGCTTGACCCAATCGTCGAGGTCACTGAGCAGTATGGGCTTCGGCATGTAGAGGATTCGCATGACAAAGGTTTTCGCTGACAGCAGTATCGCGCATTAGCAGGTGAACATGACTGCGAGAAGAGGATGGAACCGTCCACAGAGGAACATACATACCTAGGTGCGGCAGCATGCGACGGAAGATGGCGAAGGTTGTCGAGGGCTGCTGGTACAGCTTCCTAAATGTCGTACCGGGAAGCTTCTCGAGGTACTCGGCGAGCTGGAGCGAGGGCGTGGGACTGACTGACATGTTGGGCGACGGGGGGCGCGCGGCGCAATAAGTCAGTCAGTGAAAGTCGATGGGAGCTATCTCATGATAGCAGACGGCGAGGACGAGGAAGAGACCGGCCAGCGGGGATTAAAGCGCGAGAACCAAAACCGAGAGTTTGAAGCGTCGTACACGTTGGAGAGAGCAAAGGCGGAATTGGAGGCGACCGTCAAGGTTGGGTGAGGATGGCGTCGTGAATTGATTGTACTAATATCGAAGGCAGCAGCTCGATGCACAGTTTATCCTCCTAGACGCCGGAAAAGATCCGGGTAATTACGTCAGTTGGTGGACACCCTCGCTCGCAGCTGTCCCAGAAACCGCGGCAATGGGAGCCCCGATAGTGGACCGTCGGCCGCGCTAATATTCCGTGCTTCCCCGGAATCCATCCCAGAGCGGCTCAACTAGTAGGATATCCTGGCGGTGGTCGTTGACCAGGAGGGATTGCACGCACCCACAACTCCTACACACCGCGGGAACCACGAGGAAAGATAGTCAAACAAGTCAAGCCACAACATCTCTCAAAATGGCCAAGAAACTCAACCCCACGCAGTTCGTCAAGGCGGTTCGTCATCTCAATCGGCTCTCTCATTGCCTTGGCTTGACTCGACGTGACTGGACTCAACTGACCACCACACTTATATAGGTATCGCGGTCATTCATGGCCGAGTCTGGTTTGGAGCCGAGGTAAGTTGCCAGGCACTATTTCTCCTATCGTGGCTCTCAATTGAGTCCACTGAAGCATGGTGGTTGATAAGCTAGGAAGACGCATGTGCTGACCAACTCCCCGTCATAGATTGCTGGGAGCAGGTGTATGGGGACTCTTCACCGCAAATAGTGCATCTTTCCTAACTTGAAATTCCTAGTTCCGAGTCTTAAGCGCCACAGAAGGCAGAGTCGACTTTGAGCTTGACATTCACAAGGACCACACCGTCAGTCCCCTGCCACCTGAAACGGTGCCTTCCTCTCGTCTCGCCCAAGAAACCTAACCCGTCCCTCAGAACCGCCTCAAGATGATTCATGGCGGCACCATCGCGAGCATGGTCGACCTCGGCGGCTCCCTGGCCGTAGCCTCGACCGGCCGCTTCGCAACTGGTGTATCCACCGACCTGAATGGTACCTCATTTCTCCCGCACTGCGCGAGATTCTGTATTTCTGACACTGGCAGTGACTTATCTCAGCCCTGGTGGACGAGTGGGCGACACTCTGAAGGGCACAGCTATTTGCGACAAGAGTACGTGATCCCCAGAAGCTTCTAAGTTTTTGTCTTGGATGCAATACTGACTCGCAGATAGTCGGCAAGACCCTGGCGTATACGACAATTACTTTTACTAACAGTAAGGGGCAGCTAGCTGCTAGAGGAAGCCACACAAAGTATGCTGTCTCTTCCCACCCAAAACCAGTTGCTGATCAAAGACAAGATATGTGACCGGTACCATGGGCGAGGCTGGGCCATTCGTGGCTCCGCCCGGTTCTTTCGAGGACATAGAATAAACAAAGTGTGGAATGATGAGGATACATAGAGGATAAACATTACAATTTCACTCGATATAGGTCCTGCATATATGTATTCGTGTAAATTGGCTGGTTCAGTTAGGAACTAGCAAGGTTTAATAGAGATGGTATCATACTGTGTGCAACTACCCTGTCCTATCCAAACTTTCGAAACAACCTGCCATGTCATGAACTCCATTCCTCTTTTTCTCCGTAAATCTCGTCAGCGCCTATGCCTTCTCGTAGTACGTTTGAGGGGTCGTCTGAGGGGGTGTCCCATCGGCCTGGTGGTTCAGTCCCATTGCGTCTTCGTGAGGCGGAGGTGACCTCGTCTGGGAGACTGGGCTTTGGAGATTCTGCTGCAGGGGTGGCTGTCCTTGTTGCTGCTGCTGCTGAGGGCTGTATTCAGGATGAGTGTTGTACTGAGTAGGCACAACGTACTGTTTCGGAGGAACGTAATAAGTCGACTGCTGCTGCTGTTGCTGGGGAGGTGGTGCATTCTGCACCCACCCTTGCTGGTTCAGAGGCTGTTGCTGTTGCAGTTGTACCATGGGCGGAGCGACATTCTGGGCAACATTGTAGCCGCTGGGACCGGGGCCCCAAGACGTCTGCTGGCCACCTGGGTTGACCATCATGAAAGGCTGCTCGGTTGACCAAAGTCCGTTGCGTTTCTTATGGCCGAGGGAGAACACAAGGCAGAGGAGGATAAACTGAGGCCAGATGCCGAAGATGACGTCGATGATGTAGAAATAATGTTTATACTCGGGGTCGGCTCGGGCATCCTTCAGATTTACTGAGGATGCCATGGAAGCCACCTCATAAACGGTCCGGAGTAGCCAGAGGCCTGCGCATGCGATTAGGATGTTAGAGGCCTAGTGATTATGTTAGTATTACTGTAAGGGGTATGCCAAAGGAGGAAGGGCTTGTGGCTTACTAGAGTTAGGCGCGGCTCGGCCCGCGTCTGCATCTTGACCATGATAGATCGGGCGACGATGGCAACCGCCAGCACAAGAACGAGAACACGGAAGGCAAAATCAATCTGGCGGGAGCTGTTGAACCGTTTCTCCAGCTTGTCAATCTCCGAATAAGATAGGTCCTCCTCATCCTCGGCAAAAACAGTCGCGAAGTGAAGGCGGAGGCCGAACTTGGCGATGGTAAGGATTGCAAGCAGGGCGGCAATGCCATACGAGGCAAACTTGAGAATCTTGTCGCGGTTCGTTGGAATGCCTGACTGAACAATGAGGATGCCAATGCTGAGACGGAGGAGCATCAGAAAGACGAAGATATCGGTCAAGGATTCGAAGAATTGGGCAATGGCCAAGGTAATGCCTTCGGCAAGCGCGATGACCCGCAAGACGTCGGAATTGTAATAGTAATAATCGTCACCATATAGGAGACGGCTATGGGCTAGAGCGAGTCCAAAGGCACAGACGTCCAAGAAGATAGCTCTGTTTCGGGGTCAGATCATGAACGAAGTCATCCTCTTAGTGCATCATCATGATACCATGCGACACAGCATACGGGATGCCAAAGAACGGGGGCAAAACTCACAGCGAGAGGCAGGCAAGCGCGGCCTTGAGGTACGTGAAAGCCGTTCGGGCGGGATCCCTCCGACGGCGGGCGAGGCAGAGGGCACAGAAGAAGATGATGACGCAGGGGATGAAGGTCAGGATCATGAGGGCGTCGTGGGCGACATAGTATCGCTCAAACTCGAAGAGCCCCATGACGAAGGCTGAGTTGGCAATGCGGCCGTTGTAGACGAGTGAAGTAATGTGGTTTTCGGAATTTGGTCTCGGATGTGAATTATCGATTAATGCCCAGTTGTTTGATCGTCGATGTTGATGGATGCTCAGCCTTAGGTCGTGATGGTACGGCGTGTGTACTTGGCAACGGTTGCACAAGCCACTGTGCTGTAACTTCAATTACAAGGAAGACGAGCTCGTACAACGTCCTGGTCACCCAAGAAGGAAGGATGAAAGGATGAAATGCAAGCCACGACACTTGATTTGGAGGGATGGAGGGAAGGAGAGAGAGAACGAGACAAGTCGCAAGTAAAACGAGTGCTCCGGCGAGATGGAGGGAGGGATGGGCCATTTTTAGACATGAACGGGAATCCATGCGACACAGCAAATCCAATGTCCTGCGCATCTTAGCCAAGGCTTCCACGCCCAACCAGATGCCTCATCCCGATGATTAAAGTATTTAATTGGGCCTCGCACCCGCAACGATCCAACCAAGACGCCGCCGCGAGGGTGCCGTCGCAGGGCTTCGCGCGAGGCTCAGACACACCCGCCAAGAAAAACAGATGGAAAGCTGCCCCTGCACCAGCATTGCGTTGAACCTCCCAGCCAATCGCGGCTCGCGGGGCCCTGTGAGGGATGCCCTGGAGCTGCTGTTCAGCTGCTGCACTAGCGACGCGCCATGGCCCCGGCACTGCCACTGTGAGGCGCCGTAGGGCTGCCGCGATTGGTGACCCGGGGGGGGGGGGGACTGAGGTGACCATCAAGACAGTGGCGCGGCAGAGCAGACGATGGAAGGGTTTAACCATGTTGGCAGGCAAGAGGACATCTCTCCCCGTGTTTTTCAGCCCTAATTTCGTTGAGCTCTGGCGATTTGTAGGTAGTGCCCGGATTCCCCCAATGCCAACAACCTCGAAGCCATCATCACCATCTTGTCATAACATCGACAAGGCAACTGAAATTACGCCCAAACGAAACGCAAGCAAACGTAACAAGGCAACAACAAGGGTCTTGCTCCTCTGGACGGCCTCCCCACTTGTTAATTTGGATTAAAGCCTGGACCGCAGCCATAATTCTCGGCTGGGCACAAGGCGTTGTCGATCCCTCCTCAGCTCTCGGCGATCTCCCTAAAAATGACCACCACCACCTTGAGCGGCTGGCGAGTAACCAACTGGCATGCAATCCTGAAACCCTGAAACCGCCCGCACCCAGGCTTCTACTGTTCGTCTTGAATCCATCTCTGGGTGGACGGTTGGTGCCTGGCCTTCTTGCAAGCCGAGACATTCAACTGTAATTTCCTTGAACAGCTCTCTGGGGAATATCGGTAGATGCTAATGCCCTGATAAGTCGTGGCTGGGCGAAACATTGCCGTGGCGTTGATCGACAAAGCTCAGGGCAGATTCCTCAATAACACAGCCACATCCTCGCGTTCTGGATAATAGGCGTAATGATTGGTTTATGTACGAAAACCTCGTTCTTCGTATTCCACGCACGGAAATGCTGCTGCGGAGACCCACTCTTGATTATCTTAGATCCGAGTCTTGTGCTGTACAATGTCACCATTCCCACATGAACGTAAGGTCTTCGGCGCCTTGGAACCTTGCATAGCTGGATAAGATCAAGTCGTTGAGGGACCCAAGGCCGAGCTCAGTGGCCGCAAGAAGCGAATCAATGCCGCATACGTTTACGATGCAGGGACAGCCAGGTACTGACTCCGTGAACTAAACCTGAGTGTCGGAGGTTCCACAGTTGATCTTGGGACAACAAGTTCTGTTTGATGGCATACCGCCTCGGGTATCTCCGGTTCACCATGAATCTTTTTTTTTCTTTCGGTAATTAATTCTGGAAAATCGGGGGAGAGGTCAAGTAATGCTATTTTTATTCTAGTTATTTTCTTCTAGAGCAATTCTCTCAGTCCCAACGGTCGCATTTCCATCGAAGCCCAAAGACTGAGAACTTGTAATGACCGACCGAGCTGTCTTAAACTGAACCGACGAGCAGAACCAAAGGTCAATCCACCACTCTAGCATCGCGGCCGGCGGTGGGGGTTCTTCACTCTAACGCTGTGGGAGTTCGACAACCGGGTATTGGCCGATATGGCTGCCTGGATCTTGGAGCGACCGATGGTCTATGTCATAGGCATTGGGTAAGTATCAACTACATGGTGAGAAAGCTCAAAAGACGCCATTACGGTGTGTGGTAGATATCCTACCGGGGCCTGAAGCAGAGAACAAATGCATCATAGAGCATGTACTTCAGCCATGGACCGCAGCATACAAAGGTAAGATCCGCAATATGACCAAAGAACGGGCCAAATGACCATGAAAACGTGTATTCTCTGTACCAGAATAGTTGTAAATGGCAGCCTTCCACGTCGATCTTTGGAAAGCATCCATCATCACATATCTAGATCCCGGTTACAGCGAACGAACCGCCCACCAAAACCACAGCTCTTGACACCCACAACCCACCTCCCTTGGGGGAAAATACCTTCTGTCACACATACCAAGCTCTTGTGACTCGCTATTTCCTACCAAAACGGTCTCCCGCAACGCTAAATGGTTCCCCCATCCGGAGGGGCTGTCGCGTGGCCGTTGTGGCGGTCATCTCAATGACGTCACATGCCCTCGCCCGTCGACACCACGACATGATGAGCGTGACGACGTCACGACTCTGGGAGAGACAAGAAAAAGGCAGGAATTTGGAACCAGCCCTGGGCTGATAAAAAGAGTCTGAGACCCCCCTCCGAAACTTGGTCAAGTCCACGTCAACCTTCACTCATAAAAGAAAACCACACGTCGAATACACACTCCTAACACCAAATCTCGCCCATCATGGCCATCACCACTGCGATTTCTGACTTCGTCAACTCCATCTACGAGCTCTTCGCCTCACTCATTGGGACCGTTTACGCTATCCTTCACTCCACCGTCACCGCTGTCTTCAGCTTCATCACCGGATTCTTCAACCTTGTGGGCGATGTCGTATCCGGACTGATCGACGTCGCTGGCGGCGTGGGCAAGTTTGTTGCTGGTAAGTTTACTTCTCGGTCCTCTTCTTGGCTATCTATGTGATGCCTTCGAGATTTGATGCTAACATTCATACTTTGTCAGGCAACATTGTGCTCATCTCCATCGGCGCATTGGGTGCCTTTGCCTACGTCCGATACACGGCCCAGGGACGACAGCTCGCTGAAGGGAAGAAGGTCCAGTAAAGGATAGACATGAAGCCTGGCCTATGCTAGATGCAATGTGCTATGGGACAGAAGGGAGGGAATTTCATTGGGAATGCTTTTTGGTCAAGGCATTACACGATACCCGGGTCTGTTCGTTGGTTGAATACATTAGGTTTCAGAGAGAAGGAAGATAAGAACACAGAAAACAAACCTATAATGACCCAATCCCCAACACACCTCCATGATAACCACTCAGCCCCTCCACCAATTTTCACCAAATGCTACCCCATGTTGAGACCTCCTCGGAGCCGCATGACCATTTTCAATGGCCAAGAACTGACATCTGTCTCAGGGTGAGCCTAGGAATCACCTATCATCTAGCCGGCAGATAAGGCTAGGACTCGGGTATCGCGGCTAGCCAAGCCCGAGAAGACTACGAACACGAGGTTCCATCATCATGGGTGGCGCATTTGCCGCAACTCGTGATCTGATCATGATGTTTGAGCCACGCTAACTAATCCAAGCCCCTCGTCGCATTGACTACCAAAAGAGATGCCATCTTTGCAAGTACGTCTTCAGTCACGAATTTCAAGGTTTGTTTCATGTTAAAGTTGTCAAACAACTTTTTTTTTTTAAGAAAATCTTCAATCGTTACTGATATCATCGTTTCCATCATTATCTGCGCCCAAAATCCAAAATAAAATCTGCCCATGCCAATCCGCCGTGACACTGAATCCTAGGCACAAAAATCGTAATACACGTCTATCGTTCCCATATCGTTGTTACATTCGTTCCGTATATGTATCCAACCATGAACACCTTGTTCTGTTGTAGATTGTCTTGGTCCCTTGCGCCTAGAGTAGTGAGGTTACCTCCTCCATTGGTCTGACTCCAGGCCGACACAAGAGAAATAAACCCATCAATTTCAAATCGCTTCTCCAGTCGTTTGTCTTTCATCCGTGTCCACGTTGGTCCATTCGCGTCGTCATGTCCATTCAGGTCAAGGTCTTAAGCATGGCTCGTATGAGCTTAGGAGGAGGTCCTGCAATATCCAGGTCAGCCCGCTGCTCCTAAAAGCTCAAACCGGTGAAAAAAAGCGCACCTTCATCGGTATCTCGCCTTCGGCACGCTGATGGACATCCTACCTTTCTTGTCCTTCTCAATCCGTGGTGGCTTGTGGTGCTCAACCACCTTCTCCACCTGTTCCTCGTAGATGACGACCTGTCCATCAGGAAGTCGCTCAGCATGTACCATTTCGCGGCCGGGGCCAGCACCCTTGGGGCGGTGGGCCAGTTCACGCTCCAGAGCACGAATCTCAGCGCGGAGCTCATGACCACCTCGGGATCGAGAACGAGATCGTTCGAACAAAGCCACGGGTCCCGCAGACTTGCGGCGGCGGCGACGGCTATGGTGGCTGCGAGTGTCCCAGCTCGATACGCTGCTTGCCCGACTGGGAGAGTAATCCTCACGAATATACGTCTCCTCATAATCCTCAATAGGCGGACCAGCGTCAATGATGACCGGGGCTTGATGGGCCGGAGGCGGTGCTTCCCTCATGACGTAGGGTGCGGGAGGAGCCTCCTTCATGACGTAGGGCAAGGGAGCGGGAGCGGGAGCTGGCGCGGGCGCGGCAGCAGGTGGCGGAGGCGGCCTCTCCTGTTTAATTTCAGGCGGAGGAGCCGGTCTCGGTTCTTCAGGAGGCGGTCTGGTTACGGGCGCGGGAGGCGGCGGAGGGGGTGCTTGCTGCGTGGCCGGAGGTGGAGGAGGAGGAAGTGCGGCCATAGGGGCTTTGGGAGGAGCTCGAGAGGCGAGAATCTCCATCTCAACTGTGACAATACCGTGTTAGTCTTATCGTGGAGAAATCGGTGTAACGTGGTTTGACTGACCCTTCTTGTAATCCTCGCTGACTTTGAGCAGCTCATCAATGTTATCCTGTCCGAGAGCCTTCTGCACAATAATGGTATTGCCCTGTTCATAATTAGTCTCGATATCATCAAAGGACGTCAAATGATTTGTCTCACCTCCTCAAAGAAGGGGTATTCCAGGTCGATAAGAGCTCGCTTGGAGACCAGCTTGGAGGGGATGCGAGTCTTGCCCTTCTTGGGATATTCACTCTTCACAGTGGTGCCTCCGCTACTGCTAGATGAGCTAGAGGCAGAAGAAGAGACGGAGCTGCTTCGATGGGACCGGGTGCGAGTGGAAAAGGAGTCCCGGCTATGCGAGCGATGTTTTCGCGTGCGGGCATATTCACGCTCGCGGACGCGATCAGGGTATGGCCGGAAGTCGTCATCGCCGTAGTGGCTAGGTTCAGCAATCTTGATGTCATCGTAGAATCCTTGGTCAGGAAAGCGGGCGGGTGGGGGCAGTCCGCGAGCCTTGGGGAGAGGTATGGGAGTGTAGGGAGGAGCTCGATAATCGTCACGGCGGATGTCCTCGCGACGGGCCGGAGGACCGTATTCCTCATGCTTGCGGAAGATGTCGCCTGGGCGACGGTCAAAAGTGTCGAGGGAAGACTGGCGGCGCAGGAAGCCAGGGCGACGAGGGGGTGAGGCGCGGCGAGGAAAGTCCCTCTCTCGCTCCCTTTCCATTACTGGTGGTGCTCGGCGAGTGTATTCGGGTCCAAGAGGGTCGCGGTGAGGCATAGGCCGTGGCTCTTCAGGATAGTAACGGCGGTCACGAACGACGTCATCGTCGTCGAAAGAGCGGTTGAAGCGGCGTTCTTGTCGATCATCTCCGCGGTCACTTCCGCGATCATCTCCGCGATCAGGACCACCTCGTCCGCCGCGCATGTAGGGAGGCCGGTCATCATCTCCCCGAGGCTGATCCCGAGCCTGATCACGGCTCCGCTCATACAAGAAGCGGTCACGATCCCAGCGTTCGCCCATTGTGGATGACGATGGGTGGGGTTTTTGATGGTTATGGTCTTGGAGGTGAAACTAGGTATTTGGTTCGAATGAGCCTGGTGGCAGAGAGCAACTGCAAGTACACGCAGAGTGTACGTCAGTGTAGAGGGCGGGCTGGTATTGTATCAGTGTAGAGTCCAAGTACTCCTTGATGCTAGTTGAGGGCAGGAGAAAAGCGGAAGAAGCGTGTGTGAGAGGGAAGAAGAGGAGAAGATGGTGGTGGGTGGACAGATGATCAAGAAGAAGGGAGCAAAGGAGCTAGAGGGATGATGGTTCAATTTGATAATGGCGCCCAGATGACGGATAATGAATTCATGGAGGGGTGGGTGGGTGACCTGTGCACGCAGCACCCAAGCACTGTGGTGGATGATGACGTTGACCGGCAGGATGCCCCGCTTGCCGCCAAATTTAGGGCGGAATGTTCCAGTGGTTGAGTCGTTGACAGTGCGGCGAGAGCGCTGCGAGCGTGTGACCCCGCTGCAAGGGTCTCCGAGAGCCCACTGAGGCGCCTCCACCGTCTGAGCCTCCGAGGCCTGCTCACTGGGGTGGTGTGCTGACCGGAGCCTGTGATAGGGCGTGTTTTGGGGGCTCTGGTGCTGCGAGACACACTGGAAGGCTGAGGTGAAGATGCGCCGCCTGGGCTGTGGAGAACCACCTCGGCGACGATGCGATGACGAGCAGCAGCCCCGGCAGCAACACTCGCAGCAGTGAGGGCGAACTGGCAGCAGATCAGACGGGAGCCCAACGTCTGAGCCAGTCAAGTAGTCTATCGTTGGGCCGAATCGACGAGGTGAAAAGAAAGCGAAAATTCGCCTTCCCTTGCGTTGCACGCGCACCTTTCGCCGAACCATGCCGATGGCTTTCCTGTGGTGCCCAAGACGAAGCCAAGTGGGGGATGCGACCCAAAGCCGGATTTTTAGTTGCCTGGGATGAGGCGTTGGGAGGCTAGGGAAAGCAGGCTTGTCGGGACAGGGGCTGGTTGACGATACGTTCGGGATGTTATCATCCGGACTGAATGAGATAGAGTAGACCGCTTCCTACGACGATTTCGCGAGCTTAAAGCCATGGGCCGGCAGTATGACAACTGAAATCGGACAAATGCGTAGGTTTTAACTGTCTCACGATGTTAATTCTATATCTCACACTGCTAAAGTTAGCACTCATGGCCAGTTCTCCTAGCACTCACTATCAAGCCTCGCAACAGGTATAACACAACCCCTCGTCCTCGTAAACACCAAGCACACATGCAGCAGGGCCATCCCTTGAAACTCGTCGACACCTCATCGAGCTTGGAAGCACCATCCTCGTTGTTTGGGTTGCTTGTGCCCCCCCTTGCGCGCATGTAGGTTCTCTCTTGCTATTGCGTCTCATCCATTGATCCAATCTTGTTTGGTCTCGCGCCCGATGCCTTCAGCTTCAGCCCTTGGCAACCCAACATCCGCCTTCCAGGCAGCCATGTCTCGATTTTGCCCAGTTCCTTTGTTATTGAGCCCCAGCCATGAGGCACAGGGGTTTCTTTGTGGTTTTGGGGCCGCCAGCTTCTGGCCGGCAACGCAAGGGGAAAAGAATCGGTAGACTGTGCTGAGGCGCTCCAACACGCTTGACATGCTGCACGGTACCCCTCGTGTACTACTTATGTATTCTGGAAACAAGGGCCGCATCTTTGTCCTGCAGTGGTCTGGTTCTAGTCCCTCTAGGGGAACGCGCAACATGGAAGAAAGTCCTCATTTCATCAAAGCGATAGGTATTAGTCTGCCGGTCCATTCTAACAAGAAGCCTACTATGTAGCACTAGTCAAGTCCCTGGTCGCGCCAGCAAGGAACTCCCGCAGCACGAATGCCGCGTCCTGGGCAATGACGTCAGATGTCCATACGCCGTATGTGATTGGCGCCCAATCCAACGCCCACCTGGCCCTACTGCGCGGTCGGCAATTCCCAGGATCGTCACTGTGCGATGCCTTTCTCGTCGCAAGCAACGGACAGCTCCAAGCCTAGGTATGGATAGCTGAGCTTGACCCCAGAGTGATCGTCGAAGATTCTGTCGGTTGGGCCCGGTGTTGGGCAACTCTGCATGGTACGTACCGTCACCTGATATGTCCTTGGCTGTGTTCTCGCAGTGTTCTCGCAGTGTTCTCGCAGTGTTCCTGGCTGTCGAGATCCAAATTCTCCGGTCAACAACCCGATCTGCCACGTTTCAGTACAGTACCTACGTCCCTTAGCAATGGTCGACACCACCGCATCATCCTGATCCCGTCTTGGGCCAACCAAAACAAACTCAGCAAAGCCATCCCGCCATTTCCCCTCTCTTTATACTCGAACTAGGCCATTGGCACTCGCAGTTACCCCGGCTGAGGCTCCTGTCATGCCTCACGGCCCATCTCCTAAGCTCCCTTTTATGGACCTACGTCGGGCTTGCTGGGAGGACCCTGGCTTGGCGACGGTGGGGTTCACTGAACATGCCAGTACTCGATGTGTCCTACTCTGTATGGACTCGATGTGCTCCGCCGAGTCCATCTCCTCTGGCCAAGTGCAGCAAGCGACATTAGATTGTAGCCGACCAATCACATCCCCCTTCCCGCAGTTTCGGAGAAGATATCACAAACGCACATGACTGTTCACCGTGGAGCCTCCATTTCAGCCGGTTTGTGATTGTTATTTCCTTTCTTGGATTGCCTGTTGTACTCGGTACCATGCACGGTTCTCGTGTTCCTATAATGCTTGTCCCATGATAAACGCCGACGATGTCTTCCGATCCTGATCTATTCCCATATCCTGTCATGCACATACGATGCTCCCTGCTTAACATCCAACATTGATGGCGTTGGCAAACAAGGCGTATGTATCGGCGTGGTTGATATTCTCCTCGGCGCTCAAGCTGCGCAGGAAGTCGTAACCATAGCCGCCATAGTCGGAAGAGCCCTTGATCTGGTTCAAGTGAGTGCTCTCGTGCAGCACGGTGGTGCCCTGTTCTTGACCGTGGCACGTTGACGTTTCCATCTGGAGCGCAGTGAAGAACAGGTCACAGTACGCCATATAGCTGAGGCCGGGAACGGTATAGGCCAGGACACCGTCGCTGCAGGCTCCATAGACGTCGGTGCAGTAGTACTTGGCGATGCCGGCCGTGGTCGAACCACACTCGGCGGCAATCTTGGAGTAAACGCCAGCGACAGTGCTTCGCGTCTCGGCGGTGGCCGACTTGAAGTACTCGACCATCTTGGCGTCTGGACCAGACTGAGCAGCCTCCTGCGCTGCCTGAGCAAGCCCGGCACAGCGGCCGAGGGCAGAATAGGTCGCCGTCAGCTTACTGCCAGTGCAATCACCCTGGACAATGCTTCGCTTCTTGAGGAAAGCCGACTTGACCGCGTAGGCCTGCATGCCGTCGACTTCGGCCTCGAGCCTGTTAGAGTGGAAGGGAACGGAGCCAATCAGAGTCGTCGAGTTCTCCTCGGCGAAGGAGAGGGCACCAGACGACAAGATCCCGAACTTGCCGCCTGTGGAAAGATCGTGGAGTTCGGCAATGTCGAAGTCAACCTCGATGGACTGGCCAGAGGGAATGCGTTGAAAGGCCGCGTCGGTGAGTGAGTCGGTGTGAATGGCGACTCGGACGCCGTCAAACGGAACGGTACCGTCTATTTCACTTGGTTTCAGCAACTGAGTCTACATGACTATCCTGCTTACGAAGACATACTGGTAGTGAACACCTGGGCCTTCTCAACCGCCGAAGTATCAAGGAAAGTGCCAGACTTGAGGACCTTGAGATTGTTCTTCCCGTTGTTGGTGATGATGGCCTTGACCTTTGAGTTGCCTTGCATCTGGAGCTCGACTCCAAGCCCCGTGGGAGCCCGTCTGTCCACCACGGGAGCGGCCACGGCCAGCGAGGCGAGAGCGAGACCAGCAAGCAACTTCATTTTGGGTAACGAGGGTGGAGAACAAAAAAAGAGCGACGGTTAGAAGCGAATGACAAAAGTAGAACTCGAAAAGAAGGTCAAAACTGAAACGAAAGAAACGGCAACAACGAGAGGACTGACGATCATGAAGCACAGGCGGTGTCAAACGTACTTATAAGACCGGTGCCTCAGACGATGGATGGATAAGGAGGCAACCAGGGGGCTGGCTATCTTCCCCCCCCCCGGATAGCTTTCATCTTGATCCTCTTGATCTGGTGCCGCTGCTACGATTTGCGTCACGGACTCACCGTCAACTTCGGCGTTCCCCAGAACTGTCAAGCGGCTTGTGGGCCGGCGAGGTGTTTCGCGCCCTGCAATCTCTTATTCCAGGGCTGTCTCCGGAGAAATACTATGTATGGTGTTGATGCGTGGCGTGAGGGAAATCCGATGGTGGCTTGCTTTTGCCCTGTTTGTCCTCCCAGGGAGCCTGTGAGAGGGATCCAATCGGGGGGTTTCTTTGCCCAGGGGCGATCTAATTTGCGGTATGGGGCAGAGGAGACTCGGGGCTGGGTTGGAAGCTGCTCGATTGTCATGCTGGTTTTCGTCTCGTCTTGAGCCTGAGACGTTTGGTGTAGCAGTTTGGCCGGGGTTGGATCGTAGCATGGCTCATGCACGAGAGCCTTACAGGGGGACGCGATCTCCTCGTTGACAGACTCCATCAGGCACAAGGACTGAGGTGGCATTGCATTAAGGTAAGTCAAACGAACGGCCCGAATTAACTTTGTTGCTTAAAGAATCGCTTGCATATGTTTTGTTTTCTCCGACAAGGAAGCTCAGCAATATGAATGGTCAAAGTTGAGATTAAGCACGTCCCGGATATATTGCTTGGACTTGGTCCGCCCTTATCTGAGTGGTGCGTTCCCGTCCATCCAACTGGGAAGGCTGTGAAATGCAAGTGCTCGTCAACGTGAAGCACTTCAACCTCGAAAACACGGGAGCTAGTGTTTGAGATGTCGCATCTTTTACTAGGGCCGTGTGTAGACGAGATGGAAAGGGTGCGTGGGTGGAGATTATAGATGCGCATCCTCGTTCGCGCCACCGCGGGTGGTGCTAAACATATGTAAGTTTATCGTCGATATGTTTATGCCATGACCCAAAAAATTGCTATTCTCATCGCATTAATATGAGATTTTGTGGTTAGGGGCGATCACAGAAGCCGACAACCTTAACGCAAACAAGGGCTTTTGTGGCACTGCTTATTCATAGTTTCAGTCGACACCGTTCTCACCGACATCAGTGACACAGACGCTGTCATAATTCAACGATGCCTAGATATATAACCCCATCGTATGTCGATGGTAAACCAGTCAATGGCCAAGCAGTGGGAACTCGTTCTATCCGTGAAGTGCCAAGATATGAGTCTCCGTATGGTGTCGGCCAGATCGAACAACATGACTTTCTAACAAGGGTATCGTGGTTGCGTTAAATGTAGGTCGGTATTACTTTCGGAGCCTCCCTAATAGAAGAAACAAACTTCCGAGACGATCTAATCAGGGTAGTTGGTGGGCACTAGGATAGAGTTGCTCATCATCCACGGCGGGGTGAGCAAGGCCAATCGGATTGCTTGGATTCGTGAATCTTGGAAGCCTTTTGGTTGAGGCTCGTGGATGACTTTGAAGTATACTTAGGTAGTAGTAGCCTCTCAGCAGCATTAGGCACAGATCTCGCCAGGTCAAGCCTTCAAGATGCTGCCATGATCGCCAGAACTTAGAACACGAGCCATCCCGGGTGTCGACTGCACTGGGAATAACCCTGGCAATGGGCTAAGTCGCCGCGGACTCTCGATCTATCCGACATATGACAATGAGATGCAAACTCATGATCTCAGCTTCGAACATGTCAGCTGCCAGGGCGCGGACCTGGATGCCTCCGAGTCGAGTCGTGGTGCTCGCCCAAATAGGCAGTGCTCGCTTTGTACCCGGATGGGCCCAGGGCATGCTTAATTAACTATCATCTCGAGATGCGACTCCATCAACTGCAATATGTGTTAATCTATTTGAGAAAGGCATTTCAGGTGTTGACGGTTCGTTGTTTGCATTTTCACCAGACGGCCACTCCAGTCCAAGAAAACCCCTGCTCCAGCTAGACTGGGCTGCCGGACGCTGGTGTTTCATAGCGTCAATCCTAGCTGATCTTCGTTTTCTGATACACTAGCGACAAGAGGGTTTGGAAACAAGGCATCTGGGGGCTGTCTAACCTTTGCAATACTTCGGAAGTCCTGGATTCGTAAGGTGGTACGTCATGCACGTGCTATCGAGTCTTTTCTTATGCTTCCAGCGGTTGCCTCTCGATTATGCAGCAGCCAACACAAGCCCTCACTCAAGTCTTCTCTCACCATTTGTTGGATTTATGGATGCTTCGTAACCTGCCTTGAGATACCCATCCGAAAGAATTGCCAGACAAACGTGATCAACGACCAACGGGGATTTCCCTACCGATTGCATTCTCAGCTTCATCTGTCGAGGCAACACACCAACCCGCTTACCTCGACAACTTCACCGTTTTTGGACGCATTCACAATCACCGAACTGGTCCCGTTGAATCCCTCCCAAGTTTATATCCGCTATACTTGGACAGATGAGCTTCTTGCGCTCCTCCTCCGCAGCGCGATTCTTCGTCGGCTTGTTCATCACCGCCGGCATATTTGCATACTATACTCACTCAATACCCTCGCTACTTCAGATGGACGACGATCCCGCACCAAGCCCCATCTCGGGCATCAACGTGTCTCTGGAGCAGAAGGTCGCGTCGCCGCCGACAATCGTCGTGAAGGTGACCAACACCAACACTGACCCCGTCACCTTCCTCTCCTACGCCTCCCCGCTGGACGGACTGGCACTGCAGCTGGGTCTGCTCTCCATCACACCCAACGGCGCAAGTGCGCCCCTCGAGATCCCAAAGCTCGAGGTGCAGAGGAAGTGGCCGCCGGACGCCAAGTCGCTCATCACCTTTGCGCCGGGGGAAACCCGACAGCAGGAGGTCGTGCTCAAGGAGCAGATTGTGTCACAGGAGAGTGTGGGCACCAAGGCGACGGTGCAGTTGAAGGGCAAGTGGCAGGCCGTGTGGGCGAAGGCGAAGGGGGATATCACCGACGCGGCCTTGGAAAAGGCTGGCCTGGCCGAGGATGCTTATTCAGGTGTTTTCTCGTCAAATGAGTTAGAAATCGAGGTTACTGCTTAGACGTCTAAGTCTGCGGAACTGGGTTCCAGGATAGATGTGGTAGTGGACTGTTGTGAACTCAGCCAGGTTTTGAAATATGATAACAAAAAAAAAACCCTTTCTAGTCGAATCGCATGGTTGCTATCTGCATTTTGTACGGTGTTGCGTATATGCAGTTGATACATGCTGTGATTTGTCTCTGAGCAGCTTAGTACGCTAAACTGATCATGCAAGTACTCATGAACTAGAACCCTTCGTTCATTGCATGCAATCTACAACCATATAACCTATGTTGGGATAGTGCGCAATCTAAATAGATGTTCTGCCGTCTTCCCCTATTTGATAGTCAAGGCCACACTGATAACGGCATGTTCAGATGCTGTCCTGATAGTGGTCCGGACCTGGTGATATCCAACCATGTCTCCCAGTACTTCAAATGTGACTGGCCCCCAACTATTATCCATTTCGTCTCTCTTTGGAATCAAGCGAGAAATTGCGATGCGTATTGTCTAGGGCTGTGACGGTGCAAGCGGATGGGCTATTTGTCTACTGGTCGGAATAATGCCATCACTATCTAAGGATTCCTGGATGCTACATACCCACATGCGTATCCCGCCTCGCCGCAACCACACATCAGAGAAATAAGCGCTGGTAATATGTAGCCTTTGAATAATGTCACGCAGGCGCTAGACGACGGGCATAATTGAAACCTGGAGGGTTGGCATGGTGAGGGATTGGAATAAGCTGGTGGGAAGCATCAAGTAATGGCGGGAAAGAGTGACTTGGCAGAAGCCAGCTAAATCCTGAGTTTGGGAGACATATTCGCTCTTCATTCTGAGGTATACTCATCGTGTACTACTTGAAGGGAGAGTCTAGCAGGGTAGCTTTTGTCATTTTACTTTTGCATTAACTGAGGTAGGTAAAGGGGATAGCCTACTGTAAACTCTTTCGTGAAGCCCTTCTCTCGTTGATGCCTCTATCTGGTCTTCTTCTGGCCGGCACGCAGCAAGTCTTCAAGTCAAAGAGACTGATTGAACACGGCACAGCGCTGGCTATCACAATTGTGGCGTCGCAACGTGGTGTTTCACAAGGCGGTGCTCTGGCTGGTAGAACGGCTCTTCGGGGATAAAAATGTAACCATTCAATTAATCTGGCGGGGGTCAAATTCAGGGGTAAGTAGATGTCGGTCCATTCATTCTGACTTTCAAGGGCTTTGCTAATTACACTACCGAGATGCAGACAGATGGACGAATATACGACATAAGATGAATACGAATGCTGCATCGAAGGCTACTAACCAAGCCCTTGGAGGCACCTTACGGTAGCTCTACACAGACAATTCCAGGGAACATGCCGATAATACGTCCGTTTAATCCTCTCTGCAGTGGAAACAATGATGGTTCCTGTCAAATCGAGCAGCCCTCAGGGATGGGATGAGTTGACTGGGGGAGTCATTCCAATGGCCGGCCGGCAACCAGGTTTCGCGGTCCCAATGTTGCCCAAATCAGCCTAAGACAGCGGGGGAGTACAGAGCCTGGAGGGCGCTAAGGACGGCGCTCCGCCACTGTTAGATATTGCCAAGGTCCGCTAAGTGGCGCTAAGACTCAGACGAGGCCCGCTAAACCCTGGGCTCTGGGGCTCGGGTTGCTAGCGGACTCAACGTGATGTTTACCACGTCCTACGACATGGGAACGTCTGGGATGTGGATGGTGGCTTTCGTTGAAGAAAGGACGGGGGAGGCCAACTTTAGAGCCCCTGTGTGACGCGGTAGCGAAGGGGGTTGAAATATTGTAAATTCTTCCGGCAGATTCCATAGTCGCGATGCGCTTTTGATCTTTCCTTTACCCTTACTTTCGAGCTTTCACCCAAGCAGCCGAGGCTGTCAACTCTGTTCTAGTTCCCGCCTGTTGCTGACTCGGTCCCGTCCCCTTTGAGGTGGTGTTCCCGTCCACCCGCCAACGCTAAGACACCGAGACTCACTGCAGGCGCGCCCCTCCTCAAAGACTAAACATCCCATTCCTCCCGTCCTCCTCGTGGGAATCTGTGCACTCAAGCACTGTCCCAACTCCCTGCCACCTCAAACTGCCTCCGAACACCCAACGACACAATACCGGCCTGTGTTGTTGCGTGGTGCGGCATGGACGAATCCTCCCAGAAGCGCTCGAGCGCTATCCCACGCTTCTCGAAGCTCCCCAGACCCCAATCCGGCATCCCCAAACCAGCTACGACTCTTCCCCGGCCAGCTTCGACCACACGTCCAAGTTCGGCCACCACTCGTCCAGCTTCGGCCACCACTCGTCCAGCTTCGGCCACCCGGCCAGCCTCGACCATCCGACCAGCCTCAACAATTCGCTCTCAGCCCTCACGAGAGAGCCTGGGCGGTGACCTACGGAACCCACGGCTCCGGCCCTCGCTGTCACAAAATTCGCTGCGCAGTAGTGTTGGCGGCGTCGGAGAACTGCGAAATCCACGACTGCGGTCAAGTGCATCGCGAGAACAACTGAGCGTAGCTAGCAGGCGGACATCACTTGCTACGAAGCCTCCAGCCCAACTCCAGGCTCCTAGATCTAGTGTCACCCGAGTTCCCTCCACTCCGCAACGAGCCACCACCACCATCGACGAGAGTACCATCGACGAGCAGTCAACAACGCCGCCTTTCGACCCCCCCGGCGAGGCACTGCTTCGAGAATCCGATGGCCATATATTCCGACGCCGGCTGACCCTGACACGAAGACCGTCAGAGGTCTTCGCCACCTCGCCGTTGCCGGATCCAAGCTTCACCTTTGACAATGCGGACCAAGTCAGGCCGACAACCTCGTCGACTGACGGCAGCGGCGGCGCTCCCGGTCCTTTCGATACCTTCAAGCCTCGTTCCAACAAACCAAGACCCTCTTTGTCCGAGAGGACAATGGAAACATTGGCACAGATCCCGTCGTCCCCATCCATGGCCAAGAAATCTTTGTCATTTTTCGACCAGGGTAGACCACAGTCCCGCGCTGAAAGTCGACCGAGATCAAGAGCCGGTAGCACCAGTTCACGTCCTGGATCGAGTTATACTTCGGATGGGTCTGTTAGATTTCATCCAACAGCCGGGAGCCGCCCGGGATCAAGCTCCAGCCATCATGAGATGGGCTTCTCGAATTTTCGTGCCTCTACCAACTCATACAAGCCGCCTTTGACCACGATCAGCGGAACGCCTCAGAGAAGAGCGTCAGGCATGCAGACCGTCAAGACACCGCAAGGCCGAATGCCCCCTCCCCGGGCTGGTTGCTCTTCAGCTTCTAAGCTGTCATCTTTGCCAGATGGCAGGAGTCCTAGCCCGGTGAAGACCACTATGATGCCCCCACCTAGGGCTGGCTCAAAGACAGTAACCGCTCGACCACTCAAGACAAGGGCATCAGTCAACGGCCTGTTCAAGAAGCCTTCCCTCCTAGCAATTGACAGAGCTGCACTCCAAAGTGGATCTCATCAGTCTGGTAACTCAGCCACTTCCTGGGACGGTACTATCCCATCAAGCGCTTCGACAACAACCTCGACTCCCGACACCGCCGAGCCAACGACACCGTCTTCAAGCCGGAAATCTTCCAATGCACTCCGAGAACAGATTGCGAAAGCCAAAGCAGCTAAAAGAGCCCAAATGCGACAATCGTCCGAGGTCGTCCACACAAAAATCGAACAACAAAAATCTCCAATTATTCCCTCTGATGACGGCTTCGACTTCGGTATGAGTAATGTCGATCCCGTTGATCCCTTTAACCAACGTCGAGGAGACAGTCCTAGGAAGAAGGTGCTCCAGTCACGCGTTGCTAATGGGAGGACTACTGGACGGTTGAACATTGCAGCCTTGGAGTTGAAGGAGATCCCTATGGAAGTGATGAAGATGTACGACCTCGAGAGTATTGGCACCTTTGATGGAAGCTGGGCCGAGAGTGTCGACTTGACCCGATTCGTTGCTGCGGATAATGAGCTAGAGGAGCTGGATGAGTTCATCTTCCCCGACACCAATCCCGAGTCGTTTGATGAAGCGCAGGCGAGCCAAGGCAATATTTTTGGCGGCCTGGAGACCCTAGATATGCATGGCAATCTCCTTATTGGTGTTCCCTTGGGGTTCCGAAGGCTGACCTCACTCACCTCTCTGAACCTGGTTTGTAACCTTACGTCGCCCTCTTGGACGCCCGCTAACAGAGCTACAGTCGTCAAACCGACTCACCAACAACAGTATCGATACAATCGCCCAGATTAGCTCTCTGCGGGACTTGAAGCTTGCGAACAACCTGTTCTTCGGACCCCTAAACTCAAACCTCGCCAACCTTACCGACCTCGAAATCCTTGATGTACACGGGAATAATATCTCCGCATTACCTCGGAAGATTGAAAACATGACGCGACTCCGAATACTCAACCTGAGCGAGAACAGCTTTGAGTCTTTGCCGTTTGATGGTCTTGCCATGCTACCGTTGACAGAACTGTCTGTAAAAAAGAACAAGTTATCAGGCACTTTGATTGAGGAGCCCATTGAGAGTCTACCTCAGTTGCAAACACTGGATGTCTCGGCGAATCAGTTGACGAGACTTGTTCCGCTCGGGGCAGGCATTGAACTGCCCGTTGTGCATTCGCTCTCTCTTTCGATGAACCGGATGCAGGGACTTCCCGACATGACGTCTTGGACGAACCTTTTAACGCTCACAGTGGATGAGAACAGTATTTCTGGCATTCCCAACAGCTTTCTCAGCCTCGAGAAGCTCCGACACGCCGACTTCTCCAGCAATGACATCAGAGTGGTTCCTCCCGAAATTTCCAGGATGGAGAACCTGTCAATGATCCGGTTGAGTGGCAACCCTCTTCGTGATAAGAAGTTCCTCTCGATCACGACGGATGAACTCAAGGAGATACTGGCTGGTAGACTAGAGCCTCCGCCCCCTTACCAGGAGCCTGCTGGTCAAGTTGGAATTCTTGATATACTGGGTGATGCCAAGAAACCCGAAGTCGATGCCAAGCCACCCCCGCCGACTACGGCTTCAACTGGGGATATTCGTCATGGTGACGAAGACAGCCGGTCTGACGATGATTTTGCTACACCACCACAGAGTCCATCTCGATCCCGCTCGCACACATCGTCAAGCCGTCGATCACGATCGCACACTGTTTCGAACCAGTCCTGGCCTGTAAAGCCTGGTGGCATTTTGGATCGATCGCGAACCGAGTCATCATCGCTGCACCCTGTGGTGTGCTCTCAGATCGCGACCGAGCACCAGATTCGACAGCTGTTCTTGTCCAATAATCTCTTTGCATCCTTCCCGAACTCGATCAGTTTCTTTGCCGAGACCCTGACGGCGTTGTCGCTTTCGCATAACCAGCTGCTTGGCGAGACGTATTTGACCGAGGACATTGAACTCCCTGCTTTGAGAGAGCTGAACCTGTCATCCAACCATATCACAGGCTTGGGAGCGTTGACCAAGTTTCTGCATGCCCAGAAGCTGGAAAAGGTGGATGTCTCACTGAATCGGGTCAACGTTCTGCCCACAGACCTTAAGGATGCGTTCCCAAATCTTACGGTCCTCTTGGTGGCCAACAACCATATAGTGGACCTTGAACCCGAGATGATCAAGGGCTTGAAGATTGTGGACGCTAGTAACAACGACATTGCCCACTTGAGCCCTCGCATCGGCCTTCTCGGGGGTCCAGGAGGTCTTGAGAAGCTGGATGTGATGGGCAACCGATTTAGGATCCCTCGATGGAATGTGCTGGAGCGTGGGACAGAGTCAACGCTGCGTTGGCTTCGTGGACGTGTTCCGGTCTCGGAGATGGCATCTTGGAAAGGAGGAGACGAAGAGCCCGAGTTAGATTGAAAAAGGACAGCGGGGCGTTGTCATGATTTGGGAGAGCGATTTCGTATTGGAAAAGCACGAGAGTTGAGGCGCATTACTCTGCACCGTATGGGTTTTTGATTCACCGTTATTTACTTTACTTCTAGCCGTTGTATTATTTGAGGGACCCATATACCAATAACTCACTCTACCAATATACCTTGTTAAACGACGATAGAAGGAACCTTCGGTGTATTGCTGGGGCATTGTGAATTCGCCTCTGCCCACCGTTTACGAGTGGTCTCCACGTGCTGCGAAGATTATAAACACCGTTAGAAAGGGTGGAAGGTGCCGCGGGCTAGGTTTGAAGCTGCATGTGGAAGGAATGACTGAAAGGACGTAAGGGTTGGAATGGAGGATTCCTCAACATAATACACAGCGGAACTTTCGCTGGGCATCATCATCACTGCCGGAAATAGAGCAAAATCAATCATCGAGCTGCCATCTTCTAGGCCGCAAAGACATTCAACGGCACGAATACGTATATCAAAACACCAGCGAATTACGAGCATCGACAATGTTTCTCCCCCTCAACGGAGCACACCTCGCAGCCAGAATGGTTCCGACCTCGCAGCCCCTCCAGGGCGACCACGACCTCAAGAGCACGACGCCCGACCGCGCAACCATCGTCAAAGTCCTGGTGTTAGTATCGGTCTTCGGTTGGGTCTTCTTCGGCGTCATGAGCATCCTGTGCATCAACGGGCGTGGCCGCGCGGGCCGCTGGGTGCCGGAGTGGTATCTGGATTCACGCGGATCGGCATGGAACCGCGCTTCGGTGGTCGCCTGGTGGATAACGGTCGTGGTACTATGGCCTGTGATTCTGCCGGTTCTGGTCCTGAGGATGGGATTTAAGGGGATGGTGAGGCATTGCCGGGGGAGGGAGATTGAGGATGGGCGGGAGGAGAAGTAGGGGGGTTGGACAGAATGGTACTGCCAAGGGGATTTTGGGCGAATGGAAGAGGTACCGATGATGTTTTAGGAAGAGCCTAAAGCATCGTGAGAACTCCGTTTGGTGTTGTTGGGATCCTGGGCGTGGGTCGCGGAGGTGAGATCAAGTGACGTGGATCAATGATATGCCATACACAGACTATGAGTATGTTATTACGTCTACAAGTACGAAACGCAGAAGGACGTATGCACCTTTTCGTCATCAAAACAAACTAAATGTAACTCATTCATTGACTTCGGTGTTGCTGATCATCCAATCCCCGTCTTCTATTCGGTGCCTAACATCATTTCCAACTTCAGACACGCCCGAATCAAAACCACGGATAATGCGACGATCAATCAATCTAAATTAGTGTCGGCTACTCCCGAATGGAGCGCCGCACGTGTCGGATAAAGGGAGAGGAGCCGACTCAGACAGTGAGATCGTCTCACCTTGGGAATCCATCCTCGACCGCGTCTCACCGGGCTTCACCTTGCCCGCCACAATGGCTAGGATCCCCCCTCCAGCCTCGTTGACCTCGGACCCTAATTTGTACTAGTGGGTTTCTTAACGCGAACCTAGCTGGCCAGCCTCCCAGTTTCTGATTGGTTGAGACCACTAGTTCGCGCTTCCGCCTAGCAACGGGGCACGCACGCATGCGGAAAAACTCACCTTCCTCGTTCCCAGGGCCGCTTCAAGGCCGCAGCGTCTCTCTCCTCCTCCACCAAACCAGAGACGACGACGACGACGCCGTTGATATCGAGGCTGAGGCAGTATTTTGCTTCTTTCCGCTGTGCTCGCCCCTCGCATTTCCCGCTGTGCGATCCGAAAATTCGACTCCCGCGCTTACATCGCAGTTCGCTTGTTTGTTTTTGTTGTTGCTTTTGCATGTCCCATGTCCACCCGTGCCACAGCGCGTGTGCCGTCCTGACCAATTCCGCCCAGCCACGACGACGTCAGGGACCCATCACACGCGACTTTGGCGACGGATTTGGAACACAACGACAAAACAAACAACATCCTGCGCCCATTTGAGCCTGATTTAATACCTCACGCCGCCATTGATCTTGCCGTCGTTGACTAAGGAGCTGAACCGGCGTACTCGACGCTCCTCCCCTGAGTCGCCGCATACCCTTCACGTTCGGTCGCCCGTTGACCAATTCACGATGGCCTCCGACTCAGAGGCACCGATGGCCCAGCAGCTCGACACCGCTGTGAACCAGAGCCGCGTGGCCAGCCCCGTGAACCATCCCTCTACCCCCCAAGATCTGGTCTCCCAGGACTTGTCCCAGGTCACCCTGCCTTCCACCGAGATCCCACAATCCCCTATCGACCCCAACGAGTCTTTCAAGACCGAACTCAACGACGACCGGCCCGCCGTTACTGTCATCCCTTCTTCCCTCACTCCTCCGCCGTCTACCCAGGTCAACAACTTCAACAACCAAAACGGCCACCGCTCCAAGCGTGCCTTCTCGGGCTCTCAGCAGTCCGCCCTCTTCTCCCCACCCGCCACCATTCTCAACACTCTCCGCGACCGCCAGATCACCTCTGACTATGTGGCACCTGCACCCCAGCAGGTTCTGGAGGCTTCCGCAGACGAACTCCGCGCCATGCTGCAAAGCTGCATCGCTGAGAACCAGAAGCTGAAAATGGAGACA
Source organism: Neonectria hederae (assembly GCA_003385265.1). Lineage (NCBI taxonomy): Eukaryota > Fungi > Ascomycota > Sordariomycetes > Hypocreales > Nectriaceae > Neonectria > Neonectria hederae. The sequence goes on from QGQB01000109.1 coordinate 346,997, forward strand.
GCCCACCATAAGCTACAGTACAACCTCCTGAGCCTTCAAGCTGATGAGGACCAGAAGCGTGCCGTTGTGGAACACGACATGATCCGTCGCGAGGTGGACGCCCTGAGAACAGCTGAGCACACCCGCCAAGCCAGGCGGGAGCTGAGCACTTCGTCCGACTCGACTCAAGCCAAGTACCTACAAATGAAGATGTGGTATGAAGCCGCTGTTGACGAGGCAGAAATACTACAGCGCCGTGTCAAGGTGGCCAAGAAGGTTATTCAACAAAAAGAGGAGGAGACTATCAGCCTGACTGAGGAGAGAGACATGTTGCTGAACCGAATTCGCGAGAACCGAGAGCACTTGCACAGCATGTGTAGTCCAGGCGGTATTTTCCACGGTGCTTTGACACCTGGAAAGCAGCAAACCCAAACAGCATCAACACCCCAGCCCTATCGCTCTACTCCTCGCCAAACTCCCCGGTCGGTGGTCCGTGATACCCGAGAGGGAGAGCACGGTCTGTCGGCCCTCCTACAGGCCATGAGCCAGGATAACAACAGTGCGCCATCAACACCCATCTCCTCGCACCGACCAGCACCACGACAAGCGAGGAAGCATCACCGCAACGCCCAGTCCATGTCATCACTCCCAACAACACCGATGAACCGTTCCCTTGGCGGGCATACTGGCCTTCTCCCATCAGTAGATCTTGTGCCTCAGACCGAACCCCAGCGATATCCTCAGAGGCACTACGTGCCGACAACGCCAGTTGGGAAGTCAGATCGCCGACGTCAGAGTCGAGAGAGCACCATTTCAGTAGAGGATAATGAGGAGCTTGCCCGGCAAGCACTAGAATCGGTTGCAGCGGCCTCGTTTGCATCTCATGCACCGCATACATCAAAGCCGGGGTCCCGATCACGTGAGGAGGACGATGAAGAGGTGTTTGATAGTCAAGCTAGCCAAGCGGCTACTGAGCTGTTGCGGCGGGATCCGCGGCAGAGTTTCGAGGTGGCCAGTTCCACAGGGTCAAGAGGTGGCACGCCCCCTCCCCTGGACAAATCCGGTCGCATGCAAGCAAAGCTGTTCTCGAACTTGAAGGGGGATGCGGACAAGCGCAAGTTTAGCGGGAACCCTGGACCAAGCGAGGAGGTGATGCGAGAGCATGGAAGCCCAGCCAAGAAGATGCGAGTCGGAGGACCGTTGGTTGAAGATCGAAGGAGAGTCGGCCTGGGAATCCAGTACAGCCAATGACAGTGACGATTCGAGCCTGACGGGAAGGACTGAAAAACTAGATATCACAAGAGAAAGATAAGCTGCAAAGTTTGGCCTGCATGAAGTGGCAAGACAAGGACAAGGGAACACCGGACAAAGTTCATCAACGTGGGATGGACAGGGATGGGAAAGAATGTCTAGGCATGCTCGGTAAGGAGTATCTGGTAGGACCGACTTGGAGAGGTCGGAATCAAAGTAAATAAATACGTTGAAACACCCTGACTCTTGAGACTCCGTTGACTGACCTTTTGGTGATTGGATATCATGTCGCAGGAAGTGCACCGCCTCAGCCGTGCGGACAGCCACGTGTGAAGCCACGTGCCCAGCCACACACGCCCACGCCCACACAATCCAACAGCCGAGATCTGGAGCCGTGGTGGGGGAAAGTGCGGGTGGGGGGTTGCCACTTGCCTTCCGACACCTTCGGCATCGGGAACCGGGGACGGAAAATGGCGGGGGAGAATCAACGCCCGGCAGCGGAAGGGAAATGGATGATCGATTACCCGGCTACGATGCCATTTGCCTCCTGTTGAACCATCCGATCTCTTCTTCACTCTCTACTTCTTTTCTTTTCTCTGTATTGCCTTGTTGACTCAATTGCTCTTGCCTGGCTTCTCTTGTCCAGTTTCTAGGTCCTTTCCTTGTGGAGATTGTGTACATCCATCCGTAACTAACACCTGATCCCACCCAATCCCGATTCCCGAACGCTATCCGGGAATACCTCCACCTCCGTCACGATGCCTCCTCAACTCCCCAAGGGCCTCTCCGCCGTCCTCGCAAAGGCGCCCTCCGACACCGTCGTCCTCTCGGCGCTCCGAACGCCCATCTGCCGGTCCTACAAGGGCGCTCTCAAGGACGCCTACCCCGAGGAGCTCCTCGCCTCAGTCCTCCGCGCCACGCTCGACGCCCACCCGAACCTCGACCCGGCCGCCGTGCAGGATGTCGCCGTCGGCGTCGTCCTCTCCGAGCTCGGCGGCTCCAAGGCCGCCCGCATGGCGCTGAACCACGTCGGCTACCCCAACTCCACGACGCTGTACACCGTCAACCGCGCCTGCTCGTCGTCGCTGCAGGCCATCGCCGCCGTGTCCGCCCAGATCCGCGTCGGCGCCATTGACGTCGGCATCGGCGCCGGCATGGAGAGCATGACGCGCAACTACGGCTCCCGCGCCATCCCCGTGGACGTCTGGCCCGAACTGCTCGAGTCTCAGAACCGCCATGCCCGAGACTGCGTCATGCCCATGGGTCTGACTTCCGAGAACGTCGCCGAGCGATACGGCGTCTCTCGCGCCGACCAAGATGCTCTGGCCGCCGAGTCGCATCGCCGTGCTGCCCGTGCTCGCTCAGAGGGCTTCTTCTCTGATGAGATCGTCCCGGTCACCACGCGCTTCCAGGAGGTCGACAAGCAGGGCAACGCCGTGGGCGAGGTTCAGACCATCACTGTTACCGCCGACGACGGCATCCGCGAGGGAGTCACTGTCGAGAAGCTCGCTAAGCTCAAGCCCGCCTTCAAGGCCGACGGCACCTCAACGGCCGGCAACTCAAGCCAAGTCTCCGACGGTGCCGCGGCAACGCTCATCATGCGCCGCAGCACAGCCACCGCACTTGGCCTCGGCGACCGCATCATGGGCAAGTTCGTCTCGGCCGTGGCGGTGGGCTGCGACCCAGACGAGATGGGCGTCGGCCCGACGATCGCCATCCCCAAGCTGCTCGGCCAGCTCGGCCTCACCACCGCCGACGTCAACCGCTGGGAGATCAACGAGGCCTTTGCCAGCCAGGCGCTGTACAGCATCCGCGCCCTCGGCCTCGAGGATGCGCTGGCCGAGGGCCGAGTGAACCCCGACGGTGGCGCCATTGCCCTCGGCCACCCTCTAGGAGCTACTGGCGCTCGTATGGCGAGCACGTTGCTCCACGGTCTAGCGAGGGATGGCGGTGAGGTTGGTGTTGTGAGTATGTGCGTGGGTACGGGAATGGGCATGGCCGGTCTGTTCGTAAGGGAGTAGATATCCCCAACGATTTCCAAAATTAAATATTCCCACAGAAAATGGAGTCAGTAACGAGATTAGCGAGTGAATGGCAAACGATATACATGTATAGCAAGAGCGTGTGTGTATTTTAAGAATTAGATAGCTTCAGCCATCATATCCTCTAGTTCAATCTTAGAGTAAATCTATCTTACATTCCCTCAACCCCTTTTTTTTAATACGAGATTTCTCTCGTCATACTGAAAAGTATGACCTCATCCAGTCAGATGCGAGAAGCGAGATCCCATTACCATGTTAAAGCAAGTTGGTTCCCCAACTCAGTCCCAATCCTCTGCGTGCCATTCGTACATCTGCTTCTCCTGGTCTTGCTGCGTGATCGGGAGGTCATCGAGATCCTCCGGAATGCTAAGATCCTGCAACAGGATGTGGTTTCCGCTGTGCTGGTGGAATCGCCACTGACCTTCCCACTCCAAGAGCAGCTTCCGGATGTTCTTGTGAAGAGCGCCCTTTCGGCCCTGGATATTGGACCCTTCTGCGTCATTTTCGAGTAGATTGTTGAGCAGACATGCTACCTCGGTCTTGGCATTCCGAATCGCCTGCGATGCAATCTTATCTAGCTTCTCAGGAATCGTCTTCTTCTTGGCGTCGAGTTCGTCCCCGAGTTTAGTCATGACCTCAACACACATGAGTTTGACACCACTTTTCATATGGCTTTTGATGAGCTCTTGCCGGTCGCTATGCATTCCAGCGCCACCTGTACAGTAATTAATTTTAGTCAGTGATGCCATGAGCGGGACATATTCCACTACGTACGTATTCCTAGCGCCTGATCGAACGTTGGGGCTAATTGCGCCCCGAGGACTTTGATGACCTCTGGATGAGCTTGGGACGCCTCCTTGGAGAGACTGTCCAGAGCACGAGTAATGCCACTTCTAACGGTGCTCCGAACGTTACGAAGAGGAGGAAGAAGCTTGGTGAATTCTGGCTCCAGAGATGGAACGCACTGACGAATAGCGAAGATCAGATTCTCCAAGTAGGTTTCCCAGACTTGGGAAAACTTCTTCATGATGGGGGTCTTGAGGGCTGGAAGATATCGGTTGAGCTTTTCATCCCACTCATTGGCTATACTAGCAAGCAACGGTGTAGCACTAATAGAGGACGTCAGTCATAGTCAATAACATGGGCTTCGTTCGACTTACAGGTTCTCGAGCCAAGTATACGTTACTCCGGTTCCGTAACTCTTGAAACGAAGTCCACCGCGAACAAGGTTCGCCTGGTAGGTGAGCCAGTTCATTTTGTAACATTTTTCCACATCGTCTGGATGCACATATGACCACCTCACCGCAATCCGATTTGCTTCTTTGTTAAAGCGTGTCATGGCAGTGGCGCGCTGGGTCAGCGGCTCAATGGATTGAATCTGTGTACTCCAATACTCAAACAAGTCCTTGAGTTTCTAGACGACATTAGTGTTTACCATTCAGGCGTGGTATCATAGGCGCCCGAAGCAAACTTACACCATGAAATGCAGCGTGCGTCCCTGCGAGCGCCGTTTCGACGTCATTCTTGGTAAGTTTGAACTCATTTTCTTGGCAGTGTTCCTGTGAGTAGCTCCGGATTTTCGTCATCAGACTGTGGAAGTTAGCAAGGAGCGTATCAAGATGCTTCTCGCGACTTCCTAGGGTTGCGGCATGTAGCCACTGCTCGGCTGCGGGAATGCCAGTGCATCGTAAAGTCGGAAAACCAGTTATAGGCTGATCGTTTTTCTGAATATGCCAGAAGGCTTTAGCGGAGACTGGGAGTACCGTTAGCCAGCAATCATCCTCCGGTTCATCCTCTGCTTCGTCATCTTCATCTTCATCTTCATCCTTTAGCCCATCTTCTGATCCATCGCTCAGTTCATCCTCTGAATCGTCTTGGTTGTCGTTGGTGTCAGGTATAACCCGGCTGTCTGAGAAATCCTCACGGATGCGCTCCTGCACATGCAAGTTGCGCGTGTGAATGGCTCGGTGATGGAGCCAAGAGGTAAGACGTTCAATCTCTGTTGCCATGGCTCGCTTTTTATCATCAAAGCTTCTTAGCGCATGGGTCGCCTCTTCAAAGGCCGTTGCTGACTTGAATTTGGCCCGTTCTCGGTCCCTGGTTGTCTGCAAAACATCGTAAGGGATTTCATCTCAAGAAAAATTAGCCAATGGAGTCGCAAGAGTTACGGTGAGTTGTGCAAAATACATACCAGGCGGGTATTGAGAGGATTTCCTGGCTGCTTTTTTATATCTAGCGGCCGCCTTCTTATAATGAACCTCGGTATAGCATTTCTCCTGTTGAAGATATCCGTAGGTAGAGTCGAATTCGTCTTTTTCTTTCAGCAAAGAAGCCAGGCGAGTCTGTTTTTGGACAATCTCCGTGTCCTTGTTCAGTTCCGGGCATCCTTTGATGTAGCTGTCGGCTGTTATGTCGTCAATCTTGGACAGTACAACACACAAACCACGGTTGTTGAGCTTCCCGTTAAGCTTCATCTGAGCTTCTTCGTATCCGTTTTTCAGCAGACTCTTACCCTCCTTCTCGTCTGCGGCCCGACAGATAGGGCTCACAATCATTCGAACGTCGAGATTCTCTCTGAACTTCTGGGCAACCTCAGCACGACTGTCAACAGCATCGCCACATCCTGGCAGGTCCACAAGGTTGATGCCTGTTTTCAGAATGTCGGCTTTCACGAAGATGTTGACCATCTGTACAAGTGGCCATGTAGCAAATGCTTTTCCGTCGCCGTGTTCATCCTTGGTCGAGTCCAGGAAAGGCTTGATGGCACGCGATAGATCCTCTGGCCCTGAGCTATAGAACTGGCGGGTGCCTTCATTCATGAAATCCAGGGCGGCTGGATTGGTTTTGATAATGCGCGTTATTGCGGTTCGCTTGGTGCCCTTTGTGCGGTACTTTTTTGCGTACTTGCGAAGTGCTGCTTCTTTGAGACCCCAGACCGCTCGGACTTTGGGAAGTTCATGCTCAATAAGACTTCGCGCAACAGCCAAATCTTGGACTCTCTTGTCATCGTCTTCATAGGCATTGGATTTCTCGATCTCTTTCAAATGATTCAACTCGTTCAACAATAGAGAGAGGTCATTTTCAATGTCCTCTTTCTTTCGAAAGATGACTTCCGCGCGATACTCATGACCTGGTGTGTTATCATGGTTCCATGAGACCTTCGCAGCTACTGCAGTAGCGGCTGCCTCGTGTCCTGATGGGAGGAGTTCTTGAATCTGGAGAAGTGAGCTAAGAAAGGACGACTTCCCCGCCCCAGTTGGCCCCTCGACACCGACGAGAACTCTATAGTCGCGATGTTCGGCAACAATCTTTTCTATGACGTCGTCAGTCAAGACAGTTCCTCACTAGAGATCTGTAATCTGTAGGCTTCAAAGGTGCTTACCATGCTCTGAAAGCCATTGCTGAATAATTTCCAGGCCCATGATTGCTGCATCCTCGGAGTCACTCTGTATGCCCTCGAGAGCTGATTTGAGCATCACAGAGAGCTTTGCGCAAAACTCCTGGCCCTGTTCTACAGCCTTCTCTTTGGTGGCAAGGCGATCGGCATCATCATCCCCAGAGCAAATATTCCAACCGAATTCATCAGGCTGGGAGTCGCATAGGACAGAAGGAACGTTGCCTAGCTGAAGGCGTGGAGATTCGGATCGCTTCTGGCGTTTCGACGGAGGTTGAGACCGCCCATCCATAGTGATTTTCACAGGGTATGGAGTTCAGTTCTAAGAGGAAACCAGTCAGTTGATAGCCTTGTAACATAGAAAGGGCTGGCAACGGTGATGAGCAGGGTGGAGGGAGGCGTGAGTGAGTTGGAACGAAACCTGGTAAGAGAAGGGGGTCAGTGGGGAGAAATGAAGGGATGTGAAAAATAAAATCATTAGGTAGACGGAGACAAGAAGCCAAACGGAATGTGGTGTGAGATGGAGGAGATAATCCACGCACGGAAACGCTTGCGACGAAGGACAGAGGGCTGAGATGGTTAATTCAAGCTCGCGAAAAAGAAAAAAAGAAAAAGAACTGTCGAGAGGAAGAAGGCGGTTGATAGAAAGAAAAAACAAACAAGGAAGTGCAGGTGCTGAAGGAAGGGAATGAAAACGGACGAAAAGGTAGTAGGAGAAAAACAGAGTGGTATAATTCGTACTTACTCGATTTCAGAGATGAGAGAAAGAATAGAATAAATTGGAGTTGAGGAGGAGGCAAAGCTGGTGATGTTGATGTGGAGAGTCCCCAGAATGTGAGTTGTGTCAATGATGCAAGGTGGTGATGAGTGAGCACGATTTCTATGAACATGCTCTGAAATATTCCTCTGATCAGTTGCGGTTGCAGTGATTCATGGATGAGGCTTCGTGTACATTAGGAGTATTCCAGGTAAACATGTTTTCTTTTCTTAAGCTAAACACAACATTTCAAATTTTGATGATGGCAGAGTAAGTAAAAGTGATTTTTTTTTCCATCTCATAATATCATCCTGAGAGTTTTCATTCCTACAAGCTACACGATATGTCCATCCAATTAAAGAAACGACACTGCCCATTAAGAGCGAGCTACTTGATACACGAATCATAATAAAACCAGGCAGTGAGACCATATATTTCATGAACAATCCAAATCCACATCCAACAACCCTTATTAGACACCCACATCGGCCTCATTCTTGTATTCCTTGAACCCCTTAACCAAGCCGGTAGCCTCATCCCTCTCAACACCGCCGCCCATCACGACACCATTCCGGCGCTTCTCGAGGGTCATCAAGCTCTTGCCTACAACGTTATAATCGCCAAAGAAGCCGTGGGCGCGGGAATCGTTCCCAGAAGTGAGGCCGTGACCAAGAGTGACGCCCCAAGTGTTGCCAACCCGCATGGCATGAGCCCTGGCGTTGCAGTCCCTCTCCAGGAGGATCGAGTAGATGGAGCCGGTGTATAGCACAGCTCTCTCCGCTGTATTTGCGGGAAATGCCCACGTCTTGCCATCGGCGGAGATGGGATGCCAGGGAGTAACGAGGACCTTGCCCACGCGGCAGAGGACTTCGCTCTCCACGGGGGTTCTGAGCACCATAGCCACTCGCCTGGAACCTACTGGCGTGCGGACCTTCATTCCTCGCCTCAGCTTCCGAATCTCCACGGTTCTACCGGAAGCAAGCGTAACATCAGTTGAGCCTGCAAAGCACACGCCGCTGGAGATGTTGTACCGACTCATGCGGATAGGCGCAGAGGAAACAGAGCTGGTTCCGTGGCGGCCGGGTCGCCCCTTGATCCGAGAAGGTTCCGGGGCGGGAAGGTCATCAAATGCCTGGTCAAGCGTATCTCGGCAGGACTTGAATAGCGGGCTGTGAGTTCCGTACTGGAGAGCTCCAGGGTCCTTAAACGAATTGCAGATCTGGCGAGTGTGCGCATTAAGGAGCGAGGGTAGGAAATGACACCCCCATTTCCGGAAGAATTCTTGTGTATCGATGGCGAGGTATACCTGGCCTTTTGGCTCTTCCGATGAGATGTCCTGCAAGAGTGACACGTTCTGGGAGTCAAGGTATGGCTTTGCGGGTATCGATTTGATGAGCTCTATCAACTCCTCTTTCTTTTGCGCGATAATCTCGCCGTCATAGCGGTGCTCGCCGTCTGGCCCAATGGGAAACAAGGCAGAAATGAAGCTGCAAATTAGTGCCCTGGACTCATGGTAGGCGATCTCAGCCTCAGGTAGCTCGCTAGATTCGAGGATACTACGGCTGGCCGAGGTCGCAGTGGGAGGGGGAGTATGAGGTGCGATGCGAGAGAACATCGTGTTCAAAGCACGTTGGCTCTGAGGGTCACTGCCAGGCTTGGTGTAGCTGAGGCTGGCAGTGACGATGAGGTTCGACTCAGCTGTCTTCTGAAGACCCTGAAGCTGACTTGCATTCTTGACGCGGAGGAAGATGTCACGGGACTGACCGAACTGCAGGTTTCCCAGAGACAAGGTCAGCTCCATGGTACCATCGATTGTGTCTTCCGGGGCCTTGGGCGGCTGTTGTTCCACTGAAGCGCCCATCGTCTCCTCTAGCTCCAAGGGCTTAGCATATCTCAGCTTCAGCTCGGCGCGGGTTGCAAAGGTGTTCTGCAGGTTGGCAACGGCATGAACGAAGACGGTACCGATCATTCCCGCATCGGGGATGAAGGCATAGTTTCCACCACCAATCTCTGCAATAGACTTGAGCAGTCCAGACCTTAGGCTGTAGCCGAACCCGAAAGTGTGTAGAGAAGCCGGGAGCTGCCTCATTGCGCGAATCTTGGGGACATAGCCAGCCGGGGGGCACCTCAGGGACGTGTCAGCCTGACTATAGAATATTAGGTGGATATATGAAGCTTACATATGATTAGGCATGCCATCGGTGAGGATCATAACAGCGGGAACCTTTGAGCTGGAGTTGGCGGCCTTGAAAAGCTTGAGACCCTCGAGGATGCCGTGCCAGAGGTTGGTGGCATCTTGAGGCTGCATTTTGGTAACATTTTGGCGGGAGACTTCCTTATTGGCATCGGTCATGGGAATAAGGGGCTGCATGACCTTGGCCTTGCCACTAAAAGTGACAATGCCCAGGCGGTCATTCTCATTCATAGTCTCGATGATTGTGCGAGCGGCATGCTTGGTGAGATCGAGGACAGAGAGGCCGGTGTTTTCGCTAGGGTCCTCTCCCGGGACGGGAGCGGCCATACCCATGCTGCCCGAGACATCAATGACAAGCACAATGTCGCAGGGGACATGAGGAATTTTTGTCGAGGGCTCTGTCGGGGGCTGGATCTTGACGATAAGAGCGTCCTTGGCTGGAATAGGCTCTAGATGAATGGTTGCTTCTTGGCTAGAGATATTTGCAGAAGCGTGGCCCATGATGATATCTTCATCTTCCCTTTCTCGAATCGGCAAGACCTCAGTGGAGCCAGTCTCTTGCCCAGCATTTTCGCTGTCTTTGGAGGTACTGCTGTTCCAGACGGGGATTCTCTGCGTGCAGCGTGTTAGTCACCCACTTGGCAGTTGAACACAAGGATGACCGGGGTTGAGAATTAAGATTCAGGGTCCTGGGGGGCGCCGATCGTTTGGCGCGCATGAGGGAGCTTTGACTTACCATGATTGGCAGCGGGTGCCGGGAGACGGGCGGTCACAGGAGTGGAACGGGGAATCGGGGACAGCTGGGCGACGATGACGATGACGATGGTGATGACGTTGGTTTGGGTGTTCAGGCGTCGGGCGTCGGGCGGTGGGCGTCTGCTTGGTTGATCAGGAGGGCCTTTTTCTTGAGTGTCTTGGATTGCTGACGAGGGCAGTGAAGCGGCGGTCGTGCGGACTTAAGAAGGGCGTGGTGAAGTGGTGATGGAGACGAGACGATGCCTGGAGTCATCCCGGGATCGCTAGCATTGGCTGCTCCGGACCGTCTTGGTGGTGTCATGCCGGCGCAGGCAGTGCGCCTGGCGAAGCATTCAGCCCGCCGAGTCCACTAATAATTCCTACCTAAGACTTCTGTCATCTAAGAAAGTAGTGCCTTGCGGAAAAGAGGAGAAGCTGCGCCACTGTCAAAGGGAGATCAGGTAGCGACTTGGAGGCAGTGGCTCATTTGAGTCTAATTTGGCTTGAGTCTAATTTGGCTTGAGCGTTTGGCTTGGCTTGGCGTTGCGTTTCGAGGTATGCCTGCGCTTGCATGGTTTCCTAGTGGGCGATCTGGAGGGCGATTGGATGGGCGGTTTGGTGGGCTTTCTCGATGTGGTGATTCAAGTGGCCGGAATTGGAAGCGGTGGTGAATTTGATGATCTCAAGGCAACCGCGAAACTGTCTCGTCTCAGGAAGGGTGTGGCGGCCGAGTGCATCCGGTTCGACCAGCGAAGATGAGGAGAAGAGGAGTATCACGATCCTTTGTGGCGGTTTCCATATCAGTCTCTCGTGAGATGTAAGATGGGCCTACCAAAGCCCCGATGGAAGGTCCTCTCCCTCTGCTCCAGTGGTGCCTTCCCAGCGGACGGTTGTGAGGGCGGTAGGGCGGTAGTAGGGCGGTTGCCTCGCAAGGCAGAACCCTTGGCAGACAGCTGGGCTTCGGGGCGCGGCTGTGCAGGTGCCGGACTCTAGCAGAACCTAAGCCGACAGCGCCACCGCATCGATCAATACAATCTATGAATTACCAGGCAAGGCACTCGTGCTTTGAAGTCCGTAGTCATCAAGGCTGACGACAAAACAAAAATATCACACGGATACGGACTAGAAAGGTAAGCATCTTCCGGGTCATCTGTTCATTCTTCCCCGAGGAAACACAGTTGAGGTGTAGAGTTCAGCGGACCAATCCCATCCCTTGAATAGTTCCCCGCGCTCGATGCCATGTGAGCGACGATCGCTCGACAGAGTGAGCGGGCGTTGTGCTGCCCGAGAGGCACTAGGAGTACATTTTCAAGACTTGACGTCATGCCATTATTCTGCAGCGTCTAGTCGTATCCTTTGGGTATCGGTCATCTTGAAGCCCTAGTTAGCAGTAGTCATCCCAACGCCCGTTGTGTTAGCGGAAAGGCGTTTAACTGCAGACCATGCATGGAAGCGAGCCTGCCGTACCTGAGGCACGAACATGACGGGTGCTGGTGGTTGCAAAAAAGAGAAGTAGAGGAGAGGGGGGGCATACTTCACGATGGCATGTCGTAGGGTTGGACGAAACTGTTCATGACGGTGTTCTGTCCTGCAGACAGCCCGCAAGGTGCATGCCCGCTCGCATCTGGCGGACAGGGAACACGCACTCACGCGGATGACGGCGGCGTCCGTGGGTGAGTTTAGCAATATTTGCCACTTTATCGGCCTCAGGGTTGATCGAGGGGAGTCATGGGGGAGTGGGAAGCATCGTCGATGAAGACGGTGTGATGCCTGAGGATGAGATGTGTGTACTGCAGAAACGTAAACAGAGGGAATGGAAGGAGTGGCGTTGGAACGGGAAAAGAGGAGAGACAGAAAAAAAAAGTCAAGACAAAATGACGATGGGCTGCGCAGATCGCATGGCAAGTCTCGCGCCCTCCCACGCCGGTCTCACGATGGATGCATGCAGTGGGTGCTTACAGCAAGATCGATGGATGCTCACATTAGAACCGATGGCCATCTCAATTCTCATACCTCGGGCTAGTTCGTGTCCTCCCCCTCCCCGAGTTCCCGACAAGACCGGCGTATTCCCCGTGTCCGTAGTGGTGGGACTTTGTGTGTGACGGTCTCCCACCACTCGGGCCCATGGTCGTCCCCACGTGTAAAAGCTGTAATAAGCGGCCCAACACACTGCACAAAACAACACAACACACAAACAGCACAAAAAGCAATGGAAACAAAAGGCTGCAACCAACGAAGCGCACGTACTGCGAAACCGGGCCAACCGACCGACCCGCGGCGTTCTTTTCTCCCCCGCCGGCCGTTCCGCCAGCATCGAGGAAGAGAGACAGACCCAGTAATAAATGTTGCAGCCCCGGAGAGGCACGATGCGAGACACACACACACACACACACACACACACCCAACACACTTCGTCACCCCGCGATGGCTAACTCGACGATGAGAGGCGAGAGATAATGGCAGAGGGCGGTTTTACCCCATACTGTTTCATAATGGCCTGGCTGTTAGTCTGGCCTCTGTCACTTTTTGCTCTGCTCTAGCTCCGAGTCGGAGTGGGTGGTGTACCGCCAAGTGTGGGTGGGCTTGCTGGGCTGCATCGTTGGGGCGTGGGGACTGGCACTAACAACGCCAAGTCTGCAGCGCCTAAGCATCCCAAGACCCTGCAACACAAGAGAACCCTGGAGAACTGGAGACACAAACGACGAGGAAAAAAGGCCATTGGTTCATCCTCCTGCGATCCGATTCGCCGCCGCCGCCAAAGAGGACAAGCGCTGGCTCGCCATTTGCTGCACGCCGCGTCCCCATTACCGACAGGTATGCGTCATCCCGCCAGAGCTTGCCAGGGAGGCTTTGCGCCGGCGGCCAATCCGAGGGCGCAATTTCGGGTCCAAGGGTAAAACTTGACTTTTGGCTACCCCGCAATTCACTTCGGTGGAGGGTCGGAGGGGTTGAAAAAGAAAAAAAAAACCACAGGTCGAGATGGTCCGGGGTTCTGTCACTTTTTGGGAGGGGGGAGGATGCCGTTTCTGGGAGGGGGAAGTGGAGGAGGGAGGGAAGAGGCGAGACGAGGCTGGCGAGATGGTGGAGGGGGGTGTGTGATGAGAGAAAACGAATGGAGTTGACGAGAACAGAAGAGACCTGCATTGCAGCTCATGGTTTATTATGGTTTATTATGGTTTAGCACACGAGAGACACTGCACGGTGGACACTGGGCAAGCATGTTGCAAAGCATCAACAGGCAGTGGGGGTTGTTGAGGTTCTAGACAAGACGCAGACAGAGAAATGGTGGATCGCCCGACTGAGACCCGGGAAGAGAGGGCTTGAACTTACATGGGCGGACAGCAGGAAACGACAAATAGGCTCGGACAAAGACAGAGCGGATGGAAGGAAGAGGCATTAGCCGCCGAGCCGTGTCTCTTTGTCACTCCCACTCCTCTCATAACTAATAAACGGCACTCTCTGTTTGTTTTCGACCCTTTTCCCTCTTCGGAGTTGCGATCCCTCGCTCGGTCTTTCTTCCAGACCCCCCCGAGTCTCCCACTAAAGAAAAACACCCGAGAGCTTCCCACTTTAGGCCGGTCCCTCACTCCACCGAGACGCCGCCTTGCAGCCGAGCAAGGCCAGGGCTTTTCCCGCAGCTCGGGCTAGGGATTCCCCGAGCAAATAACGGAACAAGTATTAAGTTGGTGTTGTCTGATTTTGTTCTTTTTTTTTTTTTTGGCGACGGAGCGAGGTTCATCTCGGCTGTTCTTGGCCCCGATCTCCCGAAAGCCCACGCTGGGTTGGTTGCAAGCTGAGGCGTCCAGGTGCCGGCAAAGCAACGCAGGCGTCGAGGCAACGCAGCGAGTAGAAAAGCATATGTCGACGCAGAGCGCAGCTTGGCGCGCTCCCCCTGGCCTATGGGAACCAAGGTATTAACAGGTGGGACGCACGCCGCATCGGCAGCAACCACACATCCATCCAAGTTGTCCTGGGTGTAAGTGAGATCCCCCGTCACACCCACCCACCCTCTTCGCCCTCTTCTTGCCCTCACGCCCATCCATTTCCCCCTCACGCCCATCCATTTCCCCCATTTCCCCCATTCCCCCTGCCGCATTCGACCTCTTCGCACGCCCTCCTCCACGCCTCGAGGCGCTTGTGCTCCACCGCCGACGACAATCAAGGCTACCAAAGCTCCACACTCCACGCTCCACGCTCCTCGGCCCCGTCGAGGTCTCCCGCCTGCTCCTCCTCTCCTCCTACTCCTCCTACTCCTCCTACTCCTCCATCACTATTTGAAGTCTTCTTTCCCGCTCTCTTTTTCCCTTTTTTTCTTCCTTCTCTTTCCTACATCACACCTTCCTCGCCCTTTCACCCTCCATCAATCAACAAAAGAACAACAAACGCCATCAGCAAACGTCCAACTTACACACTCACACTCACACTCACACTCACAACTCGCACGTCGACACAACCACCACCACCACCACACACCACCAACATGCCTGCCTACGAGTACTGCTGCCAGTGCGGAGGCATGATCGTCATCAGCACCACCTGCACCGCCTGTGGCCACAAGCAGTGCAACAACTGCCCCTGCTGCTAAGCGCCTTCCATCCTGCGACGCGATCCCCCACAGCCGTTGCCATGACCGTCACCTCTTGCTCGCCTCAACTCGCCGACGGTATGCCCTTTTTTTCCTTTACGATCCATGGCACCCTTGGCTAATATTCATGGTTTAGATGCAAGGTACCCAGCATCGTTCACAAGGCACAGGTGGCGGGCGAACCTTGGACGCTCTTGGAAGGGCCCTGATGGAATCCTGACGACCCTGAACGAAACGACAATCCATTTCTTCACTTCGACCTCTTTGTCTTCTCAAACAACCTTATTCCCCCATTTCTGTTTTGTCTGTCACAATATTTCGATACCCTTCAAACTTTCTCCTGGAGTCGGCGTCCCTTTTGCATCTGTTACGCACGCACCGGATGACAGCCTCGCACGGAAAAACAAAGAAATCACGGCTTGCTGGATCATGACAACTCTCTCAATTTTCCTTGGTTTTCATCGGTAAGAAAGGTTAATGGTACACACAAACCTACGTCTTGACCAGGTCGATTACCTCTTTTACTGGCGCACGTTTTGGGAGGCGCGGCGTTGCATGGTCGTGTACGGGTACGGGCAAATGGGCACGTCGGCACGAAGGCACGCAGAGATTGAGAAACGGACAAAGCATCCCGGAGGTTTCGCAGAGAGATCAAGGGCGATTGTATTTGTATGCTTTTGCTTCGACGGATGAGTGGATGGAGTGAATTTGATACCCACGAGCTCCGCTCGGCCTCGACTAGGTTACTTAGAAGATTGAGGCATAGTCAATACCATGTCTTTTTTCGGACAACCTAGATTTGTCTTCGCTGCGGTCTCCCTTTAGGCAACCCGCGGCTGGTGTCTGATGTTGATGGTGAGATGCAAGCCCATCACTAAGACCATTTTCAACCTCCCAACACAATTTACTCGGTTGCCACCCTGCTCAACTGCCGGCCCAACACATGCTGCAAGCCCACGCCCATCCATGTCTCCAACGCATCCAAAGGTAATGGTAATTGTCAGCCTTTACTCTGCGCTTCCGGGCTTTCCCGCCGCCGCCCCGGCAAATTCCATTCCCTCACTAGCACAATACTACCGCTCTTGACCTTGCGCTTCGGCTTGTCCCCTTCGGCGCGGTCCTCTGGCTCGCCGGCCGTCTCCCCATCGTCGTCTTCTACTTCATCCTCCCACGGCCGAAATCCCATCCGCTCGTAGAACGGCACCACCTTCGCGTTGTCCTCCGCCACGCCGACCCAGACCCCCAAGTTGCCGTCGCCGCGCCGCTCCGCCAGCGCCTGCACCACCCGCTCCAGCAGCTTGCCGCCCCAGCCACGAGCCTGCCACTCCGGGAGCAGGTCGATGTGCAGCGTGGCGCGGTAGCGGACGGCGTGCGCGCCGCCGGGGAGCAGGCGGTGCGGGTCGTAGGTCATCTGCGCCAGGCACGCGGCGTTGACGGAGCCGTCGGCGGCGGTCCACGGCTCCGGCGGCGCGAGCGGGTCCGGGCGCAGGTCCAGCGACGGGTCGAGCACGGCGGCGACGTAGGACGGGTAGGCGGCGATGAAGGCGGCGGTGTCCGGGCAGCCGATGCAGTAGCCCACCGCGACGCCGGAGCCGTCGTCGAGGACGAAGCAGGTTGCGGGCGAGAGGTGCGTGTACTGGTGCGTCCAGAGGTACGGAGCCAGACGCCAGGCGTCTGGGGATAAGCTTAATGATGGCGGGAGGGTTTCCCGGCACTGAGATGAGGTGAGTGAGTGAGTGAGTGAGTGAGTGAGTGAGTGAGTGAGTGAGTGAGTGAGTGAATGATAGAGACGGGGGGAGACAAGACATGAGGACTTACAATATGCGCCGTGGCATGAAAGTCCCGCTTCTCATATGGTCGAATGAAGGCCATCTGGAGTCATGTAGGTGTTTTACTTCCTCGCGTCTTGTTTACTCGCGTCGTGTTGGTATCCGACTTCGCATATACCATGGATGGCGTAACCTGCTTTCTATGTGTCTGTACGAATAACACACAAGCGTGTTTGCACCTTACAGTCGCTCGTGGTTCGATAGTACGGCGATGCGACCAAGAGGCGTCTACTAAAAGTACAAGCTGTCGGAGGCAACGAATTGTGCAGCAGGAGAAAGGGCACAGAACAGATATCAACGTTCCTGCATCTACCTACTCCAACCATCAAATGTGGAGAAGACAACCCCGACTTCCCGGGACAATGGCCGCTCGAAGGCTGGACGGCATAACGGCCCTGACGCCGGATCCATGAACGACTACTGCCCACGGGCCGCTTACTTAGGAAGCCTCTGTACCAAAATCGCTAACCCAAACCCATTCTTCAGTCACTGAATCGGTATGCCGCTGGCTATGCATCTTTCAAGTTTTATTTTTCTTTACTCAAATCTTGACAAAATAAGAAGACTTTAAGTGGTATCCTCATGGCGCCGAAGAGGCCTTTGCTCCCAATCCTTTTACATTCAAAGCCCAACACCTCTTCCGTTCCGCCGCAATGCGCTATTCCTGTCCATTCTTCTTCCAAATAGGTAGGTCCTTCCACTATCAGCCGACGCCAGTATTGTGAATCAAAGTCCTGCTCGATCGCTTTCGCCGGCCGGTTTGTATGCGCCAGATACGAGGTTCCAAACTACCATGTAACCACCTAAAAACAGAAAACCACAATCAAAAGAACACTCCGCTAGGAAATGATAGGAGATACAATTAATAGCCTCTGAAAATGTACAGGACTCCTCGACCTCTCATCCCACATTCAGGGTTGCGTCGACTGGGGGTAACGCAATTAAAAAGCTGCAAAGGAGTGTCGAATGGTATCGTCGTCGTTATCTCGTGTGCCCGGAATGGCGAGAAGTTGTAGAAATTAGGCCAAGAAAAAAATGGTGTTCGACAAGAAATAATTAAATCATACCCCCTGGCATTCCATTTCCGGTCACGCTTGGAGGCATGGGCGGAGGAACCATTGGCTGTGGGGGACTGTTGCGAAGAGATCGTGCCCGAGAATTCAGCCCGTTGGCCTCGCTGGCGGCCTTTCGAAGCCTTTGTCGGTAAGCTGCAGGACCCTCGTCGTCACTGGCTCCGAATGCTCCATGACCGCCACGTCCTTCGTCTGCGCTGACGGGGCTCATGGGCATACGATGGACGCCCAATGTGCCTTCATCCGGCCGGGATACGTAATCAGCCATGACGTTGGCCTTCCGTCGTGGGTTGATCGGAGGCAGGGGTGGTGCAGCCATGCCGTTCTGGTGCCCTGGTCCACCACGCAATCCGTCTCGCTGCCCCATCGCGCTGTGTGAAGCTGATGAAGGCGTTTGCATGTCAGACATGTCCCTGTTTCGCACCATCCGCCTTGCCGAAGGATCCTGTTCCATATTTCCAGGATGTCCGCCAAAGGGGCGTTGAGAGTTGGGGCCAGGTTGGCCATAAGGGGACGGGCCTCCATTCATTGGAGAAATGGGTGACGGTTGTCCATGTTCGTAACCATAGTGGTGAGGCTGCATGTTCAAGTTTGGTGAAGACTCCCCAAAACGATTGAAGCGCCCAGGAGAGGCAGTACCGCTAGGGTAAGGTTGGTTTGGCATATGCTGGGGCCTCAATGCCATCGGGCCTTGTCGAGGCATTCCGTTGGGACCAGGTCCAGAAGGCGAGCCCAACGGTGCGTAGTAGTCATCGCGGGGGACTGAGCCATTTCGGAGACGCGCCGGCCGGCTGCCAGATCGGCCACCACTGCTAGTTTCGGAGCCACTCCTGTCACGCTCGGAAGGGGCACGAGACCCAGACCGAGAACCATTACCATTTCGTGACTCTTCGCTCGGCATGCGGTTGTAGGAGATCGGTGGCCTCCGCTCCTGGGATTGCTGTCGCGAGGGAGGTCCTCGCATCGCCGGTGCCGGTTCTCGAGCTGGGGGCCTTGCGTTCTGAGGTGGTGGTGGCGGTGGCGCATCCTGTGGTGCGTCTTGAGGTGCTTGGTACCGTTGCTGAATCTCCAACTCCTTCATTCTCTGCAGTTCTCTGCGGGCCTGTCGGAACGCCTTGAGGCCTGCGTGAACATTGTCCTTATCAGTTGAAGAGCCGCCTTCATCTTCGTACATCTCGTCCGACTGTGACTGATATTGTTCCTGCTTGGTCTGTTCCTCATTGGCTTCGATCGAGCCCGGTCGGGATGTGTAAGCACCGGGCGTTGCGGCAGGGCCACCACGACCCAAGAGTTTCTTGGCCTTTGTTTGACTCTGGTCACCTCGTGCCCTATCAACTAAGGAGCCTCGGCTAGACTTGGCCTTGAGAATTCCTAGACCGTTGGGTCGAGGTGGAGGGGGAAGTTCTGAAATAGGGGGAGCGGCCGGAACGGAATTTCCACCATCAGACCCAACGTACGAGGTCAGCCTTTCACGAACCCGTCGTGCACCATCAGCAAGGTGGCGAGCGAACTCGTCTGTATCCTTTTCCTGGCCCAGACCAATCTTGGAGTCGTGGGCAGATGCCAGAGCTTGAAAGCCACGTTCCTGTGGATCCATTGACGATTTAGATCTCGTTGGGCTAGGTAGGTCGCTATCCATCGACATTTCCACACCCCTCTCGATTGATTCCCAAGGGTTCGACTTCATGGATTGGAAACTTTGTATGTCGCTGCGCTCTGGGGGGAATCGCGAGGCAAGGTCTGAATCATTCGGTGCGCTACCGTAGTTGGATGACGCATTGCTGTCTTGGCGCAGATGCGCTCGAACCATGCCACTCAAACCTCCCGAGGTCGGCCCCAGGGTCGGCGAGTCTTCAGGAGACTCTTCATCCTTTGGGTCTTCAAGCTTTGTCTCAAAGGTCAAAGGCGTGGGAAGAGCAGATTTCCTAAATGCCGGATGTTCATTGTCGGCAGGTCGCTCAACAGTGAGTTGTAGCGGTGTGGGTAGCAGGTCAGGTCGCGTAGAGATGGGGAGAGACGGCTGGTCATCGTCCTCGTCATCAAAGAAGGTCGAAGTCTGAGCTTCCCCCTGAACCACAGCCTTAGCTTTGGAGGAAGAGTCATGCTTCTCAAAAGGTGCGCGATGAGTTGATGACGATCGAGACCGACTGGAGGGTACAGACACGTTCGATTCTGGCCGGAAGAAGTTGGTGGGGGTCTCACGGCCTTGCTGGAGTTGTATTTGGCGTTGCGCGTATCTCGAGTCATCATACTGCGACGACTTGCTTAAGCCACTATTGGCTGCCGACTTGTTTCTCTCAGAGAACTGAGCTGAAATGGTTTGGGGTTCCCCGGTTTCGCTGATCGGGGGGCTAAGAGGGGGCGTAGCACCAAAGGAAGCTCGCTCCTTCAAGGCGGGAAATTTGTTATGAGCATCCACTGGGCTTGTCTGGGATGAGATAGTGGCAGGAGGGCTGAAGGATCGCAGATTGGGAGCACTGGCCTTGTTGTGGATCGACCGGGTGCTGGCAAATCGCTCACTGAAAGTCGCACTGGCGGGTGATGGGACTGTTGGGGTGAGATCTGGCGTTCGGTTGCCAAAGTTTCGTTGCTTTGAGAGGGTATCAATCCTCGAAAGAGAGGACGTTTGTTGGTTGTGGAGATCCTGGTTCAGACCCTGTTCATAAAGCCGACGTGTCCGCGTAACAGTCCGTTCGATTGGCGCAGTCGGGTTGGCCGCGGCTGTGGCGGATTGCCAGTCCTTTACTGATGCAGTGGGTTGTGAGGAGGTGGTGGAAGTGGCTGCTGTGGAATTGCGAGCTGCCGAAGGTACCGATGAGGTTGTTGAGCTTGTCTCCCGTCGTCTGTTGTACTCAGACTGAGGGGGGGATTCTGGCCGGGGAGGCTCTAACTCCGGGGAATCCGCCTGGCGTTGCTCCTCCAAGGACTGTCTCTCTCTCTCGGCCTGTCGCCACTTCTGGAAAGAGGACTGGGACACATCGTCATCATAAAGTGCTCGCCCAGCCGTGGCACCACCCCTGGCGCCATTAGCAGCGATCTTGTAGATCTTTTGTCGTCCGCCGAATAGATTGTTCCCTTCAATCGGTTTGGAGCGAGCCATCATGCTTCCTGAGGTTGAGGCAGCGTCATCAGACTGATAAGCGCTATTACGAGCAAAGGGTGCGCGAATGGACTCGACTTCGGCAATATCGCTGAGTCCGCCACCGAATCCAAAGTCCATCAGCCTCGATTGTCTCTTAGGGTAAAGCACGCTGTCATCGCTAGCCTTCCCAACCTTAGTGTTCGGGTCATCTTGCTCACGCAGCATTGAAAATCGTGCTGAAAGGCCGGTCATCAAAAGACTAGTTCTGAAATCATCAGTGGCGGGGAGAGCAGTGGCGAGGTCGAGTTCCGGTTTAGGTTCTTCTTCGGCGGCCTTCTTGTTCTTCCCAAACATTTTGAATGGGCTAGACGACTCAGACTCAACCGATGGTCGGGGAGACGCTGCAGCTGACGCCAAGTCATCCTTATTAGTCTTCTTTCTGCCTCGGAAACGGTTCATGTTGACGGATTAGGGGTGGGTATGTGTGCTTCGCGAACTTGCGAGGTTGGTCGATATACAGATGGCGCTCCTCTTTCGTTAATTCATCAGTTTTCGATAGAGCGGTGGATGGTGCAAAACCGATGTCGTATTGCAGAGCTGCAATAATTTCGGGTCAGCATACATTCCATACTCACCAGTTTCTTCATGAGAACACCTGATAGTTTATCAACTACCCCGGACCCCTAAAGGGGGGACTAGAGTTTAGATTTACATCTCTTGCCAGGCTTCCATGTGCAGATCGGGTATGGGTGGATGTCATACCTGGACGTGTTACTTGATCTCGACTCAAATCGATCTCGCAAAGGGACGTGGACCGGTGATGCTCAAGTCGGCATGAAGGCTTGTGCAATCGTCGGTCTGGTTGGAAAAAAAATTTTAACAGGGACGAGTAACGCAGAACACGCGCGGCGGCGAGGACGTGTACTCGAGGGGACGAGCGGTAGTTGATAAGGGAATGAGGGGATCGTCGGCGTGGGTCGGCTTCGAGGTGCGGATTCGTGTAGCACCCGTGGGATGATGCTGTGGTTTGCTGCGAGCTGACGGGGAGCTGCAGGAGAGGAACGCAACGGGTCGGGCGATGTACCAGAAAAGGGAAGGATGTGGTCGAATTTGGTGGGTGAGAATGCGTGTCTCAGTATCGGGATAGGGGACAAAAGCAATGTCGACGGACGGTGTTTGCTGGTTTTGCTGGTGTGCAGATAGATCTCAAGGGAGAGAAAGGAGCGTGCGAGGATTAAGGCGAAGATACCGAGAGAGTGGAAGGTGAGGGGGCAAAGGGGAACGCTTCTTTGTTTGATCTGGCCGGCAGTGAAGGCTTGTGGTCAGTGGCCAGGTTATCGGAGGAAGCCAGGTCACTTCACAAGGAGAAAGAGAGAGGAAGTCAGAATCAAAATCGAAATCGGGCCCTCGGAAACTGGAGACGGACGACTTGGTGAATGGTGGGTGACTGATGACTGATGAGAATGGGGAAAAGAGGAGAGGCACGCGTGAAAGAATGGAACAGGAACGCTGAACAGACCCCGGCTAGACCAACCAAAGCGTCCAGGGTTTTGACGGGAAGAGAAATTGGCGACGACGATGAAGGGGGAATTGGATTGACAAGGCCACTAGGAGAAGCGCCATGAGTGAGAGGCAGAGGACGGAGGACATGGTAGAGGGGGGGTTGTGGATTGGATTGAAATACAGGGGGTGTGCGTGGTTCCAGGGGTGCATGACGCTAGTGCCTGAAGGGGACTAGAGCGGCTAGCGGTGCAGAGGCACGTACCAGCTCCCTTTTCACCTCGCCGTTCAAGTTGCTTTCCTCTTCGCTCCTTTGCTCCTTCCTCTGGTAGGGATGCCGCAGTTCAAAGCTGCAGGTAAGGGGTCCGTCTCTTGAATCCCCTGTATGCCTTGCCTCAGGTAAAGTATTAGATACGGGATACAGACAGATTCGACAGCGGGCAAAAGCATAGAAAATACGTACTGAGGACGTCAGGCCATGCGAGACAAGGCATGGTTCACAAAGTATTCGCCGGTGCAACAGCAGCATCCAACGATTGGCGATTGTGCTCCATCCTGATATCCTTTTTTTCATCGCTCCTACTCTCCGTGCTACTGGCTGATAGGATCCTCCCATGGCTACGCCCTTCCATCTTTCCATTTATCCACCAGGAACCATCCATCCAGTCCTCCCTTTCCACCACTCGGACACCCGTGATTTGCGGATGGATGGCACGATGGGTCATGGCGGACAGGGGATTTTCGTGGTGAGCAAGAGAAAAAAAAAACAGCGTGGGATGGGATGAACGATGCAGCTGCCGGGCATCCTTGGGCCTTGCTAGCTGCGGGGACGACAGGGCGTGACGTTAGGAACGTTCAATCTCCAAGCACCCTACCTTATTAGGTACCTACTTACCACGTACCTGGCTAGAGGGAGGAAGGAGCCCAAGGTCCACCGACGCTGATGTGAGGGAAGGTGCCCCCAGAGCCTTCAGCGGGCGATAGCGGACGTCAACTACCTCACTGGGAAGTCCGAAGCTAGATTTTCAGTGGAGGGCTCGCCGAGATCGCCTGCACAGCAGGCAGGCAACCACTAAACTACCAAATGGAATTCAGCTCATCGGCACTGTTATGCAACAGCTTGCATCCAACCATACAGATCCTTGCCTGCCTGTACGGAGTATATTCGCGGAGTCATTCTGACGCCCGAAGGCTTTCGCCCACTCCCGCATGGATTATGAGCAAAGCGACGGCAACTGGAGGACGAGAAAGACGAGACGGGCGTCTGTGTGTCGCGCCCGCATTCTGTGGCAGCCCCAGACGGCTTATGAGCGTATGAATCCCCAGGGGACCCAGGCGCTCAGGGGCGGCACGAAAGCATCATGACCTCACTTCTCACTCCTCCATCACCTTACAGGGAGCCATCAGTCAGTCAAGGCCAGTCAAGGGACTCAAGATACCAAACCAGTTCACAAGGTGCGACTCGAGCCATGCGCGTCCCACCCAGAACAAAAACAAATCTCAACCACTCGAGACATTTCTATGGGTACTCCTTTCGCCCGTTCGCCGCTCGCCGTGGGTATCCCCATCCGGGCATGTTGTGCTCATCATCCTATCTCCCTCGTCCGAAAGAGTTCTATGGAATCAGGCTCGCTTGCTTCGGAATGGGGCCGTCAGCTGGTCCTAGGAAATGGACAAGCCCACGAATGGGGTTGAAAGTGCACGAGCTTTGACTATAGCTGTACAGTAATACAGCATGCCTCCGGTCTTCAAATGCACAAGCCTTGCTTTATCACGACAAACACCGATGATGCACCGAAACAACAGTCCGCGGCGATGATGTTGCTGCTGCGACAGATATGAACCTCGACTGAATCCGACGCACCGGAGAAACGGCAACCGAGAACAGCACGCATGTAGGGTTCTAGGTCTATGACAACAATTGCTTCAGTGGATCGTTACTTTTTTGACTGAAACCCATTACTTTGTGGCCAAACAAGCCATGCTCATCCGTCCGGTCTCAGTCACCCATCTCCGCATCTGATTAATTGTTGTCGCCATCATCCCCTCGGTACATGGCGTCTGCCCACAGCACCCATGAAGGAGAAAAGACGGCACGGTTGTGCTAGGCTGGCTGGCTGAGCTTGGTTGGGTTGTGGGTTACGGGTCGAAACCCTCTTGCAACCGACGGCCGTTGGAACGGCTATGCAAGGGCGACGTTTGGGCGCATTTGGAGCCATGCCATCCGTCCTCTAGCGCATCTGCGGATGCTCTTCCTAGCGTCTAGCTGTGGTTGTTGGAGCGTGGGGAGTGTGTCGGAGTAAACTCTATGCTCGAGTGAACCTCGAATGAGACCGGAAATCAGCTGCCTGTGTCTGAAGAGGGTTTGGCGACTGGCAGGGGGGACTAGACGCAAGCGCAACTATTCCTGTTTGTCCGCCACCATTCTCATTCTCTCAACAACCCTGGATGCATTCTAACTGAATCTACGAAGTATTCATCTCACCTCAACGGCGGGCAACGCGGTTGAGAGATCAGACGCCCAGCTTTGATTTCTGGGTGGGTGGCCCTGTCGTCATCAAAGGGCAATCTATCTATATTGTGTCCACCTGGCGTCACATGCAGGTGCAGTCACTGTCACAACAGCCTCTTATCCCGGGAGAGGCGTTGGAGTTTATGAGCTTCCCCATCCCATCCGCCGTTGCTGCAGCCTCGTGTTGGCACATCTGCCCATCTAACCCGTCCGTCCATCGTCCACTCACCACAAAGTCCTCATTAATCCGCTAATTTATTTGACCACCAACACTCTCTCGCCCCTTATTACTCCGTTTCACCACATTCCAAGATATCGCCCCCTCCCTCGTATTCCCCTGCTCAATCTCTAGATTTAGCGCCTCTCACAGGGAAAACGGTTCACCAACCGTTTCTCTCCCCGTCCGTTCTCCGCGTCGCATCCAAAACCTAATGGCAGTCTTGACACCGCCCGTCGTCGTCACTGGCTGCTGCTCTCCGTTCGCCACACACTGGCTCCGGCGGCTTCTAAGTTTGCTAGTCCCTGTCCGTATCCCCCGCCTGTTGAAGCTCATCATAGACAGACAAGTGATGTTGTGAATCTTCACGGCCTGCCGGTAGCCCTCTCTGTTTTTTTTTAAAGTTACCTCTGCACTGTCTATCTCTTGCTTTTCACCATGGTTGGGGTAACGGCGCCAAGATGAGCACGCATCCAGCACATCACATTATGCCCGTGAAAATGCATGTTGCCAATGCGATGTGCGCCCTGCATGTGCATCCGGGGCTCTTAGTCAATTCCTTTTTTTTTTTTTCCTTTTTTTTTTTGTGTCGTCAAACGTCCAGACAGCGTTGATCTGGCTGAGCGCAGCCGATCTTTGCGCTTTCAGGCCCTGGCTCCAGCGGCTAAGTAGCAGGCGGCAGTGGAAAGCCGGACGGGATTACGGATTACTGTCGGTACGGATCATGAATGCTCTAGTAAGCCCAAGGGATAAAGAGCATGGGGCTTTTGTCGGTCGTTGTTTGTTAGTTCGACTCCCAGCCAATATTCTCACAAGTTGCTGCAAGTAGCTGCCATGACGTCCTTTACATGTATACTCCGTAGTTACGTCCTTGTCTCGGGAGGCTGAAGAAAGGAAATAGGATGGCAAGAGAGTTCCTCCAGACGTTTCGGCAGCAATGCGCACAGATTGGGATGCCCCCTATTCATCAACTGTCAAACCGCCCATCACCATTTTCGCCGTCATTCTCACCGTTCGGTTCTCTGTCGCCTGTAGCAATCATCATGTCGTCACAACTGACTCCCCACAGCACACGAACCCTGCGCTGCTGAAGTTCCATCCATTCAAGCCCCTATCCCGTCAGGCTAGGCTTGGCCCGCAACTGGCGAATGCACTCCATATCACTCCCGGTGCTAACCCACGAGAAACAGAAGCCAATCCAGCCCCCTCCGAGCACTCCAAGCCTCACTACCCTCGGCACATGCCGCGCGTTCGCGGTGGCCAGAACGTGGCTCAATTCGTCCAAGGATTTGAGGCATGGGCTTGTACTCCGTAGTAATAGCACGAATTCGTACGAATAGTCACTCAGACTGCCCATCTCTCTTTTCCACCATCAACGCCACGGCCCCAGCGTGGCACTCCGAGCTCGGCCTCTACCACTGCCACACTTTTACTTCAATCCTCGCTCAGTCTCACAGGGCGCTTACCATAGTACCACCCGCTGTACGGAGGAGCATTTCAAAAGTCCTGTCCCAAGCTAATGACCCCAGTCGGTTACCTAGGGATACATAGTCTTCAGGGCGGTGCGCCTACTACCTCCTCTATAGCTCCTATATTTATAGGGATCTCCAGTGGCTGCGGATGCCTATGGCAATCTGCTGGAGGCTGTCTCATGCGCTATCTTCTTTAGCCTTATAGGGGTGCTAAGCCATATAATGTATCCTACGTACCTAACCTCGCTCTGATTGGCTGTTCTTAAATTGTGGCTGAAGATCGGGACAAGACTTTTGAAATGCTCCTCCGTACTATGTAGCAATTCAAGGCCAATCCTGGCCCTCGCGGGGTGGGCCTTCTTTTTGCGTGGTCTGTTCTGGCCCGCTCCCTGTCGCTAGGCATGCCCCCTCCACGGCATCTCTGCTGGGACTTCCGAGGACCAATCGATGGCCTGTTCCTGACGCTTTTCCCCTTGCGAGGTAGCCCCCTGAGCCACCATTTTCTTGGCTGCGGAAAGGGCGAGCTCGGAGTGGAAGGGGGGTGTGCGCGTAGCATCTTCCCCTGGCCTGGTCTGGTTGGCTAGCCTGGGGAAAGAAGCAAGAAAGAAGCAAGGTGGGTGACATCGTGGAATCGGATCTGCCAGTGCCAGACTTGGGCCATCTCTCATCCGTCCATCACACGATCATCAGCCATCCTCGCCCAGTCGTCCGCGAGAAAACCATTCGCATCTCAACCGGTTTTGGGTCTATGGTGGAGCCGACTTAGTTTTGACTCCAAGCTGAGATTCCAGCCAGTTCGTGGATGAGAGCATCAGTTGTTGCTGTTGTTCATATCCTTATCCTCCCTCCCTCCACGAAGCATGTTGCCACTTCCTCTCGGCTAGCAGCCCGCTAACTCTCCAGCTCCCACCCTGAGACCTGTCCCCCGACACTCCAAACGATGCTGTAAATTTTCTATGTTTATTCATTTTTCTAATTCTGACATTTTTACTCCCATACCAATGATCGTCCAACTCCGCTTTGATTTGGGCTTAGTCACGCAGCAGTGAAAATCCCTTCTAGCCTCATCTCGTCCGGCTGGAGCATGCCCCCCGGTTTCGCATCCAACTCACCGGGAACGTCTAATGGCTCGCCTCGTCTCGCATCAACCGATATGATGATGGGCGCCGTCGCCCCTGTCGGCTTTTGCACTTTTCCAGAGCCTTGCTCGAGGCTCGCCCGACAGCGGCTGACAGTGGATAGTTCTACTATGTAGCTGGATTCCCTATTCCCACGGCTCAATATCCAGTCTTCGGTCTTCCCCAGTCTCCCGGGCCACCACTCCATCACTCAAGCCTCGATGTGGCCCCGACTCTCCGGTGGTAACGGTGCGAATCATCTAATCCATGGCTGTGCCCAGCGCTGTGTTCGCGCCATGGTCCGACAGCTTCTGCTCTGACAGCCCGTCATCAGTCTGTGACACCCGTGCTGTGCCAAGTCGCGGTTCGTCTTGTCCGGCGCCTCACGTTGTCGTTGAGCCTCATCATACCTGGGCACAGTTGTGCGAGCTCATCTCTGGTCTTTGCTAGCATAGCACATTGATCCTCATCTGCTCCGCCCGTCCGTCCGTCTGTGGACTCGGTTTCCGGCGAAGTGGCTTGCTGAGACTACCGGGTCGAGCCTGAGAACCCAACAGTAATCAAACATTCGCCCTCCCCAACATCGAGTTGATGGCACGCCATCGGCACTGGCCAGGCTTCGTCGGCTTCCACGACATACAGCACGGCCTTCTAGGTAGTCCTCTGCCTTGTTCTTACCATCACTGCAGCCTCAGCCCTTTCACAACCAGTTTAGATCGTCAACCCAGGACACTGGCTCCCACCCCTCCCCTGCAAGCACTAACAGGCCAGCATGAGCACCAATCTCCGCTCCGAGCCTTCATCCCATTTGGCCTCGTGATCCCTCTCCAGCTTTGGAAGTTTGGAGCCAAGTCGACTGGTCCGCGGGAGCTATCTAAGCCATGTTAGCACAAGCCTTTCCATTCTCTCACTATTTCTGTATTTGCTCGCGACGTCACGACTATTCTAGCCAACACTAGCCGTCATCCCCAGTTCGTCAACCTTGCACTTTCCGCTATAGTGGTAGCGGTAGCCACCCGCCTGGTTCAGTCTCACTACCAATGCGGGGTCAACTACGGCCAGTTGTTGTCAATAAACAATCTACCCAAGAGGCGCGACGCGACGCGGGGTCAAGAGATTACGTTCTTCATTATCAACTCGCTACGGTGTCTTGGTGCTTTGTGCGGAATGGGGATGTGGGTTGGGTAACACAGTGACTTTGCCTCAACTCTTCACGAGTCTTACGGAACCCAGGAACACATCCCGGCATCCATAATCGCAAAAGAGCTTGCGAGTAGGTGAGACCATCTTGCTAATGAAAGCCAGATCCTTGCACATGTCACGGCAGCATCTACTCAAGGGATCGATTCCCGTTCTGTTAGCAAATTGATTTCTCAGACACATCTTGCCCAACAGAGGCAAGAGCTGTAGCATGTGATATCTGGATCTGCTTCAGGCGGCCTCACTACTTAACAATTATCGCTCAGTGTGATTCATGGATCTGATGCCGGTATCATTGCCGCCACACAAAGCCTACCCCCCCGATCGACAGGCCAGAATCACATTGCAACGTACAATCAATTTTGCCACTCGACAGTTCCATGGTCCCACATCCCCAAAACGGGTACACCCGTGATCGACTTCCGGGTAGGAACTTGGGAATGGAGACGTCGATCCATCAACCGTGGTACGGAGTATGGACTCATAAATCCACGTGGACGATGCGCATTGTCTTTTTCCACTGCAAGATGTCCTCGTGTTCGGATACAGCAGAACGCTTTGGGGAAAACTCTCGGTCCCTCAATTTCGCCTCAAGGCTGGTGTTTAGTCTGGTAGAGAAGATCAAGATTATCACCAAACTCATCAATTTGTGGATAACACATGCGGTGTGGCTGCACCTGTTGACTCAAGTCACAACGCCATTGCGGAGAAGCAGGGAGGATAGCAGCTCTTCATTCATTTCAACCAAGCCCTTCGTAGAAACAAGTGGCATGATCTTCAATTTCATGCCCGATGCGAGATGCGATACCCACAACGACCCAGATATCGGCGGGGCTTACTATTATCAGTCAACCCAATTTCCCAACATTTAGCATCTCGAGGCTCCTAACACGATACAGAATGCATTGCAACAGTCTGAATTCGAATCGTAATCGACACCACCGCCCTTATAACGTCGCTCGTCGAGTTACTGTTTGCAAACTGTGAGTGGTATTCGCATCCTCTCAAGTATGCTCGTCACATGCAATGCTTTGGCAAGAGTTGAACGAGCGATAAGACATCTCCGGCTACCAACTGAGACTGGACTAGAGCTCACTTTGTGTATCACAATAGGGTAGATGATAAGGAAAAGATGTTCCAAGATAATTGATCATGGGCCTTTGTTTTGACTCTTCTTCTTCCCTCCCCCCGGAGTTTATACTCCAACCCAACATACCTGGTAGATTTCATATGTTACTGACATGTCTATTTAAATTCTGGTACTTTTGAGTTCTTTCACCTGGTATTGGGTCGTATTACAGAAAAATTGTCCCTGATCCTTGAACATGTAATATAGGTATGAATTCAAGGGCGGATTTGAAAATAGTTATCTTGACCAAGGAATCAATGAGGCCATCTAGCGGGGGATGGTGATTGCTACCATTAACAAACTTTTAGGCGACCATGGGATACGTTTTTAGTTTCTTTGGGCTCATACGTACTCCGTACCCTGATGGGCTTTGAACAATGGCCCTCTTGTTTGAGTTTGCTAGTCGCTCTTGTTTGAGTTTGCTAGTCGTTAGCGTTTGCCATACTATTAGACTTCAACTGTCGGCGTTTGTTAATACCTTGTGGGCAGTTGTAACAACACCTTTGTGGCAGCTGTCAACACCTTTGTGGCAGCTGTCAACACCTGTGGCAGGTGTAGTCTTCGAATTTTTTTTTGACACCTGGGCTACTATAAAATCTTTTGAATCTCCGCTCATAACTTTTCTTTCTCTTTCTCTCACTCATCACCAATTCACCTCCACCACAGGACGCCTGTGGGACTTCACTAGGTACTTCACCACTCCAACACTTCACCAATTTGCTTGTTAACCAGTTTTGATTCAGAAATTCGTTCAACTGGTCCGATCCCGCAAGATGTCTGCATCTCCCATCCTTGACCAGGAAGACCTGCAGTTCCTCCAGAGGGAGGGTACTGTCGTTTCTGTGCAGGGAACTTCGATACAACGCATCCACAAGCGACGCTTGAACCAATATAGTGAAGAGGAGTACAACGATGTCCCTCTTCCAAGCCCTTCCTCCACCGTCATGTCGCCCGGTAGCACAACAGCAGGCAACCTGGACGATTTTGTCACCATTCCCGAGCATCTGGTTTCACGCGAGACGCTCAATTATCTTGGGTTCGACGACAACGCTGCCGACACTATCTGGTCTCGATGGGTCAACTGGGGCCCTGACCAAGGTAGAGAAATCGATGGAGGGCCGGTCACGTTCCTGAGCATGTCTGAAGCCTACATCACCGGAGCCGGAGAAGATGTCACCTCAGATGACGACGACACTTGGCGCACCTCTATGACAAGCATTGGCATCAACGAAGCCCTTCAAGCCGCGATCATGACACCGCGATGCAAGGATGTTCGTTTGACAGAATCATGCAAGTATTGGCTTCTAGATACTGTCGTGGCCCGGTATGCCTCCCTGGAACAGATTCAAGCTGCTTCGCGACAACGTTCCCGAGCTGCTCGCCGAGCTGCTTCTCGCCCAGGAGGAACCCAGCAGGAATCCATCCTACATGAACAACCAATACCCCCTCGGCTTTGTGTGACATCCGAAGTTTTCAATGGCGGACCTGGCTTGTCTCCGATACCAACCACGGCCCCGGAAGTTCGAGCCACCACCCCTGGCCACACGGTTCTCTACCGAGGAATGTTTCAAACAAACATCAGGACTATGTTCAACGCAGAGGGACAGGTCGTGAACCTAGCCGGTCTCTTCAATGGAACGCGAGGAGACTTTGACCCAAGAAGCGGAGCTTCTTATATGGTAATAGATTTTGAGATTGCGAACGAATACGCCTACTTCGCCAAGATACGGGACTCAACCCAGCTAGCTGTCATTGTGCGCATAGAGATCCCCAACTCGGCACTTGAGAGCATGGACGATACTCAACTGATCTCCGCTTTCTGGCCTTCGCAGGACTGGAAAAGTCTGGTTTGGAGTTGCAGACACCGACTTCTGCTTCGGGGCGAATGGACCAGATTTGTGAAGGCAACGGTGGTCATTGGGACAATCTGTGGCAAACCTGACGACGTTATCCAAAACCTCCAGTCTGCAAATGATATCACCCACGACATGGTGCTTCAAGGCCCACAAGGAGATGCCATTCAGTATGCCTTCATGGGCTACCAGGGAGAGTATTTCCTCGAGAGGTACATGTCCTCAAACCTAACGGTTCACCCAATGACTCCTTAGGCTTAGTCTAGGAGCCGAGGCCTTAAATACTAAGACTTTAAGTATCTTAGAAATATATTAGGGTGTGTATTATCTTATGGTTTAGTACTGAGGGCAATGAGAGTCGCCCACAATCTTCAGCCTTCAAGGCACATCTAATTGTATTTCTATGCTGTCTTCCATACTACTTCTCTTAATCCTCGCCCGACCTCAAGATCTAACTCCCCATCTGTATGAGGACATCTTCCATGAACACAGCGGAATCATTTTCTTCCTTTGGAGGTTTCGTGGCTTTCGGCAGGACTACTCAAAGACGCTAATTCGACTGAAACAAATGTAGATCGGGCAAGTTAATAAGTTGGATTTATTTATCCCGTTTTTAACAGGAGTTGATACAGGATAGCGACATCGGGTCTCTGGGAACGTGAAGAAGCCAAGTTTGTTTGAATGAATTCCCATTCTGCATCGAGGCAACTGAGCGTCTCGATCTTGTAGCTAAGGACGACGGCATTCGGGGCCCGAGCCTAGTCCTGGATCATATGCTTAGAATGAATTTGAGCCACTGGAAGCACTAATATCACAACGTAAGCCATTTCTTGCGAGATTTGTTAACGTCTATTCAACTATGAGTAGTGTCAATAGTGATTAAGCATGTGAAAATGCAGTGTTGGGTTATTGTTCAACACGAAAGCTTTCAGAACCAACTATTCTGGTGTAATAGGCTTGGAACCTTGCCCCTATCTACATAATCCGAGGACTTTGCTTTAACCTTGGCTCAGTTTGTTTCTATTCCAAAATGTCCTAACTCCAAATAGCACTCCCGATCCTCTTGCTTCCAAAATGAACTGTGGAAATACGTCTCTACTTTTTCTCGCAGTTCTCAGCTATGCTGGCCATGGAAATGCCCTCGCTGGCGCCGTTGTCGCCGTTGGCTAGGCATCCGAATGGTGGAACCATGGCCTTTATATCCTCTGTGGTTTGCTTCCGAGTGAAGACCATTCCTGGGTGGCCGGCGTTCAGCAGGAGGGCGGCGACACACATGGTCCTAGAGAGTATCAGCAACAAAGCGCAAGATGTAGCGGGAAGGGGAGTTCCGAAGTATTTAGCACGTACACTGTCTCAAGTCCAATGAACAAGCCTTCGTCGCGGAAAATGGCACTAAAGTAACCCTGGCCGAGCTCGACGATACGGTACGCACATCGCACCAGGATGATGAATGTCGAGGCGAAGAGGAGGCCGAGGAAGGTTACCATGACCTTGTCGAGGCGACTGCGGCTTGGCGAACGCGCCACCTTGAACACATAGTCGGCGAACAGGGCACTGAAGACGACGAGCGTTACGACCTGGAAAATGAGACCGGCAAGGGAGATGTTCTCGCCGTTTTCGATGGCTTGACGATCGGTTGCCACGCACGAAAGAGCGCCGCCGACGGCTTGCAAGATCAGGGAGACGATGTCGCAAGGGATGAAGATCCAGTAGAAGAGCTGAGGTTTAAAGCGGGAAATGGATGGGTCAACGAAGTTGATGCTGTGGTGGCTTCAGTGTTAATGACTGTGTCGTTCGTGCAGGTTGAAGATCTGATGAAATAAGGGGCAATTAGAAGGGGAATAGCAAAACGTACACTTGTGAAAGGAGAACGTAGATTGCCGAGCAGAAGAAGACTGGTGCAACGGTGATGCAAACTGTCGTAGTGTTAGTGATCAGCATCGTCTTTCCGTCCTTGGTCCCTCAGCGACCTTGGTACATGACAATTAGGCTTCACGTACTAATCTGCATCAGAAATCCATTGAAGTCGAACGGATTATCATGGATGATCAACCGGCCAGCGTATCCAATTATCTCCAAGATGCACCCGCAGATCATGCTGCCCACGAACCCCCATGTCTTCGTCCGCACACCTTGCCAGCTGTGCATTAGCAATGACAAGCCGAAGATTGCTATGGGAACGGCCGTGGCGGGGAGATTGGGTTGGTATCGTAGAAGACTGGCCTCGAGAGGGCAAGTGTCGAGAGTGCAGTTGGCATTGGGACCGAATGTGACGAGCCCGTTGGGCAGCGTGACCATGTCGGCCATTGTATGCGTCTTGCTCTCTGGCGATGTATGGGCTCTGGAGTATGAGTTGCTTGTACGCGTTGATGATATCGCGGACCGGGGCTTTCGAGCTAGATTCCGGTAGTTGACGATGTGATGAGATGGCAGCTTGGGCAGCGGGCACGATTTACACGGTGGTGTAGACGCTACAGATCCTAGCACGAAGAAAGTGTGCGGGTTCCCATCTCCCTATATAACAGCCAGATTTCCCCAGATCTCTGAGCACTGTTGGCTGGCGCCCATGGTTCAGAACCCTGCCCGCATCACGCTATTTCGACGTACACGACACGAATTCAAAACGCACAGCGAGAGCCTATGCCGCCAGAGAAATGCAACCTTGCGGGGACAAGCGAGCTGAAATGGAGAATGAAAACTGGGGGTTTGCGGCACGAGAGAGGAGACCCTGGGGAAACCTAGAGCCTGCGACGGAGTCGCTGCGTTGCTCCGTTTGCTCCGTATCTTTCCGTGTCCGGTCGGGTTCCGCGCCCGTGCTCGCGACTCGCGCCAGACGGCACCCGCGGACGGCCGTGGTGGGGGAAGACGGATATGGTTTTGTACATGCTCTACTCGAAGGATCGCGCAGTCTGACCGGATGGTTGGTTCTGCACAGCTGCCAATGAAAAACGCGAGGCTCTCTGTCTGTGATCGAATGATCGGCACTTCAGGCCGCGTGGAAGCATCGCCAACTTGAGACCTACGTCTCCCTGATCCTGCAAGCCCCTGGCGGCGCTCTTTCGTGCGTGACAACCGATCGTCGAGCCATCGAAAACAGCGAGAACCTGTGCCCTGTTCTTGGTTGGGGTTGATATCTGACGTGTTTGTTGCGCTATTTCTTAACGGAGACCGCACAACCTAATCGGATTCTCGGCTCATAAGGCTGCTGGGAGCTGTCTTGGCAGGGTGACATTCGATAACGCGCTTTTTTTTTTTCGGTTGCAGATTACGAATATCCCGTACTCCGTACTTTGTACGTTATCTGGTATCTAGAGAACGCCATCTCCTCCTATCTAAATATGTTGCGGATAGCATGCGAGGATCAACACAATTTGCATGGCAAAGTACGATGAAACATCTGTAGGGCTAGCCCGAGATGCACAGGCTCATATTTTAGGTCCTTGCAAGGGTTTTCTCGGTCGTCAGAGTGTGTTCGTGCTCAAATGCATGACAAGGAATATTACGCAGAGAAGAAGTGTCCGCCAACAGCGTCGACAGATCGTTCTACAGTCGGGCGCATCCGATACGATAATTAACGTTGCCAAGCTAACAACTAAAAAAAACTGACGAATGAATGCTCACTTCAATACACTTCCCTGGCACAGGCTCACATAAACCCAATGCGCGAGGCCTGAGTTTATATGAATCTGACCCGCACCCAAGGACATTTTATTGGTGTTGTTCTTGCACCTCAACAATGCATGCATGTAAGATGGAAAGCTACATCGTCCACCACAGCCCTACCAAGTGTGAATCCCAAGCTCGAATTGTTTAAAATGCCAATTGATGAAATCTTGTGCGTGTTTCCAGCCCTATATCGTAGTCCACGAAAGGCGTGCCGGTGCAGGCGAATCGGGACCGGCGTCAGGGCCGAGTTTGGCTGCGAAACGGCTCCGTCGGGACCGAAAGCGCCCCGCTTTTCTGACAAGTGTCCGAGCCGCCAAGTCTCGGCGCCGGCTCTGTCTTGACGGTCGCTGTTGGAGACGATCCGGGACCGGAGATGGATTCTAGAGGCTGCATTGATGTTCTCGGTTGCGGTTCAAGGGGATATAAATAGGCTTCCTTTCTCTTGTTTTTGGGAATCTTGGCGGAACTAAGTCACACTCACACTCACACTCACACATATTCGCATATTCGCACATCAATCATCAATATTGTGCTCCCTTCTTTACCAATCATTAAAACCTCTTGTATCTTAAATCTACACTAGAATTGACCTATACCTCAAATTTGTGTCTATTATGAGTTCAACAAATAAAACTTCGGTCATCGTCGTTGGCGGCAGTCTTGTCGGTCTCTCCACCGCACTCTTCCTCTCATCGTGGAAAGTCCCCGTCATCCTCCTCGAGCGCCATCCCAGCAGCTCTCCTCACCCCCGAGCCATCGGCTACACAAGCCGAACAATTGAATTGTTCCACTCACTGGGCATCGATTCTCGGCTCCCGACCACAAATTGGACTGGCGGTCCTCCGCGACGAGTCACAGTGGAAAGTCTCGCGGGCAAGTGGGAGGATGAGAAGCTTTGGACCGGAAAGCCAACCGCTGCTCCTGGAGGAAAGCAAGCTTCCCAACCCAAGGCCTTAGAGGAGTATTCGCCGGTCAGTGGAATCGCAACCGCCCAGGACAAGATTGAGCCTGTCCTACGGGAGTGTGCTATCGAGCAAGGCGCAGACCTGAGACTTGGTTACACAGTGGCGAGCTGGTCTCAGAACGACGAGGGCGTGACCGTAAGAGCAGTTGACCGAGATGGAGCCGAGATTACCGTTGAGGGCAAGTATCTCGTTGCGTGTGACGGCGCTCGGAGCAACATTCGCGAGAAGCTCGGCATCCAACGGAGCGGTGTTGGCCACCTGAAGGTCCTACGCAGTATCCTGTTTCGCTGCCCCCAAATCGACCACTATCTCGACTCTGGGTTCGTTCAGTTCCAGATCGAAGGGCGTGATGATGGGTTTGAGGGCTTCATGATAACATACGGCGAAGGTCGTTGGGCCTTAATGTGGAGTCCCTCGGACAAGCTCGAGGTTACCAAGGAGACTATGGACGAGGCCACCCAAAGGGATATGATCTGCAAGGCAGTAGGAGAGGTTATTCCTGACGGAGAAATCGAACTCATTACTACGGCGGAGTGGGGGCTAAGCGGCCTCGTGGCCGACAAGTTCTCCTCCGGGCGTGTTTTCCTCGCGGGCGACGCCGCACACGCCTTGCCGCCCAACCGCGGAGGCTACGG
This sequence comes from Neonectria hederae, assembly GCA_003385265.1. Lineage (NCBI taxonomy): Eukaryota > Fungi > Ascomycota > Sordariomycetes > Hypocreales > Nectriaceae > Neonectria > Neonectria hederae. The sequence continues at coordinate 384,185 of QGQB01000109.1, forward strand.
GGCGAACACAGGAATCGCCGATGCGCACAACATTGCGTGGAAGCTCGCGTCTGTGTTGAACGGAACTTCACGGCCGGAGCTGCTGGATACATACGACGCCGAGCGACGCCCGACAGCCCTCGTTCGTCACGACCAGATCTTTACGAGGGATGACTACGTCCGATATGTCACGGAGCGCGAGTGGGCTGGCAAGAATGCCGAGATTCTCGAGGAAGCGGCGATAGAGTTTGGGCAGATCTACAGATCGGAGGCTGTCATCGGTGCAGACGAGAGCTTGCCCCCGGCGAAACGGCCGGATGAGTGGAATGGACAGCCTGGGACACGGGCGCCTCACATCCTACTACGAAGAGGCGGAGAGACGATATCGACCCTGGACCTGTTCGGTCATGGCTGGGTGGTTGTCTCCACGGATGGCACATGGAGGACGACGGTCAAGGAGGCCAGCAAATCAACGGGCGTGGAAGTTGGCTTTGTGCAGGTGGGTGATGCGGTGGAAGAGACGGAAGATGGGGATGTCGGGAAGAGTTTCGGGATCGACGAGACGGGAGCTGTGCTGGTCCGGCCGGATGGATATGTTGCATGGAGGGTGTCGTCGAGGCCTGTAGATGCGATGGAGGCGCTGAGAGATGGACTCGGAAGGGTGTCTTGTGCAGTGAAGAGCACTTATTAGATATGTCTTGGTTTGGATAGCGGGTTGGGTAGAATGTAGTCTATATGGAGTGGTAAATGTAACTAGATGAACTCACCACAGGAGGTAGTGAAACACAGATAGATATATGGTAAACGTATGAATGGATAGATGTCCTAATAAATTTCACGAAATCTCTTTCTCCATGAGCCCCATGCCGCACAATCCTCGTCACTTGAATCAACATTGCTGCAAAAGCAAGTGCCGACATGACTTGAGCATTGCGTCATCAATAACGAAAAGGATAACGAAGAAAGACAAGGATGTGAAAGACACGATAGCCCTTTGTTTCCTTTTTGCTAATATGTGCGTTTATTGGCAACCTGGAAAGACGAGGATGCCTTGGCGAGGTAGGTGCCTGAATCTTCCGACGATGTTACAGCCGAGGCCGGCGGAATGTGTAAGCGAAGCGGGTGATGATGCTGACGACGGAAGAGGATAGCGCTGGAAGTTGGAGGCTAATAGACTACCTACCACGAGCAAAGTTTGAACGCCACAAAGAAATAGTGACACTGTCCTTTTTTTTTTTTTTTTCATTTTAATGTCGATGGTGGATGATAGTATCATGACCAGCAGGAGCATCATCTCGCAGCATCGCCATGTCGGCCAGCGGCTTTCCGCGTGGTCGAATGGGCGGGACGTCGACGGGAGAGATAGCTGCATATCCAGCAAGGATGAGGCGCTCAGCTCGTCAGCTCGGCCCTACACAGCAGGACGAGCCGAGTTCAGCTTCGCGGATCCGGCGGCTGATGATGCTCGTCCATGTCCGGCGACCAGGCAGCGATGATCGGGAAAATAGCCACCTTGCCAAGGCCACGCAATGCTGATGGAAGCGGAAGCACATGCTGGCGTGTGCAGTCAGGAAAGAAACCGTGTTCTCTTGGAAGTTCGCTTTTGATGGAATAAAAGGCCCAGGGAGAACTGTTCTATTGTGTCGTAGCAGAGTCAACTCCTAGGTCAGCTTTTGCTTCCATCTTTCAGCCCTCTCTCTCGTCGACGTCATCACGGCCGGTTCCCGTCGCCTCATACAACCTTCGGCATTGGGAGGTTTTAGACATTAACTAGACCTCCAGCTAGATAGAACCCGAGCTCTAGCTCCAGCTGATCAACTCCGCTGCGTCTTTTACTGGGTCTCGCAAGGTCTCACAGTGGTCAACCGGGTCTCACAGTGGTCATTCCCCCCCACCAACACCGCTCCGCGTGAGAGCTAGAACCCGAACCAGCCCCGCCCCCGCCTACAGCCTCCCCCCCCAAAACCCACCTCAAGGTGCTCCATCCGTCGAGTTACGGGCTTTTTGTTACAGGGATCTCAGACGGATGCTCCGGGCGCGCTCAGTGAGAGTGGGAAGACCCTTGGAACTGGAGACCAGCCTTGCATGAGGTGCCTTCTTCCTGCAACCGCGAACCTACAATCTCAATCCTCTTTTTCCTCCTCCTCCTCCTCCTCCTCCTTCTCCTCCTCTCTCTCCTCTCCCTCCTCCTGGTTCTCTTCCAGCTTCTCTCTCTAATTATCTCGCCCCGCGACAAGACAGAGGGGCAGAAGACCTCCCTCCTCCTGCTCTCCACGTCTCGTCTCGCCATTCCTCCCCCTCAGCATCAGCTTCAGCATCAGCATCGATATATCCGCAAACCCAGCCACCACAGCGGCCGGCAAACCGACTGACCACCAAACACACACTCTCTTTCTTTTCGTCGTCGCCCGCCTCACCGGCTGTCGCAATCATGTTTGACCTCTTGCCCATGCTCTTATCGTAAGCTACGCCACGAGATCCAGTACTCCCAAGGTCATCCTTGCGCTGACGCCCAGACTCAAACAGCTCCATCGCCTCCTTCCTCTTCCCCATCTTCGCCTCATACAAGGCCCTCAAGACCTCCGATCCCGCTGAGCTGACGCCCTGGCTCATGTACTGGGTTGTCATCAGCTGCTTTCTCCTCGTGGAATCCTGGGTCTGGTTCATCATCTCCTGGATCCCCTTCTACGGCTACTTCCGCCTCCTCTTCCTCCTCTACCTCATCCTCCCCCAGACCCAGGGCGCCCGCTACCTCTACGAGGAACAGGTCCACCCCTTCCTCCGCGAAAACGAAGCCCAGATCGACGAGTTCATCACCAGCGCCCACAACCGCCTCACCGACGCCGGCATCGCCTACTTCAAGCTCGCCATCGAGGCCGTCAGGACAAAGGTACTCGGCCTCCCTCCCTCCAGGCCCAGTCCGCCTCCTCCCTCCGCCGCCCCCCAGAGCTACACCCAGTCCCTGCTATCCCGGTTTAGCGTTCCAGCAGCCAAATGGGGTGGCTCCGCTAACCCCGGCTCCGACTTCTACAGCTTGCTCTCCAGCGCCGTCGCCGCCGCCACGAGCTCCGGCGCCATGGCGGGCGAGTCCGGCGCGACATCCACCATGGACTACACTTCCACAGCCGCCAGCGGCCTCTCCAACTCGGGCGCTCTCATCCCCCCGCACCTGCGCGACTCCAACGAGAAGATGACCTTCATCACCGCCCAGCGCGATCGCCTCAACATTGTGCTGTCGGCCCTCGACCGCGAAGCTCAGGAGCTGCGCACCGAGGCGCAGCGTGCCCAAGAACGCGCCAGCACCCACCGCCGCGCCCCGTCCATGACCTTCGACGGCCCCGAAGACGACGAGCCTACGCAGCGGCCGCCCAGCGCCTATAGTGGCCGGAGCGGGCTAAGCAAGAGCCGGAGCGAGGCCGACTTTGAGCAGATCGACTACGATAGCAGCGCCGAGGATAGCGACCCGGTCCGGCGACGTCACGTACCCGGCGGAAGCGGGACTACGCCAGGTGCTTCAGCGTCGTCGTGGGCGCCGTGGGGATGGGGAGGCAGTGATACTAGGGGAGGCACCAGCTCCGGCATGGAGAGATAGCGACCTTCCCCGCAAGACTGGGCCTCGTAGGAGTTTAGGTTACGGTAGACTTGGCTGGGTAACGCCTTGGACTTCGTTGGTGCCTCGGGCTTTGCTGGTGTCTTCTGAATTGGGTTATATCACCTCGCTTCTCTTCTGCTGAATTCGCATCGGACCATCCATACAAACGGAATCGCTTTCAAGTATTTGGTAGTATAGACTGGAATTGGGTCTCTAGTCTCTCCTTCCCCAATCTAGATTCGGGGGCCAAGCCAACTCCATGGAATCTTGCAAGTCCCTACTGTTCTTATACATGATTTACCTAGTGCGCCGATTGTATCTTTCATTGCCGTGGTATCGCGCATCCCATCACAACAATCCCGATATCCTTCCGAACATATCATACAACGTGACCTAGCGTTCCAGTGCCCCCAGAGCGTTTATACATACAAGTCCCATCCAGCGTCTACGCATCGTCCATACAGTTCTCCATATGGCGGTGTTCTCTCGCAGGCTCAATGCATCCGAGAGCTTGTCTTCCCTTATGATAGCTTATACGGATACGGCACCTCCATCGGGCCGTCCTTCCTGAAGTGCCAACGACGCTTTTTCTTCGTCACTGTGTGTTCAACCCACTCGCAGACGGCGTGGGTCTTGCTGTACCAGCGGATGAAGAGAGGGTCCCAAAGCTCTGATGCGATGCCCAGGTCCTTGCAGCAGCGCATCAGGGCGTTGGACTTGGCGCCCTCGACGGCCTGGGGGATCCCCTCGGCGTTGAAGTAGTTGTTGACGCCCTGGGCTTGTGAAACAAAGCTAGAAAGGTGGCGAGTCAGTCGTTGACAACAAGATCACGGAGCTTTCGTGAAGGGAAGCTTACCATCCGTTGACGATGAGGGCGAATTCCCGCGTCACGATCTCCTTCCCGACCACGGCCTCGCCGCGAGGGACAATGCCCCATCCCATAGGTCCAAACGCCTCGTTCAGTCTCCGCCGATATTTGATCTCAGGCAGATAAATGATACCATCGGGCTTAACCTCGATGTCTTGGACGTTAATCCTTTGTAGAAGGATGCAGTACTGTTCTGGGGTGACGGGACTGGTTCCTAGGCCGTAGAAGCTCGTCTCCCAGTTAATATCTTGGGGTGGCGTTTGAGCTTTGGGGCCTGGGGGCGGTGGTTTTGGTTCCCAGCACAAGTAGAGAGGTATACCAGACGGGACGTTTTTCTCCGTGTAAGCTGCGGGCTTCGGCTTGGAGGAGGCTACAACCGCCGGCTTGGAGGGGGTTTCCGAATCTGATTGCGAGAGGATTTCTGAAGCTTTCGAGGAAGACACAATGGCCGGTGAGGTCGGGGGAGTGGTCAAGACTTTCTTTGCGGCATAGGCGGGCCTGAAAGCGACCTTGGGTTTGAAAGGCAACTTGGAAACAGGCTTCGAGGCCGCGGAAGGCATCACGGGAGGAGGCACCGCAGCCTTGAAGGTGGGAGGTGTGGTAGGCGCCGGGGCCGTAGGCGCCGGGGCCGGAGCCGCAGCCTCGGTGGAATACCGCAGCACGGAGGCAATTGAGCGGCCGCTGGCGAAGCGGGACCCGGGGGTGGCCGCGAAGGCCCGGCGGGAGGCGAGCATGGTGATGGCGGTTGGCGTGGACGGGATGTTGGGGCGCGGTTCACGCGATGCGAAGAGGGCGGCTTTCTCACCAAACTAAGGCGGAAAAAAAGACTTGACGGGGGCGTCATGGAGCGGGATGTATGGGGATGTCGGGGAATAAAAGATCCGGCGATGACAGTGCGCATACAGTGTGTACACTTACTGATATGTGACTTCGAATACCCTGGAGTGCACTCTACCTGAGGAAGGTAAGGATAGAAACATAGAAGAACAACGTAAAGCCCAAGGTAGATTGACGTTTTACTTTCCGGGGACTCTGGAGATTCTTTTTTTGTTTCATTCTCGACATCCCGCCTACATGCTTTTACATCTCAGCGGTGGCCACCAACCATTTGGTATCGTCTAGATGAAGCCCAGATACTGGCAATCTCAGCAAAGGCGATAATTGAAGTTGCGATTAAATCCCATAGTATCCATTCCTTAATATTACATTTCCCTCCGATTTGTCTGACAATCTTCATAATGTCATGACTTACGTGTCCTTGGAGTCAGTCCGCTTGTCGTTGTCGTGAGACTTCCAGCACCGTCTGAATTCCTCCATCTACCCCACTATCAGCTCAACCATCCGTAGAAATAGAACATTCGCGATCTCTTAGAAGAAGCAATTGAAGAAGATTGGTAAATGGGATCGCATCAGAATAGGTAAGATGAGAAAGAAAAGAAAAAGTAAAAAGAATTGGACTCACCTCCTCGGCACAAGCGCGCCAGTCTTTCTTCTCATAGTAGCACTCCGTCATCTTGCTGTTCTCGTCTATGATGACGCCTCAGCAAATCCGCGTTAACAGCATCCAACTGTTCACCCCCCCGATACTTGCAGAACTGCAAAAGGGCGCAAGAAAGGCCATCATTCCCCTGCAAGTATCCCTCGGGGGGTTTTCAGCCACGTTTTTTGTCCCTTGTTAACTCACCTGCACAACCAGTACTGAAGATCCGCTTCTCCCTGCAACAAAAAAAAAAGGCCTCGGCTTAGTCGCTGTGACTCCCAAAAAATAGACCGAGTCCAGCGCTTTCTCACGGAGAGTCGGGGACTTACCACTCGTCTGGCTCGTCGTCGTCTTCCTCCGCTGCCGCCTTCTGCTGGGCGTCGCTTTCTTCCTTTGACATCTTTTTGTTGTTGTCCACGCGGGATTGTAAAGTGCCTTTTTCTTGAGGCGTGTCGTGTCGGTTGAACGAGGAGAAAAAGCATCAAGTGGTGTGAGAAGAGAGAAAATTAGCCCAGGCGGGAGCGGGATCAAGTGACAACCAAACATTCCCATCCTCGACCCCTGGAAGCCGACAACCATGGCGCCCAGCAAGCTCAACGTGCTTGTCTACACAGGTTAATACCCTCTGGCTTCTCCTTAGAGGTTCTTGCTCACGCGGCAAAAAGGCATCGGCACAACCGTCGAGTCAGTCCGCCACTGCATCTGGACGCTGCGCCGGCTGCTCTCGCCCAACTACGCCGTCATCCCCATCACCGAAGGCGTCCTGATCAAGGAGCCGTGGCCGTCGACGTGCGCGCTGCTGGTCTTCCCGGGCGGCGCCGATCTCGGCTACTGCCAGGCCCTCAACGGCGAGGGAAACCGCCGCATCAGCGACTTTGTGCGCCGCGGCGGCGCCTACCTGGGTTTCTGCGCCGGCGGCTACTATGGAAGCCGGAGATGTGAGTTCGAGGTCGGGAACCAGCCCCTGGAGGTTATTGGCAGCAGGGAGCTGGGCTTCTTCCCGGGGACCTGTCGCGGGGGGGCCTTCAAGGGGTTCGAGTATCGCAGCGAGAAGGGCGCGCGCGTGGTGCGGCTGAAGGTCGCCAAGGAGGCCTTCGACCACGATGTTCCAGCCGAGACGTTGTCGTACTACAATGGAGGCGGAATCTTCGTCGACGCCGCCTCGACCAAGACGAACGAGGTCGAGGTCCTGGCCACGTACGAGGACGAGACCGCTGTCGACGGCGGAGATGGCAACGCCGCCGTTATTGTGTGTAGTGTTGGAAGTGGCAAGGCGTTGCTGACGGGTCCTCACCCCGAGTAAGAGCCTCTTTTAACCTGTCTCATGGCTGAATATCTGACATTCTCCTAGGTTCGCGGCCGCCAACTTGCACCCGCAGCCAACGGTCCCAGATTACGCAGAGTTGATCAACAAGCTGGCAGACGAAGACAAGTCCCGAGTAGACTTTCTGAAGGCCTGTCTTTCCAAACTTGGCCTCGAAGTGAGTCTCAGCGATGCCGGCGTTCCCTCGCTGTCTCGGCTTCACCTCTCCTCCCTCGAAGAGACCGGAGTGTCCGAGCTCCTCGCCTCGATGGAGGACATCATCGACAAGGAGAACGGCGAGGAGTGGATCAGAGGAGAGGGCGACACGTTCCACGTCCAGAACGAGGAGACCATCTGGAGCGTCGAAGGCCTCCAGCAGTCCCTGGCTCAATCAGAAGAGTCCGATGCCTCGTCAAGCGGCCTGACTACCGACTACAGCAAGATCGTCAAGAAGATCGTGCCCCACGAGAAGGGGCCGCCTCATTCCAAGCTCACGCCGCAGTTCAACCATGGTCTGTACTTCTCAAGCTTGCGGCGCTACCAGAAGACAGAACCTGGTGCGGAGGAGTGGGGGAACCTGTTCATGTATGGCGAGGTGGTAACCAGCACCAACACCATCCTAGAGAAGTACCTTGCCAACAAACCACCTTGTCCGAGATTCACGCGCTGACGGCTCATCAGAAATCCCAAGATATTGTCCAAGCTGTCCACCGGATTCACTCTCTCGGCGTCCACCCAAATTGCCGGCAGAGGCCGCGGATCAAACGTATGGGTATCACCTGCTGGATGTCTCATCTTCTCCACCGTCATCAATCATCCAGCGCATCTTGCTGTGAGCCGTCCGGTCGTCTTCATCCAGTACGTCGCCGCCATTGCCATCGTCGAGGCTGTGCAATCGTACGACCGCGGGTACGGCGATCTCCCAGTCAAGCTGAAGTGGCCCAACGACATCTGTGAGTCCTCATCCTGTTGTTACTAGATCTGTGACTGATATCCGGCAGATGCCCTGGACCCGACCAAGTCAGCAGATAAACCTCACTATGTCAAGATCGGTGGTATCCTGTCACAATGCCTTTACTCAAACGGCTCCTACCAGATCGTCCTTGGCGTCGGTATCAACACCAACAACCCTCGTCCCACCACTTCCATCTCAGACCTTCTCCCTCCTGGCGTCCCAGAACTGCACCTCGAGACTCTGCTGGCCCGCATCCTCACTCGCATGGAGGCCGTGCACGCCCAGTTCCTCCGCGAGGGCTTCTCTCGTGACCTCGAGGCCAGATACTACCGCCACTGGCTGCACACAGGCCAGGCCGTGACGCTGGAGGCCGAGGCCGGCGTTAATGCGAAGGTTCTGGGAATTACTCGCGACTGGGGCATGTTGCGGGTCGAGCAGGTGGACTCGAGTGGCAGAGGCACGGGGAAGTTGTGGACGTTGCAGAGCGATGAGAACAGCTTCGATTATTGGAAGGGGCTCGTGAGGAGGAAGACCTAAAGAAGTTGCTTGATAATCGTGGTCATTGCAGTGATTTGATAGCATAGATGGCTCAGAAAGATTTCATCATCCATCATCTCACAAGCATATGACACACTCTTGTTCATGTTGTACAATATCTGCAAACATCGGACGAACCCAGTCACTTTTCGACACACCTTGCTTCAAACCTCCGTCAGTCTCGGTATCTCCTGTTGTGAATCGACTCCCAGCATGACTTATCAATGAATCAAGCCGACCTAGACAACTACTTAAGGCGGAATTCTTCCAGACAACTCGAACCATTTCCTCTTGTGAGTACCACTGAGCTTTATTATTATTTATAACCTCATTTTCCCTATCTAACGACCCAAGGTGTAACAAGACACTGCCGAGCTGTTCGCTCCTCGGCCTGATCGATACACAACCACGTTGGACACCAACCACGCCAGACTCATCTTCTCCAAGGACCCTGTCTTGAATATGCTGCACTTCTCGAACTTCAAGATGGCGTTCGTCTGTTTTCTGTCTTGTCTCCTGGTTGCTGGTCCAGTCCTGGCCACGGACACGCTTCCGGGGTATTCAGTTACGGAGAGCTCGCAGGATGTCTTCCTTGGAGCGAGCTCCGATATGATGTGAATTCCCGTGTTTTTCTTTAGTGATATTTGTTTGGCTAATCGTTCCTCATAGCTACGGGGAGACGCCAACTTGTTCCGAAGTATGCATGGCTATGCGTGATGCCTGGGAAGCTCGGAATCGCAAGGCCGAGAGCACCAAAGCCGGCCAAGACCATTCGAATCCATCGGAAATCCCAGATCTCCAGGATATCGTTGACGATGTCGAAGTCCTTTTCCCACGTGCAGAAAGGTCGTTCAAGACTCCTCCTCTCGAGTACGTCCATCAAGCAGACCCGGACGTTGAGTCCAGCAGTGTCAAAACTTTCTGGTCCCTCCATCCTCCCATCGATGATTTGACGATCACAACCACCTGGACCACCATTGTTCATATTTCGACCGACGAGTCGGATCCTCCTGAATTGGTGACCATCACGACCATCTGGACCACCATTGTTCACGTTTCGACTGAAGAGCCATCCAGCACGACAGTTGATGATGGGCCCTGGCAGACCATATCTTTTCTTTTACCCACGAAAGAAACAGTCACGATCACGGTTACTTCTTCAAAGCCTTCATCAACAGCTAATCCGCCGCCGTTGATAACAACACCGCCGTTAATTACAACGCCACCGTCTGACAAGTCCTCACTATCAACGGGTCAGGCAGTCGGTATGACCGCGGGCGTCATCGTCCTCCTTCTCATCATCATGATCCTCGCACTTCTTTACCGCCGGTTCGTCACCCATCGCCGAAATAACCCTCCTCAGCCTCTTGACACAGAGTTAATAGGGCTCCCGTACCCAACACCACGACTATCACCGTCGGTTCTCCCCCTCCAGCGTCGGAGAAACAGCCCAAAGCCAGTGGCCAGTCCACCCCACCAGAATACCATGAATTTGACAAGCTGTAACGGCTGTGATCACGCTGGTTCTACAGGAGTGCAAACCCCGATGGCACGTAGCAACGGAGGACAAGGGTGTACTTGTGCGCCTAGAGAGTCGGACGTTTCGGTGTTAGGGGCTTCAGAGGGGAGAAATAGTCGAAGTACAATTAGTGATGTTTTGTCGGCATACACGACGGGTGCATCAAGTCAGTATTCGCAGGAATCAATTGATTTTGTTGCTCCAAAGAGGGTAAGTTCTTAACAGATGAGTAACCAAGAGGCTTCGATTAAACTTGTGACGAAGGCAGCTCAAAAGACACCTCAATATCCCACCCAGCCAGGAATCTTCTTGGTCTTTAATATGGTACAATTGTATTAAAACATAACAAGGGTCGTCTTTTGTTTTTCGTCTAGAACCAACCTCCAGCGGCTCATCGCGCCCCCAGATATCCCAAAACGCCGTGCCATGCTGCAGTCGAGTGAAGATGTACATTTATACACGGAAGAATCCCCCCTCTCCCATATAGAAGCTCCGAACTCCTCTCCCCGCGATTTTTCGTCATCATGATGCCCCTCCTCAGCCCAGAGCGCGCAAGTTAGGCTTGTGCTTGCGTGGTGGTGCAGTGCGATGCGATGCGGGGCCCCTGGGCTCATATCCTACATTCCGTTCGCCTCTCTGCCAGGGTTCACCGTCGACAGGCGCGGCTTCACAACTACCTGTCCTTGTAGACCTTGGGCTTCCAGCCTTCCTTGGTCTCTGCCTCCTGTTCGACCTTCTCTCGTATCGGACCCAGCTCACGCTCGAACCGCTCCTTTGCCCTCACGATCTTGCTCTGCAGGTAGAAGCTGCCGCCTTTCTGGGGGTCGTTGCTGTCGAACAGCCGCTTGTAGCGCTCGAGCACCTCCTCGATGTTGGCCACGTTGCCGCCGGCGGGGGGCTTGACGTTGAGGATCTTGCACGCCTCGTCGAGCGTCATGCCCGAGGAGAGCGAGGCGCCGCTGGAAGTGTTGCCCATCTTGGCCTGGTGGCGCTGATATTGCGAAGCGGCTTGGGCCTGCTTGTAGGCGGCCACGAAGGAGCGTCCGAGAATTCGTGAGCCCGTGAGGAAGGCGGTGATGACGAATTTGTGCGCCTGGTGGACCGAGTTAGCATGATCATCGAGAGGGACATTTGACGGCATTCGGAGAGAGCCGGAGTGGTGGCGACGAAGGAACGGAATTGCGGAAGAGACAGCAGGCGCGCGTACCATTGTGACAGAGGAATAGGAGAGTTGGAGATAAAATCCCAAGGCGAAGTGTCCGGGAGGACAAGAACAGCAGACTCTGGACGGCAACGTGAATACGTCCCTCGTTCGCGACGGCGGAAGTGATCTTGACAATGGTTGCAAGCCCCGTCGATTTTTCTAAGTTAGCCAGGGCGGATCATTCCGAGGTCGGAATTTTGCACATCCGACCGGCCGTCCCCGGGTTAGCCGGCAATCAGCCGCACACCTTCGGGTTTCCCTTTGGATTCACCTTGGGCTCACCGAGGCCGCCCCACCGCGTTGGATTGAGCTCGTATGCAGCGATGAGTTAGGTGGAGCGGATGAGCGGTGTTCGAACTTGTCAGCTTGCCAATTTCTATTCTCCAATACCGTTACTGTGTTCGGCTGTGATAGTGCAAAGACGCCTTCTTGGAAGCCTTAGAAGGCAACATCGGATACTCGTACATACCATAAACGTCCTATGTCCTGCGGAGCTGTCGGCATCTAGGACTGCGCAGAGGGCCGGCCCTGACTAATACTCGTCGATAACAACTCAGTCAACATCTTGGCTGAAGAAAAGTAGCAAAGCTCTTGAATCCAAGTCTTTCAAAACCAGGATTTTAGAACCCCGAAAACATGGCAATGAGCTCAGACGACATCGCTGCTCTGCTCCAGCGGGAGGGAAGCGGGCTGTCTCCAGATGCCTACGACGAGACAACACAGCCCGATGGAGCTCGCCAGAAGCGAACAGAAGTGTTGGCCAACGTGCTGGAGGCTTGTCGAAACGCTCTACAACTAGACCCGGGACAGCTAGAGGCCATAGCCAAGAACCTGGGCGATGGGAGTCGAGATGGTGAGTTACATGAGTTCCCCTCCTTTCACATGTCCTTCCAACTGCGGGCCTTGTTGACTTCACGTTGCATGGCTTGTCACTCAATTACAACTCGTGGATTATAAGGGACCCTCACTGACTCTAAGACCAGTGGCATGGCGCCTCCCGTACGGGGACTCCGGCATCCTCGACTTCTTCCTCGAGATGCTCGCTGCCGAGGGGGTGAGCCATGGCATCCAAGTTCACGCTCTACGCATCGTTGGCAACTCTTGCGCAGACACAGATGAGAACCGCGGCCGCGTGGTCGAGGGAAATCATCTGAACTCCATCATCCGTCATCTCCAAGACGAGGGCCTCATTCCCTACGCCATCCCCGTGCTGTACAACATCCTCGTCGACTACGGTAAGCGTCGCCCTCAACCACTCAGCTGCATATGCAGAGCATCAAGTGCTAACTTGAGTAGAACCTGCTCAGAAACTTGCCTCGCAGTCTCGCCTCAACACTCACCTCATTTCCCTCCTCGCCTCTCCAAGCCTCCCCAGCTTCGCCCCGCTCATCACGTACTTCTGCAAGATCCTCGCCCTCCTCATCAGCCAAGATGGCGAGGTGGCCGTGGCCAGCCCGCTAACCGTCCAGGTCCTCCTGACGCTGGCCACGAGCCCGCCGGCGAAGAACGACATCGACGACTTCATCTCCCTTGTTTCCGTGGCCGCAAGCTACCTCGCCAACGAGGCTCTTCAGGCTAGTCTTGTTGCAAACCAGCAGATGGACGTCTTCATGACAGCCTTTTTCCACGCGCACACGTACTTCGACCCGCAGCAGGTGGACGATCCGGAGACGGCGAAGCACTTGAAGCAGCTGTCCACGGCTCTGCTCACGATTCTTGCTGACCTTTCTGGCCATGACTCGTTTGCTACCTATTATCCCCTTGGCAGCTCAGTTCCGCAATCACTCCTGGCCTGGTTGCAGGGAGCGAATCCTCGGCTTCAATCTGCTGCCTGTCTCACCCTCGGAAACCTTTGCCGCTCCGATGATATCTCACTTGCTCTTGTCCAGACTCATCAAGCCCATCGTCCTCTCATCGACCTCCTTTCTAACCCCTCCATTACCGACGCCCAGCAACTCCATTCTGCGCTGTCATTTCTCAAGAACCTCGCCATCCCGGTTCAGAACAAGCCACTGCTCGGCGATCTACTGGAAGCCACGCGAGTCCCGCGGATATTGACCCTCGATACTCTCCCACAGGTCCAGTTTGCGGCCGTGTCACTAACTCGCCTGCTCCTCGTCAACTGCGCACCAAACGTCCGCCTCGTCTGCGCTCCCAGGGACGCGGGCTCACCTGAACAGTTGAACGAGCACACTACCGTCCACGATATTCTGTCCTTGTTTGACCGAACTGATGCCGAGCCCACGAAGCTAGAAGCAGCACGTTGCATCGCTTCGCTCTGCCGCGTACTGCACACAACACCGGTTTTCCCAATTCTACCAGAGTGGGATCCCTCACAGGATGCTTACGTCTTCGTCCCCAAGGAGCCACTGCCACCCAGCGTGGAGGATAGCTCCAACGACGACAAGGAGAGCCGGATGAGAGGACTCTTCTACGAGAAGCACGAGCTGTCCAAGGCGCTCGCGTTCCTCGTCACGCAGCAGAAATGGCCCATCCTACGGTCCGAAGCCTGGTTCGTCTTCGCCCTCATGTCTCGTTCCAAGGACGGCGCCAGCCTTGTCACCAGTACCCTACCCATTCCAGAGGCATCCGAAGCCCTTGCCCGCGCCGTCACGGGCCAAGCTTCGATCATCAACAGCGACGATCAAGCCAACCAGATTGAAAGTATTGCGTCTGTGGCCGGCTCTGATACTGCGGCTATCACAGAAGGCATTGGACTGGAACCTCAGCAGGTTGATCCGAAGCAGCAGGCAAACATGGCCAAAGTAGACAGGGAGAATTGCTTGGTGCTATGTACGGAAATTGTCAAGAATTCGAGTAGTTCTTTGACTCCAGCCCAGCTTGGTCAATTGCAAACATTGATCAGACAGGGAACTGAGATGATCAGTCAGGAGAAGGCACAGGGAAAGTAAAAATAGCAATTCCATACGGTGGAAGATACAAATTAAACCTTGCATTGAACCCCTGAACCTCAAAAGGATACGAGTGTATCGAGACATAGACCAGTCATCGATAGAAGCCTATTCTACGTAACACCAGTCATCAAAACATCACATGCAAAGCATCAATGTGCAGGGAATGCCTCCATTGACCAAACGATTACAGCAGAAAGCCGGTGATCATGCAATAAATTTTTTGAGCTGGATTTAGAGTATCTCTCCTTCCAAACCCGCACAAGCATCAGAGCCTCGAACCGTCGTTGCTCCTCCCTTAGAGACGCAAAGAGCAAAACCCTCAAACACCAGTTCCCTTTTTGAAAGTTTATTTCTTGGCAGCCTCGGCATCGGCCGCATCCCGCACACGCTTCTCCCGAGCACCCTGGTATCGGGCATTGCTGCGGGCGACACGCAGAGTTCGGTAGGCACCAGCCTCAATAGGCTTGGGCATATCGCTCTTGTTGATCTCCTTGAAGGCGATGTCGGTGGGGTCAATGGGGAACGCGGCGGAGAGGAGACCAGCCTTCTCGATCTTGGAGACGTCGGTCTTGGTGTCACCCTTCTTGGGGGCGTTGGATCGGCGGGGCAGGAGGATCAGGCGCTCCTGGTAGGCCTTGAGGCGGGCGACATTGGCGGCGAGGGACTCCTCAGACAGGTTCTGGCGGCGAGAGTCGACGGCGATACCGATAGTGGGAGCGAAGGCCTTGGGGATACCGGCCTCCTGTAATTGTTGTTAGACCCAGAAAATTCCTATCAAATCACAACATCTCCCAGATCTACTAGTAGTCAAGGGCTTGTTACGTACCTTGAGCTCAGCCAGAGTGAAACCACGGCCGGGGCGGACTCGTCGGTTGTATCGGATGGTAGGGCATCGCACAACGGGGCGGAGCTTGTCGACGGGACGAGGAGCCAGAGCGGCGGCCTTGACCTTACGGGCAGTGCGTCTCCGCGACTTAGCACCAGGCTGCACAAAAAGTTAACATCGGGCATTCAAGACGGCGCAACGAGGCCGGATCGTGTCGATTTTCTGTCGTACCTGGTCGAAGTGAGTTCGAACCCGCTGCTGCCAATCCTTGCGGAAATCTGTTGAGGGGGTCAGTCGCCGTTTTGTGAAGATATCGTCGCCTCGATGGTGTTTTCTCACGGTTGCTAATGATCTTCTGGTTGTGCTTGATCGCCTGGAGAGAGAACGGGTCAGCGCACGTCGTTTACCGCCTTGCGATGCATCGCATTGGGCGTGGAGGCCATACCATTTTGACTGCTTGCGATCAACGGGCTCCGGTTGTCGATGGTCGGGTCGTGAGACGTTGAAATTTCGGAGGGTTGAGGCTTGTCAAATTCCTAGAAGGGTTTTCGAGCCCTACACTGGGACATCCTTGGTGGGGGTTTTGCCCGTGGGCGCTAAAATTGGTGTGCGTCACGTGATTTCGCTTCGGCTGTTGGCCTTGGGGCCTGAAATCGCAGGGCACCGCAGAGCATGATGTCCAAGCAAGGAGGACCCACCCAACCAGAGCTTGGACGTATCATGACTGCAATTTTGATTGCAACCCTGACATCTTATAGTGAGGGCGGGATCAGTCTATGTTCTCTGCGAACACATAATTTACTACTTAGTTATGTATGAGCCTTCTTTTGAGAAGCTGGAAAGTCGAAAGCAAAATTGATGTGGTGCGCAATCTGTTGTCGCCAGTCTCGCATTCTTGAATCTGGTGTGATCAGGTGAGAAGAAGTCCTAGTAAGAATCAGAAGATTGAACTGGGCTCAAGATTTTCTGCAACTCTTTTTCGCTTTTTTATTTCTCTCCCCCCTTCTGGCACTTTCAGTTACATCACGATGTCGTTCCCAAAGAAGACCCACGAGCTTGTAGTTGGGCATATATCTACACTCTCATAAACCTTCAGTTACTCCCCAAGCCTCTCCATTCGTCTTTAACTGGTACGTCAGATCACATATTTGCATAAAGCCGCAGCTCGCAAGCGTTATGAACAGCACAACTCAGGCAATGAACAAAAGCTAGGAGCGAACGAGTCGAGTATAGTGGGGCACTGCCAAACGGGCGTTGCAATTTCGCTTCGCTGGCCTTGAAGCCTGACAACACAGGCACTCACCCCGGCAGAAAAGCTATAAAGCGCCGCCGCACCTCTCACCTTTTACTCTTTTTTTCTTCTTTTCTTTCTTCATACTTACCTTGGGAGGGACTCCCTCGCTCAACATTGAGGGGGTTCAGCATGGAAGACCTGCATTGCACATCGCGGCGTCGTTCTGTACTTCATTGCCCTTCGGGGTCATGGGTCCCGGAATTTTTGATTTACCCAAACCTGTTTTCATTGTGAGCGTCGCTTTACGCGATGGCATGAAGAAGACGCAGCCAGTAGTTTATTCTCGCCCTCGCGGATAGTTACTGATGCCCATTGATTTTGGAGTATTGCTGAGGAGGAGGGGTTTCCTCCTAATTGAAGAGAAGACGCGTCTGCACCACCGCCTGATGCAGTTGGTTCGTGATGCGAGGCCAGGAAGAGGAGTTAAGTCGTAGGGACACGTTAGCAATTGGAGGATACGATACGTAAGCACTACTTTGAGGGTATCCCTCTCCGATACTCGCACTTTGAACTATCATTCAAAGATTTCTAAGAAATGTCTTCATCACTTCGAAGCTGAGCTTGATGAACCACACTCGTCGAGAAACTGTATTCCGTGAACCTGCATCTCATCGCCCCCACATGTCCTCCCTCCAGATGTGACTCTACGTTCTACCAAATCTGCCACTCCAGTAACCATCCATCGTATCCCTCTCAATTCACCCTCATCCTCATCCCCCGTAACTCCTGGCCTCTTCGTAGCAGCTGACCCGCTCCCATTTCCGTTCCAACACCGCGGGTTCACGCCTCGACGAGGGAACAACCCGCAGCTCCTCTCACCCGAAGCTACGCCGCTCCAATCACAGGCGCGCAATTCGGCCCTCCAAACGGCTCCCAGCAAAAAATCTCATGACACCACTTCCCACGCATCCCGAACTCCCTCCCACGAAACCGCCAAACGCCCGCCCACCGCAACCCGATACCCCGAGCGCCTCCCCCAAACCCTCAATTCGTAACCTCCGCCAGACGGGGCAAAAACGACGCTTCCACGCTTCCTTCCCTCCGCCTCCACCTCCATCTCCTCCGTCTTCCGCCATGGCGTCCAGAATGGCGCCCCGCAGCGTCAAGGACGCAACCCGCTTCACGTCCACCATCCCCCACGCAACCTCAAAGTCAGCCTCGGCCGGCGGGTCCGTCGCGACTCCCAAGACGCCGCGCATCCCCGGCGAGTCGCCCGAGCAGCGCGTGCGCCGTCTACGGCACGCCCACCTCGCCGCCCAGAAGGCCCAGATCAGCAAAACGGACAAGTTCATCGACGCCTCGCGCCGCTTCCTGGACGTTGCACACCGGTGGACTGTGGGAGGCATTGTGATATTCACGGGTATGTTCCCTGGCCCCGGATAACCAAATGGGGTTCAGAATTCTAACACCACTCTCATAGCCGTTGCCGGTGTCGTCAGTATCTACTCCGTGTGGGACATGCTCCGATACAACCGCGCCCGCCGCGCCGAATGGGTAGAGGCCCAGAAGAAGCTCGAGGATAACGAGCTCGCCAGCGCCCGTCTGGCATATCTCAAGGGCGAGGCCACCGACGAGCAGATCCTCCTGGTTGAGGAGGCCAATCGCCATGCCGAGGAGACGGGCATCAAGCTGCCGCCGCTGCTGGCCGCGCCCACAACCCGCACCCACTTCGAGGAGCACGTCAAGCCCACATTCGAGAGCAACGCCGACCCCGCCGAATCCAACAAGAAGGGCAAGGGCGTGCTGGGCATCTTCTCCGGCATGCTCAGCCGCGAGGAGCAGGGCGAGGACGTCGGCTCCTCGCAGGGCCGGTCGGGCTACGAGAGCCTGTGCGAGGAGGACGACTCAACGGGCGTGCGCGAGAGCGACCTGGTCCGCTCCATCGAGACCAAGACCCGCGAGGCCTGGGACCGGGAGAAGGAGAACCAGCGGAGGGGAGGCAGCCTGGACCACCTGGGCCTGGAGACGGCAAACCGGACGTCCGAGAAGAAGGCGTGGTGGAGGTTCTGGTGAGTTGCTGACGACTGAGATGAAGACGAGACGATGGAAACAAGATGTACGTGTTCTAGGCGAAAAGAGTGTATCATACTGTGTAGATTGGCAGTGCATTAGACGGCGTCGGGGTACCATCTTGTATGTATCACCATGGGGAATACCAAGCCCTACTTTACCTTACCTATTAAATACCAAGCGATTGAAACCACGACGGCCATTGGCACCATTATGTCGCTTCACGTCTAGGGGTATCCATCATGTGCAAGACTCAAGTCTTCACAACTGTGTCACGGGAACAGAATTCAAAAGATGACTCAAACGTCGACGCTTATAAGCCTCGTTGTTTAATTCCACCATCTATCCATAGACGGCCTTCTAGGTCGCTCTGCTCAATCCTAAGCGTTTGCCCTCAATGTCCATGTTGCTGTTATATAAGATAACCCGATATTAGCAAGCGCTGTTTGCAAGAACCGCTTGCTCCGTAATATTGAACGCCCCCAAAAGACAAACACAAAGAAAAGGGTAAAAGGAATTGTCCGTAGTCCATTCTCAAGTCAACCCGGCAAAGCATTCATGCCTGTCAAACAAACCCCGCGCCATAGTACTCCGGTTGGCTTTCCCGTGCAACCTGCCTCGGATATCTCCATCAACTCTGCGTCTCCCAGTCTCCCAGTCTCGCCAGAACTTATCGCTGCCAATATTGGAGGTTTCATAAGGCTGGGCGCCCTTGATTCTCGCACCTGCTCTAAATACTTTCTCGCCGGAAAGGAAGCGGCCTCTCGTTCTGCGCCGTTTTTCTGCCCAGTTTAAGGGCCTCACTGCACTATCCTACAGCGTTGCATGGTCTTTCGGATCCATAATCGTGGTCTCACTCCCCTGGGAAACAATGATGTGATTGAAGTGTCCGGGCACTTTTAGTCGACATTTCTCGCAATCAACTCGGTATCCGATGCTGAAGCTCTTTTTCATGCCCGGCTGCCAAGTCCAGTTGTTAACCGTGTGTCGACTGCGTGTGTGGCCTCTCCGGTTGGGAGAAGGTGTCGTCGGGTCCTCTTCTCCATCGGCGGCTGTCGGAGACTGTGCCTCAACATCCATCATGGCGTTGGGATGTTCCATCGCATGTGGGGGGGAAGGTTGTGGTGCCATGTACTCGAGCTCGGCCGCCTGGTGGATGGGCATGCCCATATCATAAGCCATTCCAGGTGAGGCGACATGTTGGCTGGACATTGAGTCGTCTCCCTCGGAAATGGGAGATGGGAGGCGTCGGTTGTTTTGGACGGCCTGCCAAGGACTAGAGGCTGCCATGGTGCGGGGAACACATTGGTCGTCGGAAAAGCCCGTCTGTTGATGGCCTAGGTTGACGACGCCGTTACGGGCCGTGACAACGGGACCAGGGCCGGCCCATTCACATTGCTGGCCTCTGACCTGGGCAGCGAAACTGGGCAGGATGGGGGTTGGCATTCGGCCATTGGCGTTGTCGGACTGTGAGTTGGCGGCGTGGCGATCGTGGAGCTGCTGCGCCTGTGAAGAGATTGTGTCCATCATGTCTATTTCGGCATCATGGTGGGGCTGGGAGGGGAATCCCGCAGACGAAGACCAAGGGGAGAAGTTAGATCGGGGCTGCTGGTCGTCCGAGTCGGAGCTCTGGGGGGTCATAGACGAGGACGGCAGCCATTGCTGAGAGGCCCTTGGGGAGGTTCGGAGTGGGAGGCACTGTACTCGTTTCTACATGACGGTCAGCATTGGGGACCGGGGACCAGGGAACAGGGAGGAGGGCAGCACTGACGTTTCGGTGCTCACCAAAGCTCATGGAGGCGTTGCCGAGATCCTCCTCTTCCTCGCGAGCCCGTTTCCGCTGGGCCTCCGACATGGGCTCGGGATAATGAGGCGTGACAAACATGTTTGCGGGCTGTTTGGGATACCCTGTTGCGAAGAACGAGTGCAGGAAAGAGGAATGGCTCAGGCCGGGAGACAGAAGGAGTTGGGAATTGTCGTCTGGTCCGGGTGATAATGTGGGTGGAGCAAACGATGGAGGGACGGCCTCGTCCGTTGTCTCTCCGGCTGGTTGGATCTGGAGTGGGGAAGAGGGTCTTGTACGAGTGACGTGCGTGGAGTTGACGACGGGGTACGAGGACTAATTGAGACGGATGATGGTGATGACGATGGCTATAGAGACAGGCAGAGAATGTTTGTGCGAATGTGAATGTGAATGTGAATGTGAATGCGAATTTGAATGTAGAAGAAGGGGAGGAGAGAAGAGGAGGCAGCTGGATTGAGGGCGCAAGCGAGGGAGGAGGTCGGTCGGTAGGCAGGTGGCCGCCGTGGTCGGCCAGGCGGTACTACCCTCTGCTGGAGGTACCTCTAGACTCGGGTTGGTAGAGGCGCTGGTTAGTGCGAGTGCGATACGCGATGGTCCGTAGTGCCGTGATAGTCTAGTCGTCCGTGTGCCAGAAGCTGTGAGGGGGCTGAGTGTGGTGCAGTGCTTGCAGCCAGTGTAGTAGGGCCTTCACTCCGCCGTGAGCTGCAGGACAGGGTTCCGTGAGGCGTCCTAGAGGAAGCAAGTGGTAGGCGGCGATGACGACAAAAGGAAAGAAAAAAAGGAACGATGGTTGAGGTGAGGGGCGAAGGTAAGACAAAACACGGAGGGAGAAACAGCCCCGGGAGTGTGAGAGAACGTTGATCGGGTAGCAAGCAGGCAAGACTTTAGCCCAGATGGAAGCTGGGGAAAACCGAAGATTAGGTGGCCGAGTAATTATGGTCCAGGTTGAAAGGCTTATTGAAGAGGATTAAAAGCGTGTGTATTCGTAGATACGATGTGAAGGATCCGACGCAAGAGAAGGGAGTGTGAAAGACGTAGCACCGCCGAAGCACAGCCTCAAGGCATGGAAACAGGAAGGAGAAGCTGATAAATTATTAAAGAGATAGCAAGCGATCAAGAAGCCTCAGGGGAATCAAAAGACAATGGGAACAACCATAGAAAGATGGCTGTCAATTAGGTGTCTTGGTAAGAAAAGGGGGTGGTGTGAAGGTTGTTGTCAATGGTCGAGGTGATGTTGTGGTGGTAGTGGTGGTGTTAGCGAAGGTCGTAGTGGACGAAGCAACCCGAGAATTGAGCGGAGGGGAGCAATCATGGTGGGTCGCCACACCACACGCGCGCACGCACATGCACAGACAGTCACACACAGACGTGAACGGCGCGTCTCAATCAGGCAGTCTATTTTGTTTCTTCACAATTCTGGGGCCGGGTGCCGAACAGTCAGGTAATCAATCCCCTGCCGTGCGAAGAGATGTATCCATAGCGCTTGTCATGATACTCGTCAGCAGCCCGAGTCTCCCGTCGGCATCAGTGACATTCCACCATCGTCAGGAGAGTCACGGGGGAGCCGCCGGCGCGGGCTCGCCGGTAAGCCAACAGCCTGGCAAGGGACTCACGGGCCATGGACCACCGCCCAAGGCCCCGGTCCTCGGTTCCGCCGTCTGGTTGCCTGCGCCCGGGAAGAGCAACATCATCGAAGACGAGGGACGGGCCACGAGTGTGCCAAGGATGATTTCCAATACGAGCTGTACTCGAGATTACCGCCGTAGAGGGTTTGCCGTTCTAGGATGGGTTTCACTGGTGTTTCGCTACACCGACTTACAGAAAGCTCTGCAAGACTACCTGTTTGAGACTGGTAACCTGACACGCGCAAAGGGGGCTTCTTCTTGGGATGAATTGCCACCGTCCATTGGCTGTGGTTACAACTCTAAAGTTCTGCCATCTCATCGGGTATGTAGGGTAGCTTTTGCGAAATGGAGAAGGTGGTCAGGAGAAAAGCTGACACAACGGTACCCCATGGATCTGATTCGATGTGACTTGATTAGACTATTTATTATGGTGATTGTTTTCTTTTACAGCCTTTGCATTGAGTTTGAACGAAAGGTAGGGCGAAATCAGATGCTGTGGTTGAGAATTCTCTCCCTCGTCAGGTTCACGCTGCCAATCTGACACGTGCGGTTGTGGAACACGATAACCAGGGCCAGAGTGAATTATGCAACAAGGACATCTTGTCAGATATCCAACTACGTGAACCTTATTAGTAAAATAATGAAAGATGTAGCAATTGCTAACTCTAATACGCAGTCTACTTGTTTATTCTTCACTCATTGCATACACATGCATCTTCCTGTGGTGCGAGGCACCGTCACACGCTGGTTGCCCGCCGACGCCAATTGGGTATGCGACAAATGGGGCCACCACTTGAAGCAAGGGGACGGGGACACCATCGCAAGGGGGTTGCAAACCACCAATGCAAAAGAGACGCGGCACCATGTTTTTTCTTCTGTTCATTCCTTCTCCGCAAGACCGAACAGCGTAACGAGTTAGCTGCCGGATAGATCCCGTGGCTGTACTTTATATCCACAGCCGTTTTCTTGTTGACTTCATTGTGGGGTTGCTTGGACCCTTTTCGAAGGCTGGGGAGGGCCTCATCCATCCCGTGTTTTCCCACCACACCATCTTGTTCTGGTCCTTCTATCTATCTTCTCGTCCCTTGCACGCCGACATCGCCTTGGTTGCTGAATGGATAGTGAAAACATGTAGGTAA
Organism: Neonectria hederae; assembly: GCA_003385265.1. Taxonomy (NCBI): domain Eukaryota; kingdom Fungi; phylum Ascomycota; class Sordariomycetes; order Hypocreales; family Nectriaceae; genus Neonectria; species Neonectria hederae. The sequence goes on from QGQB01000109.1 coordinate 407,235, forward strand.
GCTGCATGACGGGTGATTCGACCAAATAGGATGCTGCAATTCCCCCCCCCTCATCAAAACGGTCTTTTCGGTGTGTGCAAAGCTCCGATGCTAGGAGTCTGGGGAAACGTCTTGGTGCCGTACGAGACCAGCGATGCTGTGTAATAGTACCTTTGCAAATGGTGCCATTTGTTCTCGTTTACGACCTTAGAGGGCGATCAAGCGACAACCATTGATTCTACTCGAACTCCCGTGTTATTTTCTTCCTTCATCTGCCCTGGTGCTGCACTTTAGAAAAACCGCCCAATTGAGCTTGGACCATTGTAAATTCTTGGAGCCCTGACGTAGGTAGGATTCGTAGCAATAACCCACCGAAGATCCCGGGAAGCTAGGTCTGGGCCTGCCCGGGCTCGGTCTGGGTGCCACTCAGCCACTGTAGCGACTTGCACCAGAGCGATTGAAGCCAAAGTGGCTCGGAGCGGTTCCGTCGACGACCCCTCGGTGGGGCCTCTCTCCGAGGCAGCTCCGGTTGGTTTTGCTCGTTATGTACTTTGTACATTGTCTTAGGTACTAGGTTGACTCACTCCAAGCTTCTGGCGACTGTTTGAACAGCTCCTCGAAATTTTTGCTCTAGTTTTCTTCTTCCCTAGACTAGACATATTGAACCCATCTCTCAATCACTCGGACTTTTTCTTGTCTAATCTTCTTCTTGGTTATTCGTGGTTTATCTCGACTTGAACCGTCTACACACACCTTACACACCGACCCTCCCTTCCTGCCCCTCCTCTGCCGACTTTTGTGACTCCCTCCCCCACCAAACCTGGGCCGAACTCTCCAAAATATCTTCACTACACCACATTTCCCAGTTAATGCCCAGTGTCGAAATGGCTGCAATCGCTTCTGATGATACCCGAGGTGAGTGGTTTGGCGATGCCCTATCTGGACAATAAGTCTGCACAAGAGAACCGCCGGAGACCCACGACTCTTCTTTCACGACCCTTTGCAAGTCGCGAATGTCTTTGACGTACGCTGGGCTGAAAGGACCAGACACAAAATGCGCCCTATAGCAAAGATCCTTTCTGTTTACTTGGTTTATGGCATACAATCGAAACTCTTCTTATTCGTTCATACTCCCTCATTGCCTATTCGAGATCCATATTTCCTGCCCGCGCCTACGCTTCTTGTACTTGGGCTGTTCGCAACGACGAACCTCTCCATCAAACATGCCAGTTGAAGCTGACGCAGGCTCCTCCCAGTTCTCGGACAGGATCCTTTGATCCCCCCCGCGCTTCTCACCTCGGAGATTCCCTTGACTGAGAGCGCCATCAACACCGTCGTCAAGGCCCGAACCGATGCCGCCGAGATCATCTTGGGCACCAGTGACCGACTCCTCGTCGTTGTCGGCCCCTGCTCCATCCATGACCCTGCCGCCGCCCACGAATACGCTGCCCGCCTCAAGGCCCTCGCCGACAAGCTCTCCGGCGAGCTCTGCGTTGTCATGCGCGCCTACCTCGAGAAGCCCCGAACCACCGTTGGCTGGAAGGGACTGATCAACGACCCCGATATCGACAACTCCTTCAAGATCAACAAGGGCCTCCGTGTCTCCCGACAGCTCTTCGTCGACCTGACCACCAACGGCATGCCCATTGCCACCGAGATGCTCGATACCATTTCTCCCCAGTTCCTTGCCGACTGTATTTCCGTCGGCGCCATCGGTGCTCGCACCACCGAGTCGCAGCTTCACCGAGAGCTTGCCTCGGGTCTGTCTTTCCCCGTCGGCTTCAAGAACGGCACCGACGGCGGCCTCACAGTTGCCATCGACGCCATCGGTGCCGCCCAGTCCCAGCACCACTTCATGGGTGTCACCAAGCAGGGTCTTGCTGCCATCACCCGCACCAAGGGTAACGAGCACTGCTTCGTGATCCTGCGAGGCGGAACCCATGGCCCCAACTACGACAAGGAGAGCGTCCAGGCTGCGAAGAAGGCTCTCGCAGACAAGAAGCAGACGGTCGGCATCATGGTTGACTGCTCCCACGGTAAGCTCTACAAGCAGGGCCCCTTCTCGAACTTGTACTCATGCATATGATTAGGCAACTCTCAGAAGAACCACAACAACCAGCCAAAGGTATCCAAGTCCGTCGGCGACCAGCTTCGTGAGGGCGAGAAGGCCATTGTCGGTGTGATGATCGAGTCCAACATTGGCGAGGGCAACCAGAAGGTCCCCGCTGAGGGTCCCTCCGGCCTGCAGCGTGGTGTCAGCATCACTGATGCTTGCATCAGCTGGGAAACCACCGTTGGCGTCCTAGAGGACCTGGCTGATGCTGTCCGCGTTCGTCGCGAGCTCAATGCGGCCAAGTAAGCTTGTGTTGGGATGTGCAAGGGAGCTGCCTTGGCTGCTCTGGCCTGATACGTGAAGCGATGTGACGGATAAATATACTGGGAGTTTTGACTTTGAACCGGGTGAAAAGCTGGGGGGCATGAAAAGTTGGCGCATCTAGGGTTGCATTCAAAAATCGGCATTACTCATCGAACTCGCTCCATGAATGGGCTTATGACATTGATATAAGTGTGCGTTGTGTCGTTGTATTTGCATGTACCGTGCTGTTAGTGATGGTTTGGACGATTGCGGTTGAAACTGCCGCTCCCATGATATCTACACAACTCCCAAACTCCGCTGTATCCCGTTTAAATAGACAACCGACCGTACCCTGTCATTTCATCGGAAGTTGCCCGGCATCGGGGCATAGTTCGCCGTCTGGCGGCCCAGCGGATTGCCCTCGCGCCACCTAACCACGCGCTTGAAGGCGGCCCAGCCCATCAAGCCAACGGTGCCGATGATGAACCCCCAGACGATGATCCGGTCCTTGTTGCTGTCGCGCTGGAAGCACATGGTCGTGACGTCCTCCTCCTTGGCATTCTTGCAGAAGCCGATGCCCTGGCTGAGGCAGAAGGCCTTGGTGCACTCGGAGCACGACTTGGACTTGGACCGCGGGGCGTGCGGCCGCGACAGGAGGGCATCGTCATCGCGGGGATCGTGGACGGTGGGCAGCTGCGGCGCCAGCTCCGGGCTGAAGACGATGGCGCGGCGCAGCTGGCGGGAGGCGTCGGACTCGGCCGGGCCCAGCGGGATGATGGTGCTGTTCTTGAAGCAGGTGCATTTGCAAAAGGTCGGCGCCGCTGCATCGCAAGAGGAAAGAGAAGTGTTAGCGAAACGGGAGTTGTTGTCTTAGAAAACGGGGAGGGGGGGATTGGATGCGCGCACAGGACGCTGCGACGAGGGACGCAAAGACCCCCAGCAGGAACATCAGCAGCAGAGGTATACGAGCCATCGCGACTGGTGAGAAAGAGAGAGAGAGAGAGAGGGAGAGAGTTGTGTGAAGGATGAAGAAGCCAAGTCCGTCGCCGAACTGCGCACGTCGCATGTACCTAGTCGCAACTTGTCGATGCTGCTCCCGGCCATGAAGTGGGCCAGCCGCAGGCGGCAGAGACCCGCCTCAGCCTCGCACGCCGTCATTGGCCAGCCGCGCCACAGCTGGAAAAGTTCCCTTCCAACCCACTACGGCGAGCTTCAACGTCCCATCATCCCGACCCTCGATCCCATCAACCGGCCGACTCCATCCCCCCCCCACAACACACACAATGCCTCGAATACCGCGGGTGCGGGGACTCTCGTCCCTGCCAGTCCGCATTGCGCCGTCCTGCGCCGCCAATCGCCCCGCCTTCGCCGCCCTCTCGACGTCCGCCCGCGTGCAGAGCAGCAAGAACACCGAATGGATCCGCGGCAAGCTCTGGAAGGGCGAGGCCCCCGGGCCCGAGGACCCCTACACCCAGCGCATGGAGTCCGAGGACGTGTCCAACCTGCCCGAGGAGGCCCGCCACCGCCGCGCCGAAGCCGTCCCCCGCCCTGTCGAGCAGTCCCGCCTGGTGCTGCCCCCGCGCCGCACCGAGGCCGTGACAGAGAAGGAACTGCAGTCCGTGGACCCGTCGTACGTGCCCGCGACCGAGCTGGAGGGCCTCGATGAGATTGAGCCCATTAAGACGTGGTGGGAGCGGCCGGGGCATTGGGGCGAGGAGAGCGAGTTCCGTGGCTTCGCACCTAAAAAGGTTGAGGACAGGGCCGTCATCGAGCTATATCTGCGAAGGGCGGTTATCGAGACGCTAGCCCTTCAGGAGGCCGGCCTGTTGAATGAATGGGTGGCTAGAAAGTGGCGTGCTGGCGAGCGGGCTGAGCTCGACCAAACCCTTGCGGTGGATATTGTGGTCCAGGACGGCAAGGCCACGCTGAAGGGCGACCTGGAGGCCATCACCGGACGTTTGACGAGCGAGGTTGAGGAACCTGAGCAAGCGGAAGCTGTGTCTGCCGAGGAGGCGAAAGAGATCGTCAAGACGTGGGATGCCTCGTGGAAGGAAGTCCCTCTGAACGAGCACCTCAAGTTTGCCGTACGCCCCCCCCCACAACCCCACGCCTTCTACCTCCGTGCTAACACCCCCTTTCAGATCCGCAAGCGCGTCTACCAACTAACAGGCCGCCTAATCCCGGACGCCAAGCTCGGCGCCGCGAGCACGGCGCAGCACCTCCTGACGCTGACGGTCAGCCCGGCCAAGCGCGGCAAGAAGCTGGCCGAGATCCTGGAGACGAAGGGCGACCTGCCCGCGCTGCCCAACGTGAAGGTGCACACCCGCAAGGTCGGCCCCATCGACAAGGAGATCGCCGTGGGCCGATGGAAGCTCATCGAGGAGGAGCTGACGAAGCGTGGCTTGCCCGTGACGGGCACGGCGGGTCTGGGGAAGAACAAGGAGCGAGACTGGCTGTCGGGCAAGATCTAGGGAGAGATTAAATGACGCCGATGGAAACGAGAGCGGTGTACAGCTTTGTAAATTTGTACATGTATAACATAAACACATCAAGAGATGGTTTGCCTATTCATGAGACTGGTGCGGCGTGTCGATCTTGATGAATACTTTCAGTCTTCTGGGTGACTTGGGCCTTCCATGTTTGGAGTGTTGTCCTTGGTGGTGCTCGATTGTGCTGATTTGATTGAATCGTGCAGTATTACAGCGTTTGACCTCCTTGCTACTGGCTTTGGAAATTATCAATTTACGACATCTGCGAATCCATATCCCATTGCACAGTATCTGGATCCATCGCACCTCTCACAACTCAGCGACATTCGGAACGACATAAGTCGGCGTTGGACGGCGCGGCCTTCAACTAACAGCCTGCCCCTCTTCCGGTGATCCTATCACTGGAAGTACATATTTTACTCTGGTTTAGCAAGATGGAGCACTAACATGCTCTATTTTACTTCTTGTCTAACATCTATGCCAATTCTGTGGCAGGACCCGTTTATAGGTACTTGTTTTGGGTGAGCCATTGCTCTACATCCTTCTTATCCCTTGCCAGCCAGTTTTGCTTCGCCTTGATGCTGTCGAGGCTCTGTGCAAGCTCGAGATCGAAACCCTTGGTGCCCTTCTCGGCGAAGAAGCGCTGCACATCGGCAACTTGCTCATCCTGAGTGAAGGAGCTTGTGGACATGGCCACGACGTCACCCAACAGAGACATACCGGGTGGGAGCCTCTTGGTGAGAACGTCCCAGTTCTCCTTGACCCAAGCCCAGAGCGCCACAATACCCTCCTTGTGGCTTCGGAGCCCGCTGAGGGGCAGATAGAGATCCTGGGTCTTGACGTCCTTGCTGAGTGCGTAGTCTAGCGATCGCTTGATGAGCTTCGGGTCCTCAGCAAAACCGAGAGATCGGAGAGCCGTGTTCCGTTCGCTGCTCTGCTTGGCCGTCTCATACTCCTTGACGATGGCATTGTACTCGGCCTCTCCTCCATAGACTAGCGCGACCGCGAAAACACTACCACGCAGATTGGGCTGGAGTGCGTCTCTGTCGCCGGCGATGAACTTTTCGAACATTTCAAAGGCAGCGGCCTTGGCCTTCTCATCGCCAGAAATAGCAGCCTTACCGAACATGAGAGCCTTGAAGCGCTGTGTCATGTGGTCATCCTCGTCTGTAAACTTCCAGCCGAGTTCATTAGCCTTCTTGCTGACTAGGTCTAGCTGGAAAGCCTTTAGGGCCTTTGTAGTCTTGTCGTCCTCGAAGACCCAAGCATCCCGAAGGGTACCGATACGGAGACTCAACTCATCCCAGACGATATACTCATTCTCAGAATCGAAACCTTGGATTAGAGACAGTAGGCCGGAGGTCTTCTGATAGCCGGCGGCCGCGAGGGCACCTGCATCAGAAATCATGCCGGCGCGGTCTTCAACACCGAGAAGGCCTGCCTTTGCGTTCTGGCCAAGCTTCTGGAGTCGCTCCGTAGTATAGGAAGTGCGGTAAATGCCGGAGTGGCCCGAGTTGATTTTGAAGAAGTCAAGACTTGGCACCTTGAAATCGGCCTCGCGTGTGTTGAGCGTGAGATCCTTCTGGAGTCCGTCCTTGGTTCGGAGGCCGAGAAAGACGGGGTAAAGAACCTCGTCCTCCTCTGGCTTGACATCAGCTGTTCTCAGGAAACGATTCTGCTTAACATGGATAGTGCCATCCGCCTCGTTTTCCGTGACGGCCACGACGGGGAAGCCGACTTTCTTGGTCCAGATATCTGCCACCCGCTCAACGTCTTTGCCACTGGCTTCACTGAGAGCCGCCCAGAGGTCCGTCGTCTCTGTGTTCCCATAGGCATGCCTGTTAAGGTAGCGTCGGATACCCTCAAGGAAGACATCCTCACCAAGATAAATGGAAATCATTCGGAGCACGCAAGAGCCTTTTTCGTATGAGATGGCATCGAAGATTTGGTTAACCTCATCTGCGCGCTTGACAGGCACCTCGATCGGGTGAGAACTGCGCAGCGAATCGAGGCTGAGTGCAGAGCGAAGGTCGTCGATGACATAGCCATCCCATACCCCCCACTCGGGGTAGAAGGCGTTGGAGGAATACCATGACATCCATGTGGCGAACCCCTCCTTTAGCCAGAGACCATCCCAGAAGTCCATCGTGACCAGGTTGCCAAACCACTGGTGCGCCAGCTCGTGCTGCACAACCTCAGCAACGCGCTTCTTGGTCATCGCACTGCTCGTCTTCTCGTCCAAAAGGAGGTCCACGACTCGGTAAGTGATCAAGCCCCAGTTCTCCATGGCTCCGGCAGCGAAGTCGGGCACTGCAACCATGTCCATCTTGGGAAGGGGGTATTGGCTACCGAACTGCTTCTCGTAGAACTCGAGGGTTCGCGCACCAAGCTCGGCCGAAAAAACGGCGTGTTCGATGTTCTGATCAGGGGTGCAATAAACCCTGACGGGGATGCGGAAGTTATTCGTCTCATAGACCTGGAGGTCGCCAATGACGAAAGCGAGGAGATAGGTGGACATGATGGGAGTCTTGTTGTAGGTAATGGCCTTGCGCTTCTTGCCAGCGATCTTGGAGTCGACGTCCTTTTCGGAGGCAACATCCATATTACTCAAGCAGACCAAGTCGTGATCTGCGATGAGGGTCACGGTGAAGGTCGCCTTGAGGGCTGGCTCATCGAGACAGGGGAAGGCACGGCGAGCATCGGTTGCCTCCATCTGGGTCGTAGCGATGTACTTGTCGTTACCATTCTCGTCCTTGTAGGAGGAGCGGTAAAACCCAGCCATTTCATCGTTGAGAGTACCGGTAAAGCGTTGGGTCAATCGAACCCCCTGTCCCGCGGATATTGTCTGATCGAAGGTAATAGTGGTGGTTTGGCTATCCTTGTTGTAGCTGAGGGCCGGGGAGGAGCTGATGGTGGCGCCACCAGACTCAATGATGGTCTCATGGATATCGAGGTCTACAGTGTTGAGAGAGATGGAGGTGGAATCTTCGACGACGTCGAAGTCGATGACGACGGTGCCCTCATACTTGAACGTCTCGAAGTTGGGCTCGAGGGTGAGGTCATAGTGCTGGGGCTTGACGTTCTTAGGGAGGACCTGGCGGCCATGGGTGATGTCGTGGCTGGCACTGGCGGCGTCGGATCCGTTGCGATACATGGCTCGCCGGTAGGAGCAGTGACGCAGCTGTAGGTGAGAGGCTGAGCTGCGAGACCGCAAAAGAGGACGGGGTGTGGAGCTGAAGGCGGAGCTGGCAAAAGACCGAGAAGAAGCTGACTGGGATGATCGCGGTGAGGGAGGTGTTGGTTGAGGTACGTTGCTAGACGGTGACCAGGGAGCTGACGGAGGGGTAGTAGCTTTGCGGGGGAGGGGTAGTCCAAAGTGGGAGGTACGGATTATTGGCGGTGCGACGCCGAGGCGGGAGGGACTGCGAGTGCAAGTGCCGCGTCCAACAGAGTGTCTTGCGGAAGGCACGAGCGCGGCCCGAGACGGTGCCTGCCCAAGCAGAACTCGCCAGAGGCCCGTGGGGATTGATGTTGTTGTTGTTGTTGTTGTTGTTGTCATAGTCGGTCTAGACCATGGTCAGGGGGTTTAAGCTGTTGCTCTCACTCACCGATTCGAGGTCTATTTCATGCCTCAATGCCGATCTGTTGGCTGTTGGTCACCTCTAATGCACTGCGAAGGCATGGAGGGACGTGTCTAGGTGATCAGTTTTTCCGTTTCGAGAGAGCTTGGACCACACAAGTTCCAGGGAGGCATTGGCCGTTAATATCCGCGTTCCATTGAGGTTCGTGGCTTACCTAAGGAGATTGTGCCGAGATCACCTACTAAGGTACTCCGTACCGCCACTACTAAAGTAGTACCACCACAGTGACAACCCGCTGCCCCTGCCTAAGGCCAATCGGGCAATTCCAGCGAAAGCTCAACTTCATTTAACTTTTGAATCTTCCTAGCCAAATTCCGTAGATTTGGAAGACGTCCGTCCATGCACCTGCAATACCGGCCACGTCTCCTTGCTCTCTTAGCGGACAGACGGGCTGTTTGACCTGGGCGGGGAACCTCAGACTTGCAGTAATTCTCCTGTTATGTTGCTTGCATGGTCATACCTTATGCTGACACTCTGCGACCTGGATGTTTGCCTCGGCCAATCATCAATAAAGCAGCCGGCAACGATTCTTGTTCCACCGCAATGCACCTTGGCTGCTGTACATAGCATGCCAGGGCAGCCAACATGTCAGGGCCACCGACATTGTATGTACAATAGACGACCCATACGACCCATTGGCATGCAGCATGCAACCAACGTACGTGTTCGAAGTATGCACCTTTTCCGAGTTGTGGCAAACTTGGACCTGCGCCATCTGAAATTCTGCATCTGTGAAGCGGCACAGCACAGCACATCGCATGTGAGTGACCCTGGCGCAACCAATACGGCACCTGTCTACCACCTTGCAATGCGACATTGAGTAGCTGTCTCGTGACTCGATAGACATCTGTAAATGACGACGTCGGAAAAACCATGCAGATCGTAAATGTACTGTAATTTCATGCGACGTCCAAGGAATGATATCTATCGCCTACCCAAACAAGAAAACAGACATGCATACCCCCCCCCCCTCTTGGCACACCCCTAGAACCGCTTCTTATCCAAATGTTGCTTCAAAAAATCAACCTGCGCCTCCATGACATGAGGAAACTCTTCTCCTGTCAGGAAATCCATATGGCCCTTGTTCGGCACCGAGTAAAACGTCTTGGGCTCCCTGAAACTTTCAAACAGCTTCTTCTCGTCCTCCAGTAAACACATGCCATCCTCCTCGGCTACGCAGAGCATGACAGGCTTGGGACTGACCAGAGGCATAAGCTTCAAGGGTTCCCACATAGCAATGTGGTAGTAGGACTGCATCGACGTCGTGATGCTGGCCGTTGGTCCGTATGCCTGCGCCTGCCGAATGAGATCGTGGTCACTGTCGGAGATGGGCACGGCAATCTTGTAGAGGGTGTTCCCTTTCTTGTCAAATAGGGGCACCTGGCAGGGAGGATTGCCCGCGATGACCGACTCGCGGTCCTTTTGCACGCGGGCGAGAATCTTGGGAAGCTTCTCGGGAGGGAACCCAACGTCGGTTGGAGGTGCACAGGCAATGACAGCAGCGACGCGCGTGTCAAGTGCCGTGGCCGACAATGCCACCGTGGCTGAGAGAGAATATCCCCAGAGTGCAATCTGAGCGGGATCGACCAACGAGTGGGTGCGCATGAAGGTCACGGCGTCATGGTAGTCTCCGATCTGCTTGGAAGGATTGATGTCGTTGCGAGGAATTCCATCACTCGCACCGATCGATCTGGTATCATATACCAGCGCCGTGATGCCAGCAGCCTGGAACACAGTGGCAACCTCCGGCAGGAGCATCTCCTTGACGCAGTTGAACTACATCGTCATAGTTAGTCTCGGACATACGGAATACTCGGGTATAGATGACGACTCACCCCAGGGCTCATTATGACGGCGGGGCCGCGCTGAGCGGCTGGGAATAACCAGCCCCGAAGGGTCACCCCATCGAGGGTCTGGAACTCCACGTCTTCCCGGTGCCGGATGATCATGATGGGAGATAAAATGGACGTTTCAATGCCTCAAGATTAGACTGAGAAGGAAAAAAACAAAACAAAATAGAATGGGGGAGTCGAGGGTATCCGTCGAGTTACGTACGCCCACTAGTCCGGTACGGTTCTTTGGTATCTCGACAAAGATGGTTGGCAGCAGTGCCGGTATGTACGGGAAACAGGTTGCAGGAACAAAGACGCGGCCGGGGCGTCAGACCCAATGCGAGTAGCACGGCTTATCGTGGTTCCGCAAGGCCGGGAGAGAGATATATGCAACGGTTCGGTAGTACAGCGCGTCGTTTCCGGAAGGCGGCTGAAGCCATGTGCGTATCAGTCTGCAGAGCTGGCCGTGATTCTGAGGGCCAGCGCAACGAAGCGTCGGGATGTGATGCGGGAGCCACAACTTGAAGTGGTCGAGTCCCAATGCAATGTAGGTACCGAGAGGGAGGGCCGAGGGACAGCGAGATAGAGGGGACGAGATGGAGCCATCATGCGCTTCCAAGGGACGGTCTGGACGGTCAGACGCAACTAGACAGCCAACAGGCACGGGCATGATGAGGAGCGTCGCTGGGGGAGTACCATTTCCAAGTTCATCTTTGCTCATCCTTCTACAGTAGCTTCTACCCATGACCTGACAAGTGCATGTCTAGGAGGACGCTACTACGTAGGTGGGACGGGCGGGTCTCTGACCCCCCCGGCCAGCGTTGCGTCCAAGACTTGATGAACCCATGAAAGAGCCCCTGCCCAAGACCAAGCAGGAAGCAACATGCAGACCGACGAAACATGGCCGCAGAGACAGACAGTACATTGGCTAGCTCTCAGGGAGCCAGGATCCTCGGCGGACCCGGCCCATGAGGCATCTTTGTGTGGCCTCGATAGGACAAGAAGGTGGGTTGTTCCCACTTGTTGTGCTCTGCCGACAGAATTCCAAGACGGTCAATCCCCTCATCACGACCGCGCCCCCGGGACCGGCGACCGGACGAAGGCGGGATTCCGTGGTTTCACCGGCCGACAGTGGGTGGGCCGGGAGACCGAAGCAGCCGCGGCCGCCGCCTCCGCACGCAGCCCGCCCTCGATATATGGCCAACAAACGGCCGGGGGGCAGGGGCAGGCTTGCCCACGATATACAAAGTAAGTACCATAGTAGTGTACACGATGACGGGTGGACAGGTCGATCAAACAAGCTCCAGCCCCAACCGAGACGGCACATGAACTATGGCCGAGCGGATGTCTGTGGACGACGGGCCGCCCCCGTCCATCTGCGCATCTGCGCCAAACCCACGCCATCGACCAGGTCCCTCCCTGACTTGGCCAGGCTCCCTAGGAGCTTTTCGCGGTGGCTGCAACGGGTGCGCTAAGAGGCGTGGCGGACTTTGCAAGCCTCCATGAGACGCCGCCCGTTCCCTAAGCTCGCAAGCTTGCCAAGGCCCAATTGGAAAACAGCGGGGCCCGGCCGGGGGGAGGCTGCCGGGGGTGTGGACCGGGGGCTGAGAGGCCGGGGGAGGCCGGGGTCCGGGCAGATGGGCCATGGCTCCCTAAACCGCCAAAGTCGTCGAACTGCAACCCCATCCGCATCAGGAATTCCACACCCAGTCGCCAATTGTATTCGTACAGCGTATTGAAAGAGCCTGTATATTCCTACGGTGGGACTGGTGGGGTTGACAGGGTGGACCGAGGGGCATTTCTCTCGGCCGTCTGGTCTACTTCGTACCGTCCGTCTCCCACTTCTCTCACTCTTCCACTCTTCCACTCTTCCACTCTTCCACTCTTCCACTCTCCCACTCTGCTTCCTCTGTCGTGCAGGATTCTAACGGACACCATTTCCAGCAACGAAGTTAGCGACGCCACCCGGACAAGGGCCGCTGCAGACCCGGCAACCTGCACACTTGAACTAACTCACTATCAACGCGGGACGCCACATGACGGCGTGGAACCTTGGTCCTTAGTCCTTCCTTAGCCCTTGACTTGACTTGACTTGACTTAACTCCCGGGCCCTTGTCTCTTATTAGACCACTTAGGCCCTTGTCCTTGACCCCTCCCATGGAGCCAACCACACGGCGTGTCTCGCAGCTGCAATCGCAATCCCTCAAACATCCACCTCCAGGCCCTTGACTGAGCTCGCGATCGACATGCCCCTCGTCGTTCTGTCGTGCGGTTGGGAATCGAAACCGGTCGACCCGTTTACCATTCTATCACGACAACCAAGAACCCGCTCCACAATGCCCGCGATAGACCATCGTGGACCCCTCCAAGACCCCTCCAACATCCCTCCAAGTCGCCCTCTAAAGCTGGTTCTGGCTCGTATGTGGCAATCATCTCCGGCGGGCACGTCCCACGTCCTGTCGCTCCGCTGACGCTTCTGTCTCTCTCTACTCTACCCATGTCAATTGTCTCATTGGGGTCGTCGTCCAAGGCCCATCCATTTTGGCTGACTCGCCGCCGCAAGCTCGTCCTTAGCTGCCTTAAGATGGGGCTCTGTTGTCTTGGTCCCCGCATAATCGAAGCATTCGTGGAGCATGCCAAAAGCTCTGGTCCAAAGAGGTCCTCTGCAGTTGGCTTGGCATTGATGATGGAGGCGCAGGATCGAGACAAAGAGAGACACCTAAAGCAATGGCACGGCACGGCACGGCACGTACACGACCAACACTACGTAGTACTTACAAACTCAACTACCGCTGCTGCCGATCAAATGGCCCTCCCGTCGTGAGTTATCGGAGCATCCAATCCCCATTCCACTACGTACCACGTCCCTGCTACTACGTAGTACTCCGTACTCGTAGTCCGCACCTTTAAATCCTCGGCTTGGCACCTTCGGACCCAAAGACGGTAGACCATGAATCCCTGTTGACCGTTGAACCCTTTCGCTTAAGGACCGGCTCATTGTGCCCATATCTTGCTCTCTATCAGCCCATTGCTTTTCCACGATCTGCTCTTGAACTTCCTTGAAAACGGTTTCTCCCACCGTTGTCAAATCCCAACTTCCTCCTCGAGTCCCAAGACACATTCATAGATAGAATCATGGACTCGAGCTCCAACGCCACCGGTGCTAATGCACTACCCACACAAAATGGTAATGGAATCAGCAGCCATACCGGCCAAGAGCCCATTGCCATTGTCTCGGTGGCTTGTCGACTCCCGGGCCACTGCATGAACCCCCAGCAACTATGGGAGTTTCTCATCAATGGAGGTGTAGCCACGTCCAATTCTCCTCCCGAGTCGAGGTTCAACATCAAGGGCCACTTCGATGGCTCCCGCAAGACTCACACCATGGTGTCGCCTGGAGGCATGTTCATCGAGGACATCGACCTGCAGGCCTTTGACGCCCAATTCTTCAACGTCAACAGAGCAGATACAATTGCCATGGAACCCCAACAACGTCAGATCCTCGAGGTGGTGTATGAGTGTCTCGAGAACGGAGGCGTCACCCTCGAGAGTCTGACTGGAAAAGAGGTTGGATGCTTTGCGGCGAGTTACGCAGTTGGTTAGTACTTCCACAAAACGCCGCTCCCGCTCGGGAAAAAGCAATTTTTGCTGATCCATGCCGCCATGTTGCAGATTTCGGTGATCTCCAGGCCCGGGATCCTGAGGATAGAGCCGGGGGTATCTCGATGGGCATTGGCCGCTCTATTTTGAGTAACCGAATCAGCCACTTTTTGAACATCAAAGGTCCTAGGTGAGTGTGCATCGGATGAGCCTTTTGCGATTATGACGCTGATCAATGTCTCACAGTATGACCATTGACACGGCCTGCTCTGGCGGCCTGGTATCCCTCGATGTTGCTTGCAAGTATCTGCAAGCAGGGATGATGGATGGAGCTATCGTGGCCAGCGCCAACATCAACCTGGATCCCGAACACACAATAGAGTCAGGATCCTTACGAGGAACAATCTCGGAGTCTGGAAAGTGCCACACGTTCGACAACAAGGCTGACGGCTACGTCAAGTCTGAGGCCGTCAACTGCGTCTACGTCAAGAGATTGCGAGACGCAATACGCGATGGAGACCCCATCAGAGCCGTTATCCGCGCGACCTCGTCTAACAGCGACGGCCGCACTCCCGGCATCGCCAGTCCCAGCTCCGAAGCACAGGCAGCTGCTGCTATGGCCGCATACGAGCGCGCCGGGATCTCAGATCTCAGCCGGACGGGCTATCTCGAATGCCATGGTACAGGCACCCCTGCCGGTGATCCCATCGAGGTCAATGGAGCCAGCATGGTCTTCAAGGCCTCGCACCCTGCCGACGACCCCCTTATTGTCGGTTCTATCAAGAGCAACATCGGCCACTCGGAGAACGCGGCCGGAATTTCCTCGCTTCTCAAGGCTACCCTCGCCGTGGAGAGCGGCCTCATCCCCGGAAACCCTACTTTCATCACCCCTAATCCCAAGATCGACTTCGCGAAGCTGCACCTGCGCCCTTCAAGGGTAGCCGTCAACTGGCCCAAGAGCAAAAATGACTACCGCCGAGCCAGTGTCAACTCCTTTGGCTTTGGCGGCACCAACGCCCACGCAATTGTTGAGTCCTCGCAGCACTTCCTCCGAGAGCAGAATATCCAGCCTCGTGTGCAATACCTCAGCTCCTACTCAGAAGAGAGCGACGACTTCTTCGACGACGACGACGAAGAAGCTGACCAAGCCGCTGGCGGCGCCGCAAGACCACAAGTCGTGGTTTTCTCAGCCAACAATCTCGACTCCCTTAAGGCATACCTGAAGAAGTTGCGGACGCACTTCCTCAACCCTCGAGTTAGCATCAAGCTCTCAGACTTGACATATACACTTTCAGAGCGGCGAACCCGCCTCTACCACCGTGGCTTTGCTGTTATCACAAAGGCTCCGGATGCTAAGATCGACGACATCTCCGCCGATGCTGTCATCTTCGGCAAGCAAGCAGCAGACCCGCCGAAGATCGGCTTCGTTTTCACCGGCCAGGGAGCACAGTGGCCGCAGATGGGACGCGATCTACTATCCGCTTTCCCCGAGACTGCGGGCTCCATAATTAAACGACTCGACCAGGCCCTCCAGGACCTGTCGCCGGAAGTCAGACCGTCTTGGTCCATTTATTCCGAGCTTACTGAGTCCCGGTCCTCAGAACACATGCGTTTGCCGGAGTTCTCACAGCCCTTGGTTACAGCTCTTCAGCTTGCTCTTGTTGAGGTATTGAAGTTATGGGGCGTTTCTCCTCGGGCAGTCGTTGGTCACTCGTCGGGTGAGATTGCCGCCGCCTGTACGGCTGGTCTTCTTACCCCCGAGCAAGCCATCAAGATCGCCTACCTGCGTGGCTTTGCTGGAAAGGAAGCTATACCATCTGAGCCCCTGAGCATGATGGCTGTGGGTATGGGGCCTGAGAAGGTCCAGCCGTACCTTGATACCATTAACCCGAGCGGAGGGAAGCCCGCAGTTGAAATTGCTTGCTACAACAGTCCTTCTAGTATTACTCTTGCTGGCACTGTTGATGCCCTTAAAGCTGTCGGCGATGCTATCCAAGCTGATGGCCACTTCGCCCGCCTACTGCAAGTGAACCTGGCCTACCACTCACGGTACATGGGACCCATCAGTGAAGCCTACGAGAAACTGCTGGTCGATAACAAGTGCCTCGAAGGCTCTCCCAAGTCTTCTGGCACTGTAAAGATGTTCTCGTCCATTCGTCAAGAGAAGCTTGCCCCCGAAGCAGAGACTGGAGTCGCTTACTGGAAGGCCAACATGGTTTCTCCTGTCCGATTTGCTGACGCCTGTCTGGAGTTGATGAAGGACCAGGAGGATGGAGCCGACTTTTTGATCGAGCTTGGCCCAAGCAACGCTCTTGCTGGCCCCGTTGGACAGATCAAGAAGACTCTGCCAAACGACGGTGCTAACATCACGTACGCCTCTGCCACCAAGCGTGGAGCCGAGACTCTCCAAGCACTGTACTCCGTTGCCGGCCACTTGTTCATCGCCGGCGCGGACATTCCACTCACAAAGGTGAACAGTGGCGAGAGTGTTCCCTCAACTAAGCCCTCCGTCCTGATTGATCTCCCCAACTACTCCTGGAACCACACGACCAAGTACTGGCACGAAAGCGAAGCCAGCAAGGAATGGCGTTTCCGCCGGTTCGTGCACCACGACCTTCTCGGAAGCAAGGTCTTGGGAACTTCTTGGAACGCACCTTCGTGGAAGAAGCCCCTCAAGCTGTCCGACTTTCCCTGGCTTAGCGACCATAAGATGGGCACGGATGTCGTTTTCCCTGGAGCGGGATACATCGCCATGGCCATTGAAGCTGTGTATCAAACGACGTTCTCCGTTGCAACGGACGACGAGGCGAAGGAACTGGAAGCTGAGTCTTATCATTACCAGCTCCGAGACGTCAAGTTCTCCAAGGCTCTTGTGCTGGACGAGGCAACCGACGCTGCTGTCATGTTGAATTTAACTCCCACTCAAGGCCTCAAGTCCAAGTGGTACAAATTCGAAGTCATCTCGACGGTTGGCGGCGAAGCCCTTACTACCACTAGCCACAGTACTGGCTTCGTTCGACTGAACAAGGGTGTATTCAAGAACCCTCCTTCAGACCCGAAGTCTCTGAAGCTTCCACTGAAGCACACCGCCCCCGCCAAGTTGTGGTACGGCTCTATGGCCGATGCTGGCTACGGATTTGGCCCGTCTTTCCAGAAGCAGTTGGAGGTGGAAGTCACCCTTGGTGAGCCCAAGAGCCGTTCCTTGGTCAACTTGACTTCGCCCTCTTCCAAGTGGAAGCAGTCATACTACCCTCTGCACCCGGCAGTCATGGATGGCTGCTTCCAAACGGTCTCTCCGTCTCTGTGGCATGGAGACCGCAGTGCTGTCGACTCTCTTCTGATCCCAGCTGGCTTGGACAGCCTGACCATCTCTGCGTTCCCCCAGGGTCAACTGCCCGAGGTTGGCCTCTCGGTATCCTCCGCCAAGTACCTAGGCCGAGGACGCCTTGAAGACAAGATCCACTACTCCTCTTACGCTTCCGTCTATCATCCAGAGACTGGTGCTGCTATTTTCGATATTAAGGGACTGCGATACCACCGTCTTGAGACTCAGAATGCGTCCTTGGAGCCGTACCCGTACACTCGCCTGGAGTGGAAACCTGACTTCAACCAGCTGCGTGAAAACAATAAGCTCCGAGCTGCTCTTGATACCAGCAAACTCAAGCAGGCATCTTCTGTCCACAACATCATTGATTTTGCTGCCCACAAGCAGCCTCATCTTGCTGTGTTGGAGGTCAACCTGACCCCCAACGACACGTCTAGCTTGTGGCTCGAGAAGCCTGGAGCCAAGCACGCGACCCGCGCCGCCTGCCGGGCATATCAACTCATTAGCAAGTTCCCTGACGCTGTTCTCGAGGCTGAGAATCGCTACGCTGGGTCTGCTAATGCCAAGTTCACTCTCCTCGACCCCACAACGGCGGACTTTGAGTCATCTCCCGAGTTGTATGATCTTGTTATCGT
Source organism: Neonectria hederae (assembly GCA_003385265.1). Classification (NCBI taxonomy): domain Eukaryota; kingdom Fungi; phylum Ascomycota; class Sordariomycetes; order Hypocreales; family Nectriaceae; genus Neonectria; species Neonectria hederae. The sequence continues at coordinate 425,092 of QGQB01000109.1, forward strand.
GAAGCTCGCTCCCACATCCAGTGCGCAGACTGACATTCTGAGCGCAAACATTGAGAAACTTATTGCAGAGAATGGAAATGTGCTGTTTGTGCAAGGGCCAGAGCAAACCGAGAACCAAACCAAGGGCGACGTTAACGGCGTGGCCAACGGCGTGGCCAACGGTGTGGTCAACGGTGTGGTCAACGGCGTGGTCAACGGCGATGTCAAGCAACTCACCAACGGCGAGGCTGCTAAGGATAGCGTGCCTACCAACGGAGAGATCAACGGGAAGGCTAACGGAGAAACGAATGGAGAGACTAATGGGAAGCTTGCCGTGCAACCTGGCGATATTTCCGCTTCTCTTGCAAAGTCCGGCTTCAACAGCATTCAGGCTATTACCAGCGATGCTCAGAATGTCATGATTGTTGCTTCAAAGGCTTCGCCAAAGGACGTCCAGCGTGGCCAAGTCGCTCTTGTTCGCCTTTCAGAAACCTCAGAGATCACCTCCCTTGCTGCCAAGTCCCTGGGCGAACTTGGCTGGTCCCTTACTGAGCACGCCTCCTCCGTCGAGGCTGTCCCGCCGAAGAGTACCGTGCTCGTCATTGATGAGCTTGCGAAGCCTCTTCTGACGACCGTCACAGACGCTCAGTGGAATGCGGTGAAGGAACTCGTCAGGAAGGAGTGCAATATTCTCTGGGTTACTCAAGGCGCACAAATGGTGGTCAAGAACCCCCACGCTTCTATCGCCCAGGGTGTGTTCCGTAGCGTTCGGTCTGAGGAGCCTCTCCTCAACATCATCACCCTTGACGTAGAGTCTAGCGACGCTCAAGCACTTCCCAACACTGTCGCGGCGGTTGACTCTCTCCTTCAGCTGGCCCAGAACAAGCCTACTCAGGACAGCAACGATTTCGAGTTCGTTGAGCGTGGTGGTATTCTCTACATTCCCCGAATCCTGCCCGACGAGGGTCTTCATTCCGCACAGGTTGAAGACAAGGGCACCGCTCGCACTGTTGACCTCCATGCTTCCAAGTCTACCATTCGTCTCATCACGGGGAAGCGTGGTGACATTGACTCCCTGCACTGGACGGAGATAGGTCCCAGTGAGGTTGCAGAGCTGGAGCCTGGCTACCTAGAGGTGGAGATCTATGCTTCCAGTCTCAACTTCAAGGATGTCATCGTGGCCATGGGCATCATCCCCGAGAACGAGCATCTGCTTGGTCTTGACGGTGCCGGTATAGTCACTCGAGTTGGTCCTGGTGTCACCGATAGACACGTCGGCCAGCGAGTTGCCGTCCTGGAGAGGGGCACGCTTGCAAACCGCGTCGTCACTCCTCGAGAGTACACCATGACGATCCCAGATAGCATGTCTTTCGAGGAAGGCGCTACAATGCCTCTGGTCTTTGTCACCAGTATGGAGTCGCTCTTTGGGCTTGCAAACCTCCGACGTGGACAAAAGGTCCTGATCCACTCTGCTGCTGGTGGAATCGGTATCTCGAGTATCCAGCTGTGCAAGTACAAGGAGTGCGAGGTAAGTGCACTGTTGAACCCTCTTCAATGCGTGGAGCTTTGGATCCGGCAACGCAAATGCTAACATTCGTTACCTAGGTTTTCGCAACTGTTGGATCTGAAGACAAGCGCCAATTCCTCAAGGACTCCTTTGGGATCCCCGATGATCACATCTTCTCATCGCGAAGCACAAAGTTCGCCAAGCAGATTCTCGAAGCCACCAATGGCTATGGTGTGGATATTATCCTCAACTCCCTCACCGGCGAGCTGCTGGAAGAAAGCTGGCGCATCATCGCAACCGCCGGCACGATGGTTGAAATCGGCAAGCAAGACATCCTCGAGCGGCGTTCCCTGCCAATGGAGCCATTCGGAAGAAACGCCTCGTTCCGCGCTCTGGATCTCTCATTGAGAGAATTCCCCAAGAGCACTGTGGGAGAGTAAGTGCCGAGTTCATTAAACACACACCGGTACCGAGTTCTAACCCCCAAATAGGCACCTGGATCTTCTGTCTGAGCTCGTTGAGCAAGGCCACATGAAGCCCATTAATCCCATCAAGGTCTTCTCGTTTGAGGAGATTGGGGATGCATTCCGATTCCTTGGCAGTGGAAAGCACATTGGAAAGCTGATCATTTCGAACGGAGGCAAGGAGGCGGCTCAAGTCAAGGTAGGTTATGCCCTGAACGGATCCTGCGAGCGAACATGCTAACAGCCTTTCTCAGGTCCAACCACCTAAGCGGAGTCTCCAGAGGGCGCTGAACCCTGACCACTCGTACCTTGTGGTGGGAGGTCTGAAGGGTCTCTGTGGAAGCCTGGCGATCTGGCTTGCGAAGAACGGAGCCAAGCACCTAGCGATCATGTCTCGAAGCGGCTCCGCCGATGAGAAATCCCTTGGAGTCATCAAGGACATCGAGGCTCAGGGATGTTCTATTGAACTTCTCAAGGGAGATGTTGCGGATGTTGATGACGTGCGGCGTTGCTTGAAGTCGACGTCGGTGCCAATCGGCGGTATCGTTCAAGGTGCTATGGTTCTTCGGGTGAGTCTCATGATAGTTTATACGGACGTGGTCAACAAATACTAACCAGCAATAGGACCGCATGTTCGACTCCATGACCCACCAAGAATACCACGAGGCACTTGCCTGCAAGGTCCAGGGAACTTGGAATCTTCACACCGTGTCCCAGGAGCTCAAGCTGCCTCTTTCGTTCTTCACTATGCTGTCGTCCATCTCTGGCATCATCGGACAGAAGGGCCAGGCCAACTACTCTGGCGGCAACACGTTCCTCGACTCGCTGGCAGCCTACCGCCGCGACACCCTGGGACTGCCCGCAACCACTGTCAACTTGGGTATCATCGAGGGCATCGGATATCTGGCCGATCACGACGATGTCCACAAGCAGCTTACTCGTAACCTGGACACTTGGGCGCCCATCAACGAGGCCAAGCTACGTCGCATCTTCGAGTTCTCCGTGTATCAGCAACACTTGGATCTCGCCCGCCAGCCAAGTCCGGCCAGTGTCACTCAGATGATCACCGGCATGCAGATCCCCCTGCCTGACGACACCGACCTCTTCCGCGACGCCCGCTTCACTGGTCTTCACATCACCACCGGAAAAGAAGGCGATGGCGCCAAGGCGGGCGACCGTGACGACAAGGAGCTGCAGACGTTCCTCCTCCTAATCAAGACCAAGGGCACCGATCCCAACGCTCTCCTCACGGCCGCCGTGGAGCTCGCCAACAGCAAGTTTACCAAGCTTCTGCGTCTCGCTGAACCCATGGAGCCGAGTCGCCCGATGAGCATCTACGGTCTCGACTCGCTGGTGGCCGTCGAGTTCCGCAACTGGGCTCGCACCACGTTAAGTGTTGAGCTGTCGACGCTGGAGATTACTAACGCGCAGAGCTTGATTGCGCTGTGTGAGAAGATTGTGTCCAAGGCTGCAGCTGCCTTGGCCGTATGAGATTTATGACTTATGATATCATGCTTATTGCTTTTTGAAGAAACTTCAATTTCTAGCGGCGTTGCTTCTTATTTAGATATGCACATTGAACATATGTTGACGTATTGACTTGGCTCATGGTGATTTTGTATTCTCTTCCAACGGACCCTAGAGAGCCAGTGAGTGATAGATGCAGCGGCGAGGCGAAATCGCATGGTATAGAAGGCATTCGCATCCACGGGGGGTCATCTTCCCTCATTCCGTTTTCGTTGAGATCAGCACCGTAAGCTGCAGCGATTTCAGTGTGTCGAGTCGACCGTGTTGAGCCGCCCAAAATATGCAGCAATTGATGGGGCTATCACCAAATAGATTTTGCCGGTAGAGAATGGAATTGAAGATAGCATAGAAGTGACGATTGACTCGAGCGAGTGCGCACTGCCCTGGGTAACTGCATGATTCGCCAATCATCTCAAGGAGCTCTGAGGGAATGCCGAGAAGTGGCATCTTGATCTCGACGATGGGCGGTTTTGGTGGGAGACCCAAACAATGCAGAGTTGTGAGTGATGGAGGGAGGTCTTGATCATCAGTACGTATGGGGGATGTTCTTGCTGGTCGTAACCACACTGCAGGCAACCAATTCAACATGGCCTCAGGCAGCTTACCATGATTTCATACCTCGTCCAGTCGTGAGGCAGCAGCCCAATGAGTAGCACGGGAATTGAAGAAAAGAAAGAAAGAAAAGAGCCATTTATCAAATGAGGACGTTTGAAAAGAAGTGGAAGCTGAGCACCGTGATCTCGAGAGCTAACAGGAATGTGAACTTGCGACCTAAGCTTCTTTATCAGACCGTAAGGTAGTTTTCCCTGCTCCGTCTCCTTCGTCAATGGCCGTTTTACTACAGCAAACCCGCTCAGAACTCGAGTTTCACCCATAACCCAAAAGAATTGTCCAAACATTTAGAGACCCAGAAGAACGAAACCAGCCGAGATGGCGGCTGGGACGGTCTGGATGAGCATAAGGCGAGGCCCAACCGTCCAGCCGCCGTACGCACCAGCCACGCCGACGCATCCAAGGAAGAAGAGCTTGATTTGGGCCCCAAAGTTGGGATCAGGGTGCATGAGGCCCCAGAAGAGGCCTGCAGAGAGGAAGCCGTTGTATAGGCCCTGGTTGGCGGCCAGCGTCCTGGTTTGCTGGGCGAATTCGGGAGTCAGTTTGAACGCCTTGCGGCCTCGAGGAGTGGTCCAGAGAAACATCTCGAGCACGAGGATGTAGCCATGGAGGGCGCCGACGAAGCCGGTGGCTACTTGTCCGAGGGAGGCCATGACAAAATCGGAGGTGGACGATGATGTTGAGGTTGAGGTTGAGTGGTAACGTAGCTATGCAGAAAGAGGAGTAGAGCTTTAATAAATGAAGGTGAGACCTTTGGAAACAGATGTGGCTGAATCACGAGCAAGCCATAGCTCACGAATCTAGGCTAATAGAAGGATGAGGACATTCCTTCGCTTCATTCAGGATCGTACGGATGAACGATGATGCGAGAAAACGAGAGAACATGCCAAAAGCTAGCCTGTTTACAACGACGTTCAAAGCTGAAATGACTCTGCATAGTTTGGGCCGTCGGGCTGCCCGAGGATTGCGGTTTTGTCTCGACGCTTCTAGCTTCTAGTCTAGATAATAGGCGCGGCTTGAGTTAAAAGCCCCCTGTGAATAATCCAATATAGTGGGTCGAATGGCTGGTTTTGTTATATATCATTCGGCGGAACACAGCGCTCGCTATGATAAGGTTCTTTCTTGCTTAGTGTTGTCGAAAACGAAACGAAACGGAAACAAGTCGAGTTTCTTAATACTATTGATCTCATCAGGCAAAAAGTAATTGTGGCAGGAAACCACAAAAAAAAACAAGTCGACACAGACAGGATTCGAACCTGCGCCTCCGAGGAGACATCCTTACAAGTTGAACTTGTGGAGTAGCAATTATAGCAGGGATGCGCGTTAACCACTCCGCCACTGTGTCTCAGTGACTGCGCTGGTGTTGAAGTGGACACAGCAATATCTAATTATATTGGATTCAACTAATTCCACTGCAAACCTGGGATTTATCGCTTGACACTTGGCGGCGTTGGCTCCATCTTACAATGGTCTAGTCATTTTCCTTCCCCTCGCTTGTAACAGGTACTGCGAGTTTGAGTAAATGAGAGCTACTCAAGTCAGAGACAGCTGATGTCAATTGCTAGATACGTAGTAAGGTTGCTATCAATCAATTCAACATCGAACGGGTACCGATGCATTAACTACTCCATCACTGTTAGACAACAGAATTTGTGTCAAAGGGACCTCGTGACTCCTGAATCCCAATACCAACTTAGCTATCAATCCTGTTAAGACGACCGACCCGACCCACAGTGCCAAGATACAACTGTGTGACGGTGTTGCGGTGTTTATGATACGGTGCTATCATGGACCTCTGATAGACAAATGACTATGTTCATACTGCATTCATATTGCATTCACTGTGTACATACGTTCCTCGAGGAAAAATAGGAGTATCAACGTAACGAGGTCCATTGACGGAGGTGTTACGATTTATAAGGAGCTCATAGAAATATGCAGAGATGGAGGGTATATGGAGGTTAAAAATGCTACTGAGAAAAAAACACTGTGCACAACAAGCCCACAAACTAGCAGACGGACAACAGGTTATGCTTTGCCTAGTATGCAAACCGAAAGTCGAGTCGCTTGTTGCCATCCTGCTCTCGAGCTACCTTGTCGGTCTGGTACTCGACCTTCTCCTCGGGAGTCAACTTATTCCACTCCTCTTCCTTCTTTTTGTTCAAGGAAATGATCCACTGGCGCTGGCCAAGGAAGACAACAATGGCAAGCGAGAGGATCGAGACGCACACCTTGTTGCCCGTCTTGTAGTACGGAGCATCCCACTTTCGGTAGATCTGATTGCCAATCACACTTCCCCTGTTCACCTAGTTAGCAAAAAACATACAATGACTGGGGGTAAATAAGTGACACATACATTTGGACAATGACGTTGTAAGTCGCTGCTGCGATTGCTCTCTTTTTGACGTCGAAGGAGTTTTCTGATATCCACGAGCTGACCAATGGGTGAAAGTAGGGGTAACCGGAGATCAGGGTAATGATAGAGAACCTCCCCCATTCGCGGCCTTGATCGGGGAGCGTGAGCAGCGCTGTGAACAGAGGAATTGACCAGATCTCTCCAAAGAGACAATGGAAAGACCGCTCGTTGAAGTACTCAGAGCTGTAAGCCAAGGTCAACATGGTAATGATCTGCAGCGCCGCGGATGGTGCCGTGAGCAGATTGCTTGCAAGAGTACTGAATTTCCCAACCCGCTTTAGAGTGAGAGTCAAGTAGGCTGTCACAGGCGTGGCGGGAATGTAGGCAATGAGGCCGATCAGGTACAACCCCCAGAGAGAAGGGTCAGTCCAGGCGCCCTTGACATCTTCCCAGGTAGCAGGCTCTTTAAGCGCGGTGAGGCCCTTGGCAGGGTCGTCGCGAAGAATGCGGTTGACCATAATGACCTCTTCTCGCTCGGTGAACCAGGACTTGCGCCAGATCAGCGACGTGGTTCCAGTCGGCGAGCTGGGTAGGTACGCCAGTGACAGAAGGCCGATCACCAGCGTGAGAAGACCTTCCAGGAGAAGAAGCCAGAACCATCCGGAGTGACCGCCGACCCCTCGCATCTCCAAAAATCCTGCGGCCAACAATGCTGAGATAACTCCTATTGAAGGCGTGAGTGATGAGTTCTTCTCTAAATTTGCGTGAGAGCACCACTTACTGGCAATGTTAAGGGTGGACCAAAAGGCAGCCAAGCGAATGGAGAGCTCCTTGGATGTATAGAAGTAGGTTGCCATGAGAATGACACCGGGGATAAAACCGCCCTCAAAAAGACCAATGAAGGCACGAGTGATGTAAAATGATGTTCTGCCTGTCATGAAAGCCTGGAAAGTAGCTACGCAGTGTTACAGTTAGCAAGTCTTGGCTCTTAAGGTTGCTTTGCTGCGTCACTTACAAACAAGACCCCAGCCGCACATTAGCTGTTGGATACAATAATTAGCCCTTGTTCAATTGTAAATTTAGAAGTCTGAAATTGATACATACCAAAGGCAAGACATTCTTGAAACCGTATCTCTTGGTAAGGAACTGGACGGGGAATTCAGCCGTGAGGAAGCAGAGCAGTTGAACCGTGGTTCCCTGTGAAAGAGTTAGAGGCTGGAAAAGGCATTCTTTTACAAATCGTCTTGACCTACGTTGTTGTAATCATCGGTAGTCAGGTTGAGATCGTCTAGTAAATTGTCCGCCAGCGCGTTGCTAAGATTGCCTCGGTCGAGTTGTAGTCCGAAGAACTGGCGATGCCTATGTTAGTGCAAGTGATCGACTGCGGGGAATGCACCAGACGGCGGGGTCGTGCATAAGTAAATAAGAGTGCATACCATCAAGCAGAGCCAGGTCAGGAGACGAATATCCGTCTTTCGAACAACTTTTCTCTCTTCCTCGGGAGTCCATTCGGCAGACGGGTCGAATCGGTGGGCGCCTTCGTATGTGGCGTGGGGTGGCAGCGCCGAGTGAAGTTGCTCACGACCAACGCCAACCTGCGTCTTGGTGACATCCGCCGAGGATGAGCGTACCAAGGTCGCCGGGCTGGCTTCAATATCTACACTGCCCATTGTAGCTGCAGGAAACAACTAACAATTAGGGTATCTTTTGTGTTTAAGCAATGGAGAACTGAAGAGGTAGACGAGCCTGAGATAGATACCTCGACGTCAAATTCGGGGAGTTCATGTCAAGATATATAGTCCATGGTCCGCGCGTAGTAGTCGCTGCTAGACGCTCCGGGGAGAAGCTCCGTCTCGTCCTGCCGGCAAGCCGGTGAACGGATGTGGCACGACCAGGCACGCCATGGAAGGGCATGAAGTCCAATTCGGGCCATGGCTCGAGGCCGGGCTGAGGGGTGTGTCTGGATCTCCCCAAAGCAGCTACGAACAAGTAGACAAAGACCCAGCTTCAAGGTTGAATGAATCAGAGACTTCCGGCTGGGCGTCCGCAACCGAGTAAGCTCTTTGAACGAGCCCACCCACTGGTCTGGCAGATCCCGGACGAATACTACTAACCCCGGCTCGATCATTTCTAGATGAGCAGGTCGCATTGGTCCCCAAGCGCGCAGAATGCCCCGTCTAGTGGAACGCGACCTGCCGGCTTGGGACTGTGGGGATGGCGTCGTCTGGCGTCACGTCTCCGAGAATTTCTCCGCTTGTCCCTGGCGTCACGCATGCCATATTTAGTCCCGATGTCGCCTTTGCTGAGCGCCGTGATTCGACGCCGCTCGACACATTTAACGATCCCTGGTGCCCTCCGGGAATAGCCTGACCTTGAAGGATTGCCCGTTGTACCTATTATACCAGCATCTCTATGCCCTTTTCGCCGAATAATTGAGATAGATTCGTCCAACGCACAGAGCCTCACAGACGTTATCATACGCTTTGGTTAATTGAAGCCATTTATCTCTGGTTATTTTCCTGTGTAGCAAAGATGCCATCTGTCGCAACCGACCACCAGGAGGCCGTTGTTACCGACAACAACATCGTCGGAGGTCACCCTGAAAGCCGCCCCCGCATCTCGCAGCCGTTGACTTACACGGGCAGCCTTGATGAAATTGCGCAGTCCGACGTGACCCCCGTTATTGGGCGTGAATTCACCGGCCTCCAGATCCGGGATCTGCTGCGATGGGACGAACGTCTCATTCGAGACCTGGCCGTCACCATCTCTCAGCGCGGTGTCGTCTTCCTCAAGGACCAGGACGTCACCCCCGTTGAGATGAAGGAATTTATGCTACGGCTCACCGAGCTGGGTGGTTGTCCTGCAAGCTCGGGCCTGCATGTGCATCCTTTGACCGAGGAGGGCAGCGAGCTCGGTGACCAGATCAGCGTCATCTCAAGCGAGAAGCAAAAGAAGGGTGGTGGCTTGACTCATCAGTTGAGCGATGTTAGCCGCTTTGCTTCTGCTGGCTGGCACAGTGACATGTATGAGCCCTGCCCATATCCATGTAGTTGAAATAAGGCTGATTGGAAACATAGCACATTTGAGAAGGTCCCTTCAGATTATGCGATGCTCAAGATCCATACCTTGCCAGCTACCGGTGGAGATACTGTAAGTCCTGTTAATGCTCGAATTGCCTTCGAAGGCATGGACAGCTAACGTTCCGTATCATACAGCTCTGGGCTTCTGGCTACGAGGTCTATGACCGACTATCGCAGCCGATGAAGCAGTTTTTCGAAGGCTTGACCGCAACCCACGACGCCTCCTTTTTCCACGACGAGGCCGCCCGTCTCGGAAACCCTCTCCGTAAGGGCGTCCGTGGCTCGCCGCTGAACCAGGGCGGAAACCTCACAGCCATCCATCCCGTCATCAGGACGAACCCAGTGACTGGATGGAAGTCGGTGTATGTCAACAAGGGCTTCACAAAGCGCATCAACGGTGTCTCCAAGGACGAGAGCGATGTGCTCCTCAACTACCTCTTCAACCTGGTGACGCAGAATCACGATGCCCAGGTGAGGTATCGTTGGAGCAAGAATGACTGCGCCATCTGGGACAATCGGTCGACGTATCACTGCGCCACTTACGACTATGAGGCGGCCCGAGCTGGTGATCGGGTGTGCAGCTTGGGTGAGGCGCCGTATCTCGACATCGAGAGCAAGGGTCGCCGGGAGGCCTTGGGGATATGATGGAACTAGGTGTAAGGATGAAAAACAACGAGGGATGATGGAATGAAAATAAAGCGTAAAATTATGGAATTGATATCAACTTGGTTCACTCTGCTTGCTCCACGCTGTATGTATTAGTATACTTGTTTTCCCTCGTCCCTAGATCGCCTCGGGGAGTATGCTTTGATGTGGAAATCCAGATGGGTGACAACCATTGAGTTCCTGCGATGTGGAGATTGAGATCCCCTCGGTGAGTCTTTTGATAGCTTAGAATTGCACGATTTCTTTGTAGAATCCAGTCAAGGTCTTATTCATTAGAAGTCGGGCAGTCGTATTGGATCAAGTAAAGTTCCATCCGCGTGGCGGGCGGAGTACTAAAGTCGGGGCTGCCCTGGGGCCTTAAACAGGGGCCCAACCCCGCTGAACCCCCTGGAGTTACAGTGACTGGTTCAGTGGGGAAAGAAATGGACAGCCTCCACTGGAAAAAAGCTTGGTGAGTGCCTGAGGTGGGGAACTTCGGGGAGTTCAACCGTCTTTTACGGGGTAATTACAGCGTGGTGTAATCGTGAAATCGTCACCTCTAATCACGTCATCGCCGCCAATGCAGAAGGATGATACCGACCGACTGGGCAGACGGTTAGTATGGGTCCTGTTATCTGACTCTTTTGCTTCGAGAAGCTGACTGTCGCATTCCGAGTTGAGGCTGGGACGAGCCCTTCTCTACTCTTTGCGCGGCCATTGACCTTGTTACGAGTCCGTTCGAGGCCATGACCCAACCTCCCCAGCCGGAGCAGCCTCCACCTCCGCCTTCCAGTGGAAGCGCCGTGGGAGCTCGCTCGAGGTTGGCACGGCGAGCCTGCGACTCGTGTAAGGTTCGCAAGATCCGGTGCTCTGAGATCCCCCCCTGTAACGGATGCGTTGCCTCGGGCATCGAGTGCACATTCAACCGTCTCCAGGCCACGCGAGGTCCCCGCGGACTCCGAGCTAGAACTATCGACAAGATCCAGAGGAAGCGCCAAGGGGATTTGCTGAATAGTATGAATAGCAGAGATCCATTCACAGAACAGGACAAGGGCACAGCAACTCCATTGGTTGAGGACCTGCCCCATCTGATCAGCATCCTCGACACATACGCTGAAAGACTATTTCCCATTTGGCCCATCGTCGATGCAGCCGACTTGAAGCGGAGGTTGCTAGAAACTCCCAGCCAAGTCAATGCTGCACGACATCTTGCAAATGCCGTGGCCCTCGCTGCTGCTGCTCAGCTCAGACTGGAGACGCCGTGGCAGCCCAGTGTTGAGGAGGCCGAGGCAAGTGGATTGGGCGAGAGACTTGATCTCCTATATGCTTTGCGCATATCTTTCTTCCTCCACATATATCATGAGAATGCCGCTCCCGGTGGCACTAAGTCCCTGGTGTATCTACGAGAGGCCATCACTCAGGCCCAGATCCTGCGTCTCGATCGTGAATCGACCTACGCCACGCTTTCTGAAGCAGACCAGCAGGTGTCTCGCCGCGTCCTCTGGTTACTCTTCGTTACTGAACGGTCTGTTTGAGCCACCACCTTGGGTTTTTATAACTGACAATTGGTTCCAGGGGTGTAGCACTCTTGCACAAACTACCCATCGTCTTGAAGCCCAATATCCTATTCCCGTGGTTTGGCGGAACCGACGATCAAGCCCAGGTCCTACCAGCATTCCTCAAGCTCGTCCACCTCTTTTGGGTCTTTGACCAGTCTGGAATCTTTGAGATCTTACGCAATGCCGACTCTGACGTGCCAAATATGGCCTCTGTCGCACAAAGCTGCCTTGAACTCCTACAGCAGAAACTACTCGACTCGGTTGATGATGATGACTGGGGCCCAATTAACGACGTCCAAAGAGCGGACATGTTTGTCACCCGTCAGTGGATGCGAGCCGTTCTATGGCGTGCTGCATTGCGCTTCGGCATTGTGATTCCTGCCATGGACCCGGTGACCATTGCCAAAGATTTTCTGGCCCTCGTCTCGCAGCTTCCCGCCACAGCTCTCGAATCTCACGGTCCTACTCTGGTAAGTTATCACGTACACCGTGCCCGGTTCGATGTTATTAACATGTATTTAGGAATTCAAAACTTTTGAGATTGCCACGGCAGTAATTGATGCAATTGCGAGCAATCACCCGGCAGCAGCGACTGACGAGCCTGGCCCAATCCTGCGCCGCTTACGGGATATCCTCTCTTCATCAAGGGGCGGCAACAGGACTCTACTCTCACTCTTGACCATGAAAATGGAAGCCGCCTCTGAATCGGGCCTCTTGTCGGAGGCTGCCAATGAGGACATGTCAAGCAACGGCCTCGTCTTCAATATCAACCAACAAGCAGACTGGCAAGGTGTTGACGTGCTCACGGCATCGACCGACATAACCATGCCAACATACCAATTTATGGAGGAGCAGGCCTCGCAGATATCCTGGGCACCTCTTGATTTAGGATATCTCATCCGGTCTCCATCTCCGCTAACTCGCATGTTGCTCGAGTCGATACCCCGGGATGGAACAGAAAAGGACCAACCCGTTGCATGCTGATGCGGAGCACTAGTGTAGGCCCCGACCCGCCGGTCAACTTACATCCATGTCGATGACAACAGTTGGAGTCACTCTTGCGCCATCGAACAATATCCACACTGGTGACTATTCCGGCGTGGTTAGTTACAACGTACAAGCGTACCCCACGTTGCTCGTCAACCTCCGAGAATTTCCCCGTCAGACAGCCCCACCGCCGCGATTGGGACTAACATGCTCGCGACTTCTTACATGGGTTGGACAAAAAGTCTTGGAAACGTACAGAATTCCAACGACACACTTCCTTCTGTCGTTAAAATCCTGCACAATGGCGTGGTCTGAACCTCGGAATACTGGTATGATCTACCGCCGGCTTGGCCGGTCCGGTCTGCACGTCTCTGCCATCAGCCTCGGGAGCTGGATGACGTATGGCGGCTACGCTCAGGATGAGGAGTCCTTTGCTTGCATGAAGAAGGCGTATGATCTAGGCATCAATTTCTTCGATACGGCAGAAAATTACACAGCTGGCCAGGCAGAGATTGTCATGGGGAAGGCCCTCAAGCACTTTGGGTGGAAACGAAGCGACCTTGTCATTAGCACCAGTAAGTTATCTCTCTTTCTGTGTTAAGTCCCGGGCTAAAGAAATCAGAGATCAACTGGGGTGCCGTAAATGGCGAAATTCTGGTCAACAACCACGGCTTATCAAGGAAGCACATCATCGAGGGACTGGAGGCTTCGTTGGAGCGTCTCCAGCTCAAGTATGTCGATGTTGTCTACGCTCATCGCCCAGACAGATTGACCCCCATGGAGGAAACTGTGCGAGCGTTTAACTATGTCATTGACCAAGGCATGGCTCTTTACTGGGGCACATCGGAGTGGAGTGCTGACGAGATTGCGGAGGCTGTAAGTCTGATCTATTAAGCTTTGGAGAATTCCAGAGGACTAACAAAACATCCGTAGGTTGGCATTGCCCGTGACTTGAGGATGATCGCTCCAATCGTGGAGCAGCCTCAGTACAACATGCTGGTCCGCGACAAGGTCGAGGGCCAGTTCCAGCGCCTGTACGAACGCACCGGCCTGGGCCTCACCACCTTCAGTCCCATCAAGATGGGACTTCTATCCGGCAAGTACAACGATGTGGTCGACGGCCAACCACCCAAAGACTCGCGCTTTGGAGCCAGCAAGGATGGCTTCGCCGACTTCATGCGAGGCCGCATGGGCACCGACAGTTGGAAGGAAGAGATCGAACAGGTGCGCCAGCTCAAGCCCATCGCAGACCGCCTGGGCGTCAGCCAGAGCCAGCTTGCTGTTGCGTGGTGCTTGAAAAATCCCCACGTCAGCAGCGTCATCACCGGTGCTAGTCGCCCGGAGCAATTGGAGGAGACTGTCGGTGCGCTGAAGATTCTCGACAAGTTGACTCCTGAGGTGATGGCGGAGATTGATTCCATCACGAAGAACAAGGTTGAGCTGGATCCTGCGAGACAGAGCTGAAGGAGGTTGGAGTATGTTTGCGCAAAATACTAGACCTCTCGAGGTTTCTTTCTGGTTGGTTGAGGAGGTTCTTGGACTAAATTGTTGTTGACGTTATCAAAGTGGGTTGAAAATACGTTGTCGAACATGTCTGTCATAGCTCTGTGAAGCTTGAGAGAATTACAAATTCAAGCTAAGACTTAGTTAACGCATGGAAAGTGCTCGGATGAACTCATGTATATCATGATTAGCTTGATGAGTATCTGAAGACGCCAAAAATACTAGTCAAGTCAGAGATAAAATTCAAGCACCCCAAAGTCCATTTCCTTTGGAGCTAAGTTCCCAATGCTTTCAATTACGCTGCCGCTGGGGAGCCCGGAGCTCATACTCATATACATGCAACACATGCATGTACTGAGGTGCCCATTTTCAGGATTGCACATTCTAATCCCTTAGGGGATCCAAGCCCTGTCATATTGGACAATGTTTGGGTCATGGAGAAGTAACTATAGTTTCTCTTGGTTCAGGATGATATGCTATAGCTGATACGGCACCTAGCGATCCTGAGCGCGAATTTGCAAGTAACCAGCCCTAAATGAATGAGGCATCTATAGGCTAGCGGAATGTGAAATTGAAAACTATATTTAGTGTCTTCTCTCAGCACAGCATGGACGGTGTTGTCAGTGTGCCAGTTACAGTGGCATACTTGAATTCTAGGCCGCTCTCGTTATATCTCAACCTCTACACCAAATGACACCCTCATTACCAACAAGCAATGGATATAAGTTGCGAGATGTCCCTGCCTAGGTGTGTGGACAGCAGCCAGTTTCCTGAGCAAGGGTTTCCCTGACGAAAGAATCCAGTCGACGGTTCTGGTACTTCGTGTGCATCCCTACTACCCTTCCGCATGAACATCACATGCCCAGACTGCCTTTTGAAATTCGGAGAAGCCTTCTTCTTTTATGATCGGCTCTTAAGTCCGAGCCTACAAGGTCTGGCCTATTCTGAATTTCTTACTAAACTTGAGTTCTCTGTTTGCTTACTTTTCAGGAGTTCAGGAGATGTAGAAGAAAGACATCCTCGTCAAGGGCTTCCTACTTTGTGGATCCGACATGCGTTTCTTTGAGACTGGCCCTGTGGATGAGGCGCACCATTTTGCTTTACACTTTTCTAACGGTCATCCGAATTACTTGCTAGGGCTGTCATTCTCTTCTCAGCCGTCTAGTAGTTTTCAAGGAATCGATTCGAGCGTTCGGTGACGGGCCGAGCAAATAGTTTGACAGAGGGGTAGCGCTGAAGAGCGAATCGGTTGTTACCCAGCATAACATCGGGAAATCGGGTCATAGAGTTTCCAGCTCATGACATTACATCACCTCGCCACCCGATCGCTGCTTTGTGAGACAGTCACGCGGATGCTCGGAACTACGATACAGACCTGCAGCAAATATGCCGACCATCCGGGGCACGGAGTGATACCAAACGTGCATAATTTTACCAAACACATTGATGGAGTTAACACTCGCAGTTACACGTGCGGACATGACGCTCTCACGATGCGGATTTAGGCGTGGCTCGTAACTCCGTTGGCGGCGAAACGCCATTTCTAGCCCATCGTCGTATAGACGCGCCTTCTGATTGGCCTACGGGAACACTAGCATCTACCACGCATGTCACTGGCGCCATGTTTCCATATTAGGAAATCTAGATTCCGGACATTGACTTTAAAATCCGCGTCCATGACGATGGATGTAATTAAACAATTGAAGTAGATGAATTCTATATAAGGTTGATGCTCTGTCCCAATTTGTGTCCAGAATATTCCCGTCTATCCAACGACAGCGTCTGTCAATCTCCAGCAGTTCAGCAACTCCCAAACAAACCTATTGTCTCCACAAACTCAAAATCAGCACCATGGCTCAGAAGTATGCCAAGGACCAGCCTCAGGGCTTTGTCAACAAGATCGAAAAAGTGGCGATTGTCGGCGTAAGTTACAACCCTTGTAATGCATTATAGCATCCAGGGCAACCAAGCTGACAGATTAAAAGGCCGGCGGTTCCGTTGGGAAGCATCTCGCCGAGGCTTTGGTCAAGACTGGAAAACATTCCGTCACTGCCATTAGCCGTGCTGGAAGCACCAGCAAGATCCCCGAGGGCGTCAAAGTCACCACAGTCGATTACGATGATGAAGATTCTCTCGTCTCTGCTTTGAAGGGCCAGCAGTTCCTCGCCATCTCCATGTCCATTGCTGCTCCTCCTGATACCCAAGAGAAACTGATCAAGGCTGCGGCTAAAGCGGGTGTGCCGTGGATCATGCCAAACTGCTACGGCACTGATCCAACCAACGAAACTTTGTGCAAGGAGAACTTCACTGCCCCAGTCCTCGCTGGAATCAAGACCATTGAGGAACTCGGAGTGTCCTCTTGGATTGCCATGACTTGTTCATTCTGGTATGAGTTCTCCATTGCGCAAGGCCCAGAGTGGTACGGCTTCGACTTTGCCAACAAAAAGGTCACATTTTACGACGATGGAAAGACACGCATCAACACCTCGACGTGGCTGCAGTGCGGTAGAGGTCTTGCCTCTCTGTTGAGCCTGAAGCAGCTGCCAGATGACGAGAACGACCGGTCCCCGACTATCTCGCAGTGGAGGAACAAGCCCATGTATATCTCAAGCTTTCGTGTTTCTCAGCGAGAGATGCTTGACAGCATTGAGCGAGTGACAGGAAAGACGGATCAAGATTGGACAGTCGAATACGAAGGGTCCAAAGCTCGCTGGGAGCGAGGAGTGAAGATGATGCAGAGCGGAGATCGCAGAGGACACGCAACAGCCATGTACTCGCGGACGTTCTTTCCCAATGGCGATGGAGATTTCGAGGCCAGGAAGGGTCTCGACAATGAAGTTTTGGAGCTTCCAAAGGAGGATATCGATGAGGCTTCGAAGAGGGCACTTGCCATGGTCGACAGTGGCTATAACTACATGAAGAGGTTCTAAAGCTTGAAGACGGTGGAAGGATAGATAGATGCTCGAAGTTGGAATTTAGTTGTCTTTATAAAACAAGACAGTTCGATTCGTTCCTAATTGAGACCGACATGACTCGTAGCTAAAGCTGTTGAATAGATATATCCTGGAAAACGAGACCAATCGACAGTACTCAGGGGCCCTGCCATCCAATACCCTCGAGGACGGGCCCGTATTGTTAGGGTTCTTTCTCTATTAACAGCTGTTGCGAATACATTTGTAAGATCTAGATTCATTTATCTGGGGTCTCGCCCGTCCATCCCCTCCCAGTCAAGAAGTGGTGATGATGATGGTGCATGCAAAAAGAGAGAATCGGCTCAAACATCAAAAATGTGATTCCGCCCGGGCTCGAACCGGGGACCTTCTCGGTGTTAACGAGATGCCATAACCAGCTAGACCACGGAACCAGTGTTCTGTTGATCGGATAATCTCGGGAACTTGTTGAAGAACGACTCGTTGTATCAGATTGTATAGCTAGAGTTAAAAATCCCGCAAGCTAGCTCATAGTGTCAGCAACATCTCATTCTTCAATACCCTCTAATACATATCGTGGAGCTTGAAGCTTCGTAGTTTAGTAAATATCTCCTTAGGGAATATCGTCTCTTTTTCTTTCCATTTTCCTTCTGTTCTTGGGCTTTATGTGCCTTTCCCCTGCACTTTGATGTGGGCGCATAGGGGGGGGATCTGGCAATCCACTCTACAATCGTCACGAGTGTTCACGAACGGACGACTGATCCCACTTAAATTCCCATGCAATGACCAGTGTATGAAAGTAGCTTCAGCATACGCGGGAAGACTAGACCTGATAGAACTGGTAGAGTTCATGCTGAAGCTGTTGAAGGAGACTGGTGACCCAAATTTAGACGCTCTGACGCGAGACTTTGTAGAGGACAATGATCCAGCGAGACACCTTTTGATGAATCGACAGGGAAATTCTTAGGGTTTGGTCTTTCCGAAGCCGCTGAGGTTAGATTAATAGTCCAAGATTGACGAGGATTCTCAGGGCGACGTCGTACAGCTGCCCGGGTCGGTTGACCGCGTAAAAATTACCGATTTTACGGATATACGGAAATCCAACGAGAAAGTATTACACTATGACACGGAGAATTGACCAAGGCCTTGGGTGGATTGGCCGTAATGGGTAAATCTCGAATGGCAGGTATAATGGGCCTCTTTTCTCTTCGTTCCGGGTGTAAATGGCACGATTCAAGGTTATGTAAAGCTTTAGTCCCTGAGAATCTGGCCTTGGCCGCCTCTTCGTTCAAACGCCGGGCTACGCTCGCTCGCTGTCAGTCCTCATCTCTTCTTCCACCCTCTTCTTATACTCAGCCCAATCATCGCTCCTTGGATACGGAACGTCTTCCGGGACCGGGACGCCAAGGAACTCGCAAAGAGGCCCCCACCCTTGGCCCGGCTGGTACTCAAGAAACATGCGAGCGGCAGCCAGTTCCCTGACGTCGGCGTTGTGCTTCCGGTAAAGCGCCCGGCCGTTCTTGTCAAAGTCGTCATCCCAGCACTGCTTGTGGTACTGCCGCGCTAGGGCAGCGACCGGCGATGGATCGGTCGCCGGTCGCCGATGTTGGGCGTGGATGAGGGTCATGGCCATGCTCGTGTGCCACGCGTCCTCGGAAGCTCGCACGGATAAGATGACGGCGGCCTCTGGATAAGCGTCTAGAAGCTCGGCAGCGAAGATGGCGGCTGGGTAGTCAGCGAGTCCCTCATAGCCGTGAAGGATCTGGTCGAACTGCGGCCGCGTCCAAGGAGTACTATTAGGATCGGCCTTGGCATCAAGAGCAGCCATCCAAAGGCCGGCGTGTCCGTTCTTTCCGACTTCGCGCATGTGGTAGACGGGCGCGATGCCCAGGATCTCGAGGGCATCTGCGAGAGCTGGTGGTTCTAGTTAGACGTGCGTTGGCGTACGCCATGACAAGAGGTTTGGACAGCAACATGGAGTAGCTGTTGCGTCATGGGGGGTTCGAGGAACAAAAGCTGCTCACACTGAGTGCCGGTGCGGGGCAATCCAAGGACGAGGACCCTCATTGCCGCGACAAGACAAGATGAGGTGTGAGGTTTGCGGTTGATTCAGAGCAAGCGTAGACTATTTCCTACCAGTTTGGGGAGGAGGCTGTGTATACGCTACCGACGGCAGTCGAGAGGTTAAGATACACGTCGTACGAATTCAGTATGAGAGAATCGCGGGCCGTCAGTGATGGCTTCGCTGATGGATGGCCATGGCGGATACCCCGGTAGGAAACTCTTTCGACACGAGGGTGTGGAACTGTGCACGTGGGTGGGATGCCTACTGTGCAAACCACAGATAAGATGAGGTACTTTGATATCTTGAGATGGGTGGCCTGCTTCAGAGAGGGGGTCATCTTGGCTCTCGAGCCGAGAATACGTATAATCGTTGCGAATATCACGGACATGTGACAGCCCGACATCCGATACCATGGGAGAAGAAGCATCAGCAAGGGGGGCATCAAATTAATAGTCTGAGGTCTACAAGGATGCAATCGACTCACGATAAACGCGTATCCAGGGCCCGATTGACTCGTGGCCCGTCCCGGCAAAGGGGAAATACAAACTCAATTCACAGCTAATATAGTTTATATTCGATTGCGCGTCAGAGTACGCGGATAGGTGTTGAGAAAGTGGACACAGTCTGTCTTGAAGGTGAACTTGGACCATTGCAGTGGACGGCGCCATCCATAACTAGGAACTTTTCTGCTTCGGAGTGGTCTGCACTTCGAGCATGTTTGTCACAGATTTCCCATCTCAGGTGTGGCTGCTTTACTCCGTCCTTGGCAATACTCCCATTGCAGACAATGGTCTCGTTGTGTCCCTCGAGATGGCCCAAGTTCCTAAGTCAGAAGCCAAGCAAGCCCCTTTAAGCCTCGTTCTGCCTTGGATTCCCCTGTCTCGCAGTGGACCCATCGTGCGTTTGGGGTGCGCGGCTCATGTCACTGCGACGCCCATGTTGGCTGCTGGCGTCACTGCACATGCATCCAAGGTAGGGATCGTCATGGCTGTTGGCTGCTGGCTTGAGGATTGCTTCATGCGGCGTGCAAGACGAAGCAATCCAGGAACCAGTTCAAACCACGTCGCAAATCACAGCGCGGAACCAACCTCTTTTCCCCATAATTCGTTGCGAACCTATTCTCGAGAGGGTGGGAGACGTACGTATCATGTGCTACCCAGGACCAAGGTACGACGCACGAGGCCTGTTTACCCGTTCTCCACGACGCACAAGTCGCAACGGGGACGACATCCTATTTGATCGAGGACGGACGGACGGACGGGACCCCTTCACTATCCCACCACACAGTTGTATGGTCGGCGATGTGGATCGCCGTGCTCCGACTCGACTGAGACGAGTCGTCTCCAAGCAAGCATGTTGAAGTCGAGGTGGAGAGGACTGGTGGATGCTGAACGATGTATTCGGGTGTCGACTGGGGTTTGACAAAGCTTGCCCTTCATTGCCATTCATGTCTTAATCCAACATGGGGCCTCGTCTGATCTGGAAGGCATCGCGCCCACTGTTTCCGTCACAAAGAAGTGGAATATAACGGACGGAAAAGCGAGAGTGGTTGCCAAGTACCCTTGATTTCCTTGTTTTCTGTCCTGCCTCGCTCCATTATCTTGTCTCCCTATCTCCTCGTCTCTCTCCTTGGCTCCTTGGCTGGTCTCTGGTTGTCCAACACGCCACCCCTCCTTCGTTCCATCCTCTCCTTTCATTCTATTCTTCGTGCTCTCTCCCTTGACTTCTGTAATACTGTCTTTGAGACATCGCCGACGAACAGAATATCGTCTCCAGACTGAACGACGACCAACGTACAAGCCGTTTCGTGCAAGTCACATGTGTACCGCGCCTCGGCTCTAAACCCAAATCCATATTCGAGCCCGATTAAGACCCCCATACGCTCCTCATGCAGACCTTCACGACGCCACTGAATTCCCAGTTTCGGTTACGGACGATACTGGCTCTTCTCTTACACACTTTCGTATATCTCCCGGTAGCATCAGCATCGGACCTAATAGCCCGCGGCACCGACAAGCAACCGTCCGTCTCATGGTATGATTGGGGTTATTATGGCTCCTTTCCGCACAAAAACTACGAATCATTCGGTGCGCAGTCACCTTGGCCGGCGTTGGTCCACGCCGATGAACGATGCGACGATGGTTACATCTTTATCGAGCCACGCGGCCGCTACATCGAAACACCTGGCCCGGTGATACTCGACAACGCGGGTAATCTTGTATGGATGCAGACGCTCTGGGGACAAGCCATGGATCTCAAAGTCCAGAGCTTCCAAGGAAAGGACTACATCACCTTTTGGCACGGCACCGACAATGGTACTTTCGGCGAGGGGTATTATCTCATGGTAAGCTCCTGCATTCTTGCATCTCAAGACATTTTGGGAAACGGAGCTCAAAGCAAGGTCCAACCTTTACTTAGTACTATATTGACGCCTAGACAGCTCGATGAGTCGTATGAAGTGTTCAAAAAGGTCACGCCGGTCGGCCAATTCACCGGAGATCTTCACGAGTTTCGCATCACCGACACCGATACCGCGCTCATGACCATCTACCACAAGCAATCCGCCGACATGTCAGCATTCGGAATCAAGGACGGCTGGATTTTTGACAGTATCTTCCAGGAAATCGACTTGGTCACTGGAGAGCTCCTCTTCGAGTGGCGCGCCTCCGAGCACTTCTCTATTAGTGAAACCCTCGCCGGCCTCCATGGCGACGGTGGTAAGTCGAGCAGCGCCTTCGACTTCTTCCACATCAACAGCGTCGACAAGGATGCCAACGGCAACTATCTCATCTCGTCTCGGTACATGTGCGCCGTAGCCGCCATCAGTTCCGACGATGGCAGTATTCTGTGGCAGCTTGGTGGTAAGCGCAACTCATACGAAGACCTGTCCCATGGCGCTGCTACGAACTTCACATGGAACCATCAGGCCGCCTGGGTCGACAACTCAACTCTGACCGTCTTTGACAACGGCTCCAATGGTCGCAAGAACACGGCCAAGTTCAGCCGCGGTCTTCTCATCACCCTCGACACGGACGACATGACAGCAACGCTCGTCCAGGATTATATCTCGCCCTACAAAGTCCGTGCTGTCTCGCAAGGCTCCGTCCAGATACTTCCCAACAGCAACGTGCTCGTCGGTTGGGGCCACGTCCCGGCCTTCACCGAGTTCTCCCACGACGGCGAAGTGCTTTGCGAGACTCACATCGGCCCCATCCATCTGGACCTGTTCTCGTGGGTCAAGAACTATCGCACCTTCAAGTACCCTTGGGTCGGTCGCCCTAAAACCTTCCCCGGCGTCGCCATGAGGCCCAAGCAAAAGGCCCTGTACGTCAGCTGGAACGGCGCAACCGAGGTCGCCAAGTGGTGGATCCAGAGCGGAAGTGAGCCTTCAGGTGATGACTTCCGCCCGCACAACACCGTCGAAAAGACGACGTTCGAGACTAAGATCCAGTTCCCGGACGATGCCGACGAATTCATCCGTGTCGTGGCTTTGGACAAGAACGACAATATCCTTGCCCTGTCGCAAGCCGTTTCCAAGCGCCAGAAGACCACCGTGGAATTACTTGAGGCACCCTCAAGAGGACTAATGCTGGAGCCTTTTCAGATCTTTTTGTTCTCCTTGTTCGGAGTGATGATTGGCTTCTTCGTTACCTATTACTTCCGGTCCACATTGCGGCGCGGCATCAACCGTGTCTTGCGCCGGGGGAGCGGAACGTTCAAATACCAGTCGTTGCCATCACATTAATAAGGGGAGCTCTTTTCTTTAACTCAACGGCGTTTGATGTTTCAGGGTTACCGTCCATGTACACTGTTTCACGTCAGGGCAAATGATGGACAACAGGCGCTTGGGAGATGGTTTTTAGCAGGATCAAAACACGTACTTCACGGTCGTTCACCAAACAGCATGGCAAATAGGATTAGTAAATTATGTAATAATCAAACCTATAACCAATGTTAATGAGAATGGCTACCCGGCGTAATTGAAGCTCTGAGCTGTGTTTGTGGTCAGACTAAACGAGTCATCCATGGAGGTGAGGCCACAACATTACGAATCTGCTAGATTGTTAGGTGGGTTTTGAGCATTTTGGGATCTTTGCCTCACAGCAGGCATCACATTAAAGACGCGACGTGAGAAATAGAACAGAAGTAT
The DNA here is from genome assembly GCA_003385265.1 of Neonectria hederae. Lineage (NCBI taxonomy): Eukaryota > Fungi > Ascomycota > Sordariomycetes > Hypocreales > Nectriaceae > Neonectria > Neonectria hederae. Next base: position 448,456 of record QGQB01000109.1, read on the forward strand.
TAATTATGGCTGGATGAGGTTTTGCGCATCTTTTCTTTATGGCGTCTGCTATTTAACCAGGACCTCACTGCCTCCACAAGCACCCTAACTCAGTTTATGTCATTATATCCGAGACATGAGTGAATACCTCATGTTTACCGATGCGACTCCGGGTATGTCTTTTTGCTCATTAGGTATAGCCAGGTATTAATACATACACATGTGTACCCAGAAAGGTGTTAGATGCTCAAACTTATCGCCGATGTGTACCTGAAGTAGCCTATTTTTAAGCTATTTGATAACTATTAAGATGACAGGGAATTGTTTCATGGTTTATAAAGGTACGCAGAAGTTTACTTTGTCTATTAATACCTGCGAACTAGAAACATACTAAACTCGATTATGGTAAGCCGCTGTAGAGTTACAATAGGAGACAATTTTCGACTACTTGAATGGATGACTGAGAATTGAAGAGAATTAGCCTGCAAAGACATATTCATGTGAGGGTCGACACGGGTAGAAAGATGCACGAAGATTTCGGCAATAAATCATTACTACAATACACCCCGCAGGAACAAAATGGTTTTACTTCTTTGTTCCTTCATCCCCAGAGCTTTCGCGGAGGGCAGTCCCCTTCTCAGCACCATGGCTGCTCTCCGGTCCAGACACAAACTCCTCTGAGCCGATATCAACAATGATAGGGCCCTTAAAGTGCTTTCGCGCATACGCAAAGTACCAGATACCACTGATAGCAGCGAAGCCGGCAAAGACAACGCTGGCGTAGTTCATTGAGGAAGCAGTGACAGGCAACGAAACAGGCATGCAGAAAATGACGACGGCGAGGACGATCCAGATGATGCTGATCCAGTTGACGATGGGGCCGAGCTTGCCCAGCGAATATGGTGAGGATCGGACGGGCTCTCGACCACGGAGCAAGCTGACCAAGACGGGAACGCAGTAGGATGTCGAAAGGCAGATGGTGGCAACGCCTGTGAATGAGCCGAAAGCCGCGGAAGAGCCGAAGTAGATACATCCGAGCAGACAGTCGACGGCAGTGGACAGAATCAGACCCCACAGAGGCACATCGAGCTTGTGGTTGATCTTGGACCAGAGCTTGTGTCCCGGGATGGCGCCGTCACGAGCGAACGCGTAGGTGCAGCGGGAGGCCGCGGTCAGGGCACCAACACCGGCGAAGAACCAGATGCCCAGAATCAGGAAGAGAAGACCGAAGCCGCCGGCCTTGGAGCCGGTTGCTGTCTTGAAGAGGAGACCGATCGGTTGGCCGCTGGCGAGTAGACCGGAGATGTCGGGCAGGACGAAGAGGATCGGGATGAGGTAGATGAGGCCCGTGACACCGGCGGCGACGACTGATAGAACCATGGCCTTGGGGACCTCTCGTTCAGGCTGCTGGACTTCTTCGCACATGGCAGCGACCATGCCGTAACCAGTGAGGGTATACGCAGCTAGAAGAGTGGTCAGTACGTGGGTAACCTCATAGCAATTGGATACGAGTTGAGTAACATACCTTGGAGAAGTCCGACAAAGAAAGACCAGCCAGCAGGCCAACCACTTGCAGATGCATCATAGTGAGTGAACACAAATTCAGCGGACCTCTTGTCATCTGACATAGTCAACACGGTAACAAGGATGATGACAACACTAGCAGCGGTCCAGTAGATGCAGATCTTGTTGAACAGATCCAGATACTTAGATCCGAACGCATTGACAAGCGCGCAGATCAACGTGACGGCCCAGAAACAGAGAACAGTCTGCCACTCATTCGGGACGAAATCCTCATCAAAGATAGTAATTGCACTCAGGATCAACTGAGCACCTCCAAAGTTGATAGAGAGCGTAACGGTCCAGTTGCCCACCAGAGTCATCCATCCATCAATGAAGCTAACCACAGGCGCATATTTTGGTGTACAGAGAACCGCGGACCAGTAGTAAACACCGCCAGCTGTGGGATAGACGGCGCAGATTTCAGCGAGAGAAGCAGCAATGCTGAGCGAGATTAACGAAACTAGGACCCAGCCCCAGAGGATAGTGACGGCTTGGCCATTGACCAGGGTGATGTAGAAGGTTGTCGAGAGACCGTAAGGAACCGCCATAATCGCAAAAGACATGCCCAGAATACTCATCATGCTGAGAGTCTTGGGCAGCTCGCTGGCGTACCCCAGCTGCTTAGGGGCGGGGGAAGTGGATGCCATTGTGGGCGAAGTGGAGGATCTGGCGACGAAAGAGACGGGTTACGGGGCGGCGAGAGAGGCCGAGAACAGCTGCGGACCGGCAGACCTGCAGAGAGGAGAGACGTGAGTCGTGAATCGCGAGGGGGATCCAGGACACGAATCGAAGGGTTCATGCAGATGCGGGTTGAGTTTCGCTTCCGGCACGCAGGAATGGAAGCAGAACGAGGTGCCGGGAGAAGGCGAGAAGCGAGGGGATAAGGAGAACTTAACAACTGGGATCCAAGCTCAGCAACACCCTTGATGACGGAGCTTGTGGGATGACGGAGCCCAGTTGAACCTCGCGCGCACGCCGGCCGGAGCCTCGTGGCTTGGCTGGGCTCGCATGGGCTGAGGCAGGAAAAACGCGGGGGAGCAGGGATCGGTGATGAGACTAGAGCCAAGATAACGACGATGGGGGTTCTAGAAGTGACGAAGAGGTTTAGCTCGCTGTCACGACGCGGCCGTCACGCGACCAATGGCCGGGCTTGCCGCGCTGATAGAGTTGGAGACCGCGCTCCGCGCCGCCGGAATCCAGAAAGGGGGCCACCCGGGCTATCAGCTTTTGTTACCAAATGCTCGTTGGAAACACTCGCGCAAACCCACTACAACCCACGTCGATAGATACGCATGGACGGTTTGTGTCGCCCCGGCCTGCCTGGCCACGATAAGACACCCTGGATCGCAGTCTATTTGCTTTCCAGCCGCTGGTCTCGAGGGCCCATCCCATCCATCACCGCGCTTCATTACGGAGTAGTCTTCATTGCTGGGGACGGGCAAGCAGGTTTCATGGGAGTGGTGAGACACAAATCGGCTCCACCTGCGAAATGAGCACTGCGCTGGTTATTTTCGCCCGAAACGCTGTCGATCAATCCTCGACGCAATCAGCAAATACGGATTTTTCGCGTTCTGGACCGTGCTCGACACGATAACACGCCGTTTCTTCCGGGCAAGTTTGCATCCCAAACCCAAAACCAACCATTTCCCCGAGAAAGGCCTATCGAAGATTGCCACAACTGCCAACTCACCCACAACCTTTCGGACGACTATGTCAATTAAGGTAGTTCTCGATTTCTCGAGCAGTGCTAATAAAAGCCCTAGCTATCGAACCCCATGCCTTGGGCAAGACGCATGCTGTGGAAAACCCACACGCGCGCCTCGGCATTACCGATGCAGTAACCCAATCGAGACGACGTCAGCAACTGGGAACATCGAACGAAAAATAACTAAAAAAAGCGGCATTTCCATAGTTGTCGCTCTTATCCATTCTTCTTATTCCAACGCTTGGAAACATGATCAAATATCCAAAGAGGCCTCATGCATCTCAGCAAAATAAAAGGTAAGTTGGTTCTTTCTTTTTTGGGACAATTTTCTTAGTATTGTATTTGATTATTTCTAAAATGTCAAGGTTTTATACATAAAATTATATTAAACCTTAACATTAAAAAGCTCTTTTCTTAAAAACTCTTCACTATTTACATGAAAACATGTATAATTTAAACTCAAAATATAAGCTATTTAGAAATTAAATATTATTAAAAAAAATATTTCTAATAAATTTTGGCTTCTATGGGAAGCTAACAGCAAAGGTCTAAAGAGTAGTGTTTCTGTATAAAGAGTTCGTAGAAGGGTTTGCGCAGAAAGACGGGTCTTGACCTCAGTCAGGCATCTATCCCACTCTTTTGTCAATCCAACTTCAACAATAGAACAGCAAACATCTCATCCCGCGAGTGTGGAGGCCAAATCCTGCGCCTCCATTGAGGACATACCAATACCCCAGCGGTCATCCAAGACACAGTAACTGACTGTCCGGCAGTTGTTTGAGCTGAGCGGTCTCGAGATCTTGGACTTGAGCCGAAACCGACTCCAAGTCCTGCCAGATGATATTTCTAGGATGACATCGCTCAAGGTAATGGCTATTCAGAAAAACGCGATCGAAGATTTGCCTCTTGTCATCGGCCGAATGCCATTACTTCAAGTGTTGAAGCTCGACGGTAACCCTATAAATCCATCACTCAAACGAATCCTAGATCTGGACTCACTGGCGACCGGATTGAAAGGTAGTCAAGATAGTGAAACGATGAATGTCGCCATTACTTCACAAGTCAAGCGGTTCCTGTTGAAAAAGGCGCATAGTCAGGTGGGATTTCCCCCATCAGAGAGATCCTATGGATCAAACGAAGACATCACTACACCTCGCCTTTCATCGAAACGGAGCCCCGCTGGACGCTTTCCTGTCAAAGTGTTGGGTGCTAATCTACCAGCATCTCCCTTGCACCTGCATGCTGGGTCACATGGCACGACGTCCTCACAATACGAACCCAACCTGCGCAGTACCGAAATAATACCTCCCCCCCC